>KL197718.1:609579-647936 GCA_000697665.1 Jaapia argillacea MUCL 33604
CCGAAACGGACTCGGTCGGTCGCCCTCTCCTACCTCAATATCCAACTCTGGCAGCAGTCTCGTCAACGCACACTTCCCCCGAACCACGGCCGAACGGCTCTATTGGCCTCCCTCACTTTGCTCACCTGCCCGCAGGCTCACTCCTTGCCCTCATCCCTTCTTCATCAGTCAAGGTCAAGCCCGACGGTGCGTTGGAGTTATCCGAGGAAATTTACAACGGCATTTTCATCCCATTGTTCTCTGAGCAGACCGGTCTAGCTACAGCTGTAAAGAAACTTACCACGGGTCGTAAAACTCCTTCTGCAGGTGTCTAGCCACTGTATTGCACTTATTAGCAGCTCTCCAGGTCTGTAGGAATTTTTTGCAATTTTTGGAGAATTTTTGCGATTTTTTTAGAGGTTGGATTGAAAGTTCCGGTCTCCCCCGTCATCGGTGACGGTTGGGTACCGAGTTCCGGTCAGAACACAAGATATTCGTGGATTTCTTGGTCCGGTCTGAAGTACGAAAATTCCAAAGATTTGGACCCAACCTATCCGTCTATTTTCAGGGGTCCTCTTCTTACCCCTCATCCCCAAACCCCTTGGGAGCTTGAAGATCCCCTTTCCAATCCCCAGAACCTATCGCAGAACAGGGAGCGGACAACGACTGCAAGCAACACCTCAACTGCACTCTTGGACTTTGGGAACCCGCAACACGAATCTATCTGCCTCTGAGATCGAGAACTCCGTGTCGGATGCTATGGAATCCTGCTGTGCTGGAGGATAAGTAGTCTTGAAACCAGAATGGCCGATGACCTGTCCCCGCCTGGCGTTGATTCGTTTGGCTTTCATTGAACTAGTTGCAAATCCTGGGCTGATCCGGTATGTTCTTCTTTCGGTGCTTGATAAAATTGCTGGAACGCACAAGACGACAGCGATCCACTCGTGATTCATGCCTGCGGGACAAACCGATTTAGGACCCACTTGTCAATTTTTTCAAACGACCCACAACTGGAGGCACTGACCCTGTATACCTCGGTACACGCAAGGCACATTGTCATCACAGACGTCTGCTGTTGTATTTCTTGTCCAGCTGTTCCCTTCCGCATCCTTGCCTCCGTCTCTTGGCCCTTGGCAAGCTGTCGACATCCGTATCCAACCGAGCAGGGAGCAAGGTTATTTTTCGTCACGGCCATCGGTACAGGAGACTCTGCCCCTGATCGTCGACGATTCAGAAACTGGACAGGCTTCCGTAATCGTGGGTCGCCTGAGCTGGTGGTTGAGTGGTCGAATCTAACATGAACTGCGACGGAGTCGTTGGATATGCGACAAGGAACCCAAATGCTCGGCGCAACCTAATACTAGTCAAGGTGGATTCGTGAGTTTATCGATGGTATCGTGGAATCCTGTGGAATTTTGACAATGCTGTGGTGTCGTAGCCTCATGTTCGCCCCCAAAGCTGGAGGTTGGGGCTGCACTGCTTTAAATCCCCCGTCTTCGTATAAATCTCCCCCAGTGCCTGTCCGGTCCGTTCTCTTCTCTTCTTCCTCGCTCTACCTCGTTTGCCATTGCCTTTAGTAGGAAAGTAAATCTGCTCAAACCCGGCATAGTGGATTTGCACACCATTTTCTCTATGGTACCAGAGTGGAGATTCGCATTTTACGCGGCCTGTCTCGGCCTCTCTTTCCTCTTCCTGTGTGCTCGCCGTTGGAGCGGGTCCTCCGTAGGTTCGAACCTTGTGGTTCAGGTCGAGCCAGAAGCTTTCCCACTATTCCCTTGGAAGAAGAAGCGAGTCGCAGATCTTTACCCAGGCCAGCTAGCTAACGGCAGGGAGGTCCGTGCTTTGGCGCTTAATTTCCTTCGTTGGCTTGTAACTCACACCATTGTCAGGTTGTTGTCCGATGTTTGCGATCTTCTCCTTCTCCACTAGTGTGTTTCGTTTTACTGGTGCGAGGGCTGAACGATTGTTTGTTAATGATGTTTCTCTAGCGGATACGACAGTTCTTGGACGCTCAGCATCGACTCCAAAATCGTTTTGCTCCCGTCCTGGTGATAATTGGAGTTTCGAGCTGTTTTCCTCCCACACGAAGCCTTGTTACGCCGTACCATGGAGTCGATATCATGCAATATCTTGAAGGTCACACCCTCAACCGTCGACAGCGGCTACGGTTGGTTCGTGATTTGCCACCCTATATTTGTTACATGGCTTGACCGATTGGTGTAGATCGTCCAAATGGCCGAGGGGGTGGCATATTGTCACAAGCTCCACTTAACACACGGAGATATTCGCGGGGTATGTAAAAGTGATTGTCCCTCATATGAAGTAGTGTTGACTCCCAGGCAGAGTCACGTTCTCGTTAACGATTTGGGCGTCGTCAAGTTGATAGCGATGCAGTTTCATCTCCTCTTATACAGAGATGCGTACAATCCTCCCTCGTACATCTGGGAATGGACTGCACCGGAATTGCTCCCGGGACAGATTGACGACGACGAGGCAGAGGTCGCTCCCACCTTTGCATCGGATGTCTATAGTTGGGCAATGACCCTCTTGCAGGTATGGAACTCTGTTGTCAGTTCGAACAAGGGTCTTATGGTCTCGCTATCAGATATGGACGGGAAGGAAACCCTTTGCTGAGTTTCATATCAAGAACCTAGTTACCTTTCTCATTCGGCTCAAACAAAATCCCTCCATTGTGCTCGACCTCGCCCAACCGGACGACATGCTGGTTGGCCTTTGGCACATTTTTCGGGATTGCTCCGACACTAATGCTGCAAGTCGACCGACGATGGAGGTGGTTCTGGCTAGGCTAGCTGCCGTGGAACGCCAACTCTGATTGCGACGTGTTGCGTTGATGCTGGCTCCTTTGTCATTTGGAGCATTTTGTTCCACCCTCCACTTCCCTTCATTCATCTATCATGCCATATTTCCTCGGCTTATTCTGTTGCACGTTGTAATAATATCATGCATGTACATAACACCATCCACTAAACCGTGCCTTACAATTCAGCTCAACAAAGGTGCGAACGAAGTTGAGATACATTCAACCAGCGAGAGTTGCAAGTGGTAACACGAAAAGTTTGACGCACGTGACCGTGACGTGTGAGTCGCGTGATCTGCGCACGTCTGTTGATCATCCCAATCACATGCGATTGCTTAGGATCCCTTTCACATGCTATTGCCTTGAATGATAAAAGGTTCGACCGTACCCGCCATATTTCCCCACCTCCCAGCTTCACAATTCACCTTTTCACTTCTCCACCTGTTCACCAACGGCTCCTCCCCATCCGTCTCCCGGTTAGTTGGACTGGGCTGAGTTTTGCTTGCAACCAGCCTGACTCCACTTGTCCCTTGGAGTGTTGAGGCAGGTAACGAGAGGGCATATCGCGGGAAAAGCTGGCTCTGCACTGACGAAAGTGGTTCAAGTGAGTGTCGTTGAGTGTCTGTGTTTCCGCCCTGTCCTCGGAGGGTCGTGTCTGATGCTGCCCGACCTCATGGACTCAGTTCACGGTTGTTGACGAGGCTGGCATTTACTGCGGAGGGATGATGTGACCTAGGGACAACCGGCAGAGGACTGGCTTCAGATGATGGGAACGGTACCGGAACTTGATTCTTCTCTCCCTTGTTTTTTTCTCCCTTTCTGTGTGTGTAGCCGGTTGGGAGATCCTTCTCGAGGAGAAATCCTCCTGGAGAACTCTCTCCCAACTTATTACGGTTGTTGCTAATCAGACTTGGTCTTGACTCTTCGCGCCAGCGGTACTTCCATGGTTGGTTGTTTCGTCTTGACTAGTACTGTCTCCTTCGCCGATGCGAATTCTTGTTGGTTTTCGATCCTCAGGAGTTTTCCAGTCGCTTGTTCATTGTTTTGCGCCAATGTAGAGGTTCACTGTCAGTGCCATGAGTTTAGTATGCATGTATGGGCACGACTTTCGCTGGGTCTGGTAGTCTCTGCTACGACGTACACGAGTTCATGACGTCGCAAACAATTGTTTTTTTTACACCGCCAATCCGGGACAAGAAAGGAGTGGTTACAACACCCTGTACATCGACAAGTTTCAGAGGTAATGTTGGCAAAGAAGGATGAGAATAAGAATGATCGTGACTCTGCCTCTGTTCACCGTACTTATAACGTCAAGCCTCGAACTGAAGGGCCTAGTGGTTTGATTACTGCTGGGGTTGCTCGAGTGAGGAGTACAACCGGTGAGGCAGTGACAATGACGTGGATAACGAGAGACTTTCAAAGGAAAAGACTCAATCAATCAAACCGGACGAAAGATAAAGGACGAGACTTTCCTGAGTAGTCGGAAACCTAGGATGCCAACAGACAAGATGTGGAAGGTAAAGGTCGGGGAGAATCTCTTGGTTGAGGCGATGCGGACAATATGGACGTGGACGTGAATGCAAGGTGGTCTGACGGATATACTAGGCAGATATCTGAGAGAGAGCTCGAGGTGACGATCCAAACGGTGTCGCCAGATTTGAAGAAAAGATGGCGATGCGAAAACAGGGCCAAATGCTTGGGAGACTCGGACAGCGGGAACTCAAGAGCTGTTCATAGGTGCGATATTGTGACTCGCGGATGGTTCTGCAGCTCTGTCGACCGCTCAG
Organism: Jaapia argillacea MUCL 33604; assembly: GCA_000697665.1. Classification (NCBI taxonomy): domain Eukaryota; kingdom Fungi; phylum Basidiomycota; class Agaricomycetes; order Jaapiales; family Jaapiaceae; genus Jaapia; species Jaapia argillacea. The sequence goes on from KL197718.1 coordinate 614,164, forward strand.
TTATACCAAGTTGACGAAAACCGTTTGCGAAGGGTGGATTTGAGGTGCGCATTGGGTGCGCAAGGTGAGCTGCAAGGCGTTGTTAACTTCAAACATCTTGCTGTGACCAAAAATTGAAATACATATTTGTGACGCTTGCGTTTGATCCTCTTCCGTCATGTTCAGCTCCTCCTCCTTTTCGCCCTTTACTCTGCGGTTGTGCCAGCTACCGCAAGCGCTGGAGTATAGAAATCCCATATCAAATCGATACAAGATTGCGCGCTCGACTCCCTCAGACCAATTCTCTGCAAGGCTACCTTCGTTCAATGGCGCCGCTGGAGGCTTTCGTGGACGAGACGTCTGACCTCCAATATCGGGTGGTGACTGGGTCGTGAAGATTCTATGGATCTCGGTTTCTGCCTTGCTTGGGTTTGACCTGCGCTGTGAATGGACGGGGCTGCCACACTTCTTCAAGTTCACATGCGACAACGACACTGTACGAGACTGTACAGGGACCAGAAATCCGCGCACCCCCGTATAAACGGAGCCCGATTTTGTACTTTGGTAAGTCCACGCAATATTGATGGCTTCTACCCGGTGACCGTCGCTGTCGGTTCTGACACCAGATGTCATTCAGTAATTCATTGAAGACAACGGGGAGTTCGACGTACTTCAGAGCTATCCTAATCTGTCACAGTCCGCACATATAATACGGAAGATCAATCGTCGATGACGACCTGATCGTCCGAAGTTCATTTTGACACCCCTGGCAACATGGTCTGCTAGAGACTCTTCGACTATCCCCGTCTCTGCCCTCCAAACCATCGACGAGTGCTGGAACGAATTCGAAGTGCAGATCTCCACTTGGACCAAGCTGCACTCACCATCATGACCGGTGTGCCAGTGTTGCAACTGTCGAATATCGCTCCGGCCAACGGTCCTACCACCCAGACGTCGTCTTTACCAGCATATCCTCGACATTGGACGTCCGTGGTGACACTGCCGGTGAGCTCTATCGATGTTTGAGGGTTGGTCAGTTTGCTGGATCGACTTCTTCATGCCGATCGACGTGAGCTGCTGCATCCAGTTCCTCTTTTGGTCACATGCTCAGATGCAGAGCACGGTGGCGTCCGGTACAGCCTGTTTGGCCTTAAAAGCGAGGAGGCGACGCGTTGGTTGTCTCTACAAACCATTCTCCACAATCTTATACACGTCAAATTTGCTCGCTGACGAGAGCGCCCTCCATTTCCTATTCTACCACTTAGGGTAGACTGCTCCCACCTCTATCTTTGACCCGCATTAAGGCCTGGGGAACAATGATGTCCTGGAGACAGACCACCCGAGCTAATCTTGACATTGACGCGCTGCCTAACGGCCAACAGGTACTATCACATATCTATTCCGTAACTTTCATTTAGCGCTTGTCTTACCATTTACCTTTCCAGGTCGTCGTGAAACGCCTGCGAAGAATGGGATGGATTCCAACAGTACGATCCGCGCTGATCTTGTGCATGTACTCTTTCCTAAGACTATATCCAGAGATTTTCTAATTTCCTGGCCGTTCAAAACACCCTTGGGATGAACGCAAACATTCATGTGGGGGCAGTGATCAACATTGTCCCAGATCCGTCCATAATCTTGACAACGCCTCGCGGGATACCCGTCTTGGACTATCTCCAACATAGGCGCCCAAATGTCAATTATGCCGATCTTCTCGAAGTGGTAATTTGCCCACATCCCGACGTCAAAATCCACGCTCACTCCATCTAGGTCATCCAGGTGGCAAAGGGGTTAGTGCATTGCCATGATCTCGGCATACTGCATGGGAGAGTTCGCTGCGTGAGTCCCACCATCGTCGTCACGACCCTGGGTTTTGATCTGGCGGCGCTTATCTCCAGTCTAACGTCCTTGTCGACGAAGATGGTCTCATCAAATTAGTGGACGTTGCCTCATATCTTCTCCATTCCGACGAGGGATATGATGTCGGAGATGTGGTCTTCTGGACTGCTCCCGAGCTGCTGGCGAACCGTGACGGGTCCGTCTCGCCTACCTCTGCCACCGACGTCTACTCTTTGGCTATGACTATTCTCGAGGTTAGCGTCTATTCACCGTACCTTTTCGTTCCACACTCTCATGCATATCTACTTGGATGTAGATCTTTACTGGCGCGCCGCCATTCTCTGAGTTTAAACCCAGGGCAACTTCATTCGTGTTCAGGATGGAGTGGCGTCCTGGAATGATTCCCCTCCTCCGAAAGCCGCCAGGTATTCCACTTGACCTTTGGAATATCCTCCAAGCTTGTTGGGACTGGGATGCCCCTCTCAGGCCAACCGCCTCCAGTGTTCTTCGTCAGTTGGAAGCACTTGCATAAAATCACACCTTGTCCAGGCTTGGCGTATGAATCGCACCGGTCATTACCTTACACGGTCCCTTTTCTCACCTTCATCTATTCCCCATCTGCCATCGTGGAGGGAGATCTTGGGCCCCTCATATTGGATACCTAGACTTCATTTTCATTGTAGCACTGCTCCTGTACGACAACGATACACCCGACCACAGAGTGACCCTGTCTTTTATGCCGTTAACTTAGGCAATATCTCTACACCTCTATAGCCCCAGTAGACTTTCTGCTTCAGCCGACAGTTCTCTCTCCTCTATCAGAGCTCCTGTCGAGTTCTCACAGCCTCACAATGCCCGGTCGCGCCACGTGGTTGATTGAGATGCCGAGGGTCCTCATCATCATCCTTTGCCATCATCGTCAGCCTTCTGGTATCATTCGTCCACCAGGGATGTTTTCGGTTACATCGAAGCTTGCTGCCTCCTCCACATTGCGCTCTTCTGTTGCCGCCAAACAATTGTCTTGGCGCACCTTCTCTCGACTGTCTCAACAGAACTTGCGGCCGACACTCCATCCTGTCTGTAGACAGCCCCTGCCCCTAGCTGTCCGCTCAAGCGCATTCTCTTCGTCCAGTCGGTCAAAAGCGAAATATGCTCGCTTCACATCTGATCCTCAACATCCGTTGGATGTGTCCAAATGGGATAGACCAATGAAGATTTTTGCCGTGTTCATTGGAGGGAGCGCCGTTTACTATTTCGTTCAGTGAGTCCCCTCTGTCTTTCCTATACGTTCCCATGTGGCTTGGGGGTCGTCGGCGTTCTCTAGCTTTCACTCGACAAACTCGCGAGATCACGTGACTGGTGTACAGAAATTTCAAGTGGAGTTTCCTGTTGGTTTCTGTGGAATCAACAAAGTACACCAAACTGTCAGAAGAACGCTGACACGCAACATTTATGTAGCCTGGAGCAGGTGCCGGAAACCGGGCGTTGGCGGTTCATGGATATCAACCCAAAGTTTGAGACCAGAGTGCGTGCCTTTCCCCTCTACTCCCTCACTTACCATTAAATTTCGTGATTTCACACCTTTCCGCCAGCTTGCACAAGAAGCCCAGGCAGAACTGGTTCGAGAGTTCCATGGCAAAGTCTTACCACCCAATCATCCTCTCACCCGCCATGTTCGACGAGTTGTCACCCGAATCCTCGATTCCAACAACTTGGGCCACCTGAAAGACACAGAAGCCCCCTTCCTAGCATCCCAAGCCAACCGAGATTCGAATGGCACAGAAGGCGGCGACCATCCCGACGATTGGGTCATCTCTGGTCTGAGGAGAGGAGAGGAGGTTGCACCAGGGGCTGGCGGAAGAGAGTGGAATCTAATGGTAGTCAATGATGATAAGGTTGTCAATGCCATGGCTACTTATGGTGATTGTGTTTCATAATATGATGGGTTCCGTATTGACGATGAGTGGTCTTCAGGCAACGTTATTGTCTTCACCGGTATCCTACCCGTTTGTAAAGACGAGCAAGGGTTGGCTGCTGTCCTCGGCCACGGTTCGTTGCCAGCCATTCTAGATGAGACCTCGGCTAATTGAAGGGTTTCCAGAGATTGGTCATGTTGGTATGTCATTCCGAACCCCGATCTCTTCTCAGGTGACATTTCAAACTCACAGTGGCACGACATGCATCGGAAAACTACTCAAGAATGAAAATCCTCCTTTTCGTAGCAACTCTCCTCAACATTGCCGGACTTGACTTTGGATTCTCCAGGTTGCTTACAAAGTTACTTGTTGACCTGCCAAACAGCCGGCTGATGGAGACTGAAGGTCGGCCAAGTTATCGGCATTCTGCCTCATTCCTGCCCTTGACACTATTGCCTTCTTTAGCGGACAAAATCGGATTGCGACTGAGCGCGAAGGCTTGCTATGACCCTCGAGCCGCCCCTGAGTGCGTCGTTCGTGCTATTCACTCTACCATTGCTCACAGCTAAGGCAGAGTGTTCACACGAATGGGTCAACTGGAAAAGGCCCAAGGTAGAATTAACTTGGATTTCTTGTACACTCATCCCGCCAGTTCGAAACGTGTCGAGGTATGATTTCAGAAAAATTCCTGTTCGGGTTCCTCATTGACGGTGGTCGAATTATTGTAGGCTCTGAATGAGATGTTGCACGAAGCGTACGCTATCCAGGCGGCTACCCCGGAATGTGGTCAGACAACAAGTTATATGGAAGCCTTCCGAGACGTGTTCGGCTCTGTCAAGTCACCTATCTCCAGTGGCGCAGAGTGGAGGTTTAACTAGCTTATCGTTGTACTTGTGATAGAACGATTTATTATATAGTTACCGTCGACGTACGATCTCCCACCAGCTTGTATTCAGCCTCAGCGAGGATGAAGAATGAGGTCGTACTCCGTGGTTTACGGCGGGGTGAAGGACCTCGTTGATGAAACCGTACAAAAAAACAATAAACAATGGGGGTGAATATTTGGCTAATGTTATGATGCTGCTGCGCTCGGGTGGAGCAGATGTCTATCTTCGTGAGGAGTCCGACGTCGGTAGTGCATCACCAACTCAGCTGTTTGTCGCCAGACATACTGCCGCACAGCTGCCAGTGTCATGTCGAGAGGCAAGACGTAATCATTGCACAAAATCTCAAACTGATCCTCAGCCCTGGCCCGAGATGTAGAATCACGCCCTTTGCTCGACTCGAAAGACGATCGGGGAGTATGTCCAACGTTTCCTGCCATCCGATCTAGCTTATCTTGGACCTGAGTAGACGAGGGTGAGTTGGTAGAGCAAGACTAGTAGTAAGGCAAGCATACGTGATAGGCAATCTTCCGAATCCTGAGGAAGCGGCTTGCTGTTAATTTCGATTGGGCGCTAGGAAGATTGTGAGATCTCGTCGAACAATAGGATGAGTGGAAGATGGCAACTGACGTGTTGAGCAACTCAGGCAACCTCTCCTCGTGGGGATGCCTACTGGGGTAGGGCAGTAAAACGAAGCTGAGCTTGGTCACTGGTATAGGTGGTACCCTGTTGGTCAGGAGGAACTCGAGCAACCAGAAGGGCATGCTCTCCTCCAGGCTGTGGACGTCAAATCCAGCACTCGAGATGGTGCCCCGATACAGGGTCCTCCATCCCGGCGACGCTTCCTCCGATATAACGATAGAGGTGTGCAAGGGTAAAGGCAAAGGCGGAGCTTCGGAGGAGCTTGGAGGAGTCAATGGACCCAGAATTAGAGCTTGGACTGGTGACCTCAACTGATTTGGCCCCGGTGTAGTGGTGTCCTAGGGAGGTAAACGGTCAGAGACAGCCAACAAAAGGAGCAAGAGCAAAAGAGGAACTAACGTCGGCGGGAGTTGCAGGAGCGTCTCCAGGACCAAGCGTGCCCCCAGGAGTCGAAACAGTGGACACATCGCTGGCACGCTTAGTGCTCTTCCCAAAGTGTCGAAGCTTGCCCATAAAACCTCCCGGCGTGCTAGGTGTCTGAGGAACACCATTGTCGTGAGAGGTTTTGTTCTCATCGGGTGTTGTGGGACGCCCGCTGGAAATGGATCCCCCTCGCGCCCGTAACGAGAAATAGTCGCTGGAGCTGACGGGAGGGGCCGTCGCAACAGTACTGACCAAAGGCCGAGGCATGGGCGTAACCTCGTGGCTCCCAGCTAAGGCTGTTGGTGATTGTGGGATGGGTGAAAGATTACTTTCTTTGGTTATGGGGTGTAACTGTATGAGGGGTGTCAACAGAGGCGAGGCACGCGCTGAAGGAGGAATATGCGGAGATATGGCAGGAGTCATCGTGGGTGATGCCAGCACAACGCTATAAGGAGAATTTGCGCTAAATGACAGATCCTGCATGGAACTTTTCCGAGAAACAAAGCCTGCATAACCATTGAGATCGATAAATGAAGGAGCGGCCCCTCTCTGTAATGTCCGATGATGCGCAGGGTCGTAGCCATGTTCTTCGCGTATCCGGCGTGCGGCGGCGCGCTGTTCTTCACGAATAAATCCTATGAAGAGATTCCTCAACACCCATTTACCAATATTGACTGAACGGATCTTCCTCAGTTAGTTCGAAAATTGGCAGGTGGACAGGAACAACTCACGCCTAGCTTCATCCCCGAAGTGCCTCTCGGATCCATACCCTGCTTCGTCAGCGTAGATCTCCGCTTCAAAGCACTTGTCATTCAGATGGACGGTCAGGACCCCAGTCTTGGTGTCCACAGCAGACCATGACATGACGACGGCTTCTCCTTCTATTCTCTCCCTTACCGTTTCCAACGCCTCCCTAGGACTGTGCTCTTGTTCACTGTAAGCCGCACCGCCAACGCTGCTTCCATCTCCTGTACTTCCTCTGAAACTCGCCGCGGACACATCCTCAGGAGCATACTTTCCCAAACATACTCCCTTTACGATGTTCCACACAGCCACTTGCCCAGCAGTATCGACGGTGAGAGCGTGCATTCGATCATTCAATATGATAGAACGGACGAGACCATGATCTCCCTCCACGACATCGTCGGGGTGGGTCACAAGTGGTATAGCATCGCCAGCAACTTCTCTCTCCTCGTAGTCGGCCCTAGCACTGTTCACTGGTAAGGCGTAGTCTTCAACAACTCGGGAATTCATGGTGTCGGTCCGCATTGAGACAGAACTGGCCAAATGAGGTTGTTGCTGTTGAAAGGCGGCTTGGAGTGGCGTACGGGAAGGGAGAGCCCGCGGAACAGACATAACCGATGCGGCAGAATAGAGCGTTGCCACTTCGGGATCCCGTCCTCGACCCAAGCCCTGGAAGGGAGTGAAAGGATCATTGGGAGAACTGAGTCTCACAAGACTCTCAAACGGAATCCCAAACAAGGTATCCCCCCCGGTTACTTCTCTATGGTCTTGATTGAGAGCTGATGCATATGATCCTGCAACGGAAGGTGATAGAGAGGCGCGAGGTCCTCTCGGTGACGGTGATCGATTAGAGAAGTCGGTAAAGGGATTCGGCGAGGCGCGAGGCGGGGATCGAGGCCTTTCAATATCCAGAGAGTTTCGCTTCCTTGTGAGGGAAGGCGGCATAAGTTCCCCAGGGCTTTCGACGTCGGGTGAGCCTACTAACGACGACGGTCTTACCGACCGGCGAACGGGTATGCGCCAACGCTTGATGCTAGAAGTACCTGAGGCAGTCCAAAGGAGTTGGTCGTCCATGGCCACGATTTTGTTGATCCCGTCTGCCGATGCCATGCCCCTTTCGCTTGTGTCTTGACAAAGAACGACACATTCTCCTTCTGAAACATCCGAGCAGTCTTCGACATCGACTCTGCATACAAGGCCGGATCTATCGCCGGAGTAGAATACCTCCAGAGATGGATGGGACGAGAACAGGGACCAAACCGAATCCGTGTGATATGTGAATGTGTGAAGACACCTCTGCGACGTTAGGGACCAGAGCTTAATAGAAGCTACAGTGAATGAATCAGTGATCGCTTCGGAGTGGAAGAGAATGGCATACCATCTGCTGACCCTGTGAGGAGCTGTACTACCATCAATACGGTTTAGAAGAAAGGTGAATAGAGGCCAACGAACATATCTCGAATCATCAGATATTTGAATGGCGCGGATGTTGTCCGTGTGTCCGACCAACTTGGCGATTCTCTTGCCCGACCTTGGATCCCACATTCGAACCACTCGTTCGGGAGATCCGGATGCAATGGCGTGACCAAAAGGATCCGCTGCAAGCGCGTAAACGGATGATTTAGGACCAGAAGCGTCTGGGGGGTGTAGCGTTACGACAGGCTCAGGTTTTGGAGGGACGGCAGTTCGGGTCAGATCCCATATCTTGATTGTGCGGTCAAAGGAACCTGATGCAACCCAATTCTGTTCACGACTTTGGACTGATGGGTGAGGCGAAAGGGACCAGAATTTAGCAGACGCACCAGTGTGCCAGGCACCGGACGTAGTCTAGGTGGCCGCCGATAATCGAAGGTTCTGAAACGTGTGCAGAATGGGGATTCCATGATTTGACCGTTCCATCCGAAGAGGCAGAAAGGACTGGAAAGAAGGGGAGCCTGCAGCTTCAGCGATCGATAGCATGGTATTTGAGGATATCGAACCTGTTTGATTGTAATTGCAGAGTAGGATATCATTGACCCAATCGGTATGAGCCTGAGCGCATTGACGAAATTGTGTGGGCTGACTCAAAATGGAGAGAAGTGAGTGGAAGCTCGGAGGAACGAGTTGTAGCAAGGGGCCAAGCCAAGGTAGTGACAATGATAAAAATCGTTGGACCAACCTTCCCGGGTTCAAAGAGGGCCGAGTCTATCTCCCACTGTTCTTCGTACCACATTTCTTCGTCATATCGGCTGCGTCTCCGACCCCTGTTTCTATTCCAACCACCTGCTTCCTTGACGTCCCCCAGTATATCCCCATCACTAGTACTTCTGCCCACACCATCTTCTGTTTCATCTTCCTCCTCAATGAAGTCATCCGCCCAACCTGTCATTATCTCCCACCTCCCTGCTCTCCGTCCGGCAGGCTGACTCTCATATTTCGATTTCGTCCTCTTCTTCGTATGCACACCTAGTTCCCAATTGATAATCAACCCATCCCTACCACCAGTGTACAGTATTCCTTCGGGCGCAGGTTTCCCAACCAACTGCGTAGAAGTGTCGAGTGCGAGGGAAGCTACACCCAGTCGGTGTCTCGGATGTGGGATAGGTTTCCGTGAAGGAGAGACCTCTTGAACAGTGATCGGCGATGATTTCAGCAGTGGACCTATAGATCCCTGCCTTGAGGCACCATGAACAGGTAATTGTAACCGAGGGACAGGTCCGTGTGGCGAGGGTATAACGTAGGAGACTCGACGCCGGGATGAAGGCGCCATGGGGGTTCAGGTCGAAGTGTCAAGATATTACAGTGTTTTACATAAAACATATAACAGTCTCGAGGGAAGTGTTGTTGTCGTCGTTGACGAGAAGGACGACGAGAGATACGCTGTGCAGTGTGCAGCGTGGAAGCAGCTGAAGCACACGCGTTACGTTCTGTGGGTCGCGGACCGTGTGCCTGGCATCAACTTCCGGAAGGCCCGACGTCCCGGTCATTGAGGTTTCCTGGCTTCGACGAAGACTTCGAGGCCAATTCACGAAGGAGGAACATAATATGCATTATCAGCGAATACACTAGTAGGCTGCCTCAAAAGAATAGGATAGAGCTAGCGCCATGAATCGGCCAGAGAATAGTAATTCCCAGACGATGGGGTGATGGCATTTCTATTAGGATCAGACTCCCATACAACCTGTGAATGGTTACAAGTAAGCTCTCGCACGTCAGATCACGACAAAAATCGTTGCTCACAGCGCCATTTGATTCAATACGAACATACTTGTACTGGAAGGGGGTTTCTGATGGCAAGTTCAAGGTGACTTGCCATTTAGGATGTGTAGCGGAAGACAGGGGAATCTTGGGAGAGGTCGGTGTGTGAGAAAGCTCTAGACTAGACAGCAGGACAATCACTCACCGCGTGATAGGGATCCCACGACACGAGCTCAGACAGATTGCCCGTGAGGAAGATGTTCTGTGCGAACGGTTATCATCTCGAGCTGAAGGACCGAATGGAATACGGACCTCTCCAAACGTTGTAGTGGCCACCTCGCTGAACGTCACAGATATAACGCCAATAGCAGTACCTTTCGCTCCGATATGGAGTGCTACGGCATCCCTTGGAGCAACTGTCGCCGTGAAAATTCCATCGGAAGCAACCACAAACCTGTTCGCCCATTCGTCAGGAAGCGCTGGGAAATACAAGCCTCATGAGTCACATACGATGGTCCTGTGCATGTGTTCCCTGACAATACCCCGTGGATGATATCACAATAACTACCAGCAGGCAGCGAGGTTTGGAATTGGAAACTCCAGGGAGTGTCTGCATTGTTGATGGCCACGAAGCCAGCGGAACCTGAGACAGGGCCAAAATCAGTCAAAACCAAACATTCAAGATGGTGAGAAGCTCCTACCACGACCGAAAGCGATCTGCTGTGCGCCAACAGCAACCCAATTTGTTAACGGCGCCGAGCTTACATTGTTCCTGAAGCCAACCATTCCGGAGAAGGCGATCCATCGATGCTGGCAAAGCCTATTCACAGTTTGCCAGGTTAAAAGATTCCCTCGTCAACGAACTATTAGATCTTACCATCCATTCGCCCCACCAGTGCCGGAGCACGTTCCAGAACCTATGACACGAGGTTATATCATCGAAGCCAGAATGGGGAGAAATGTCGACAAACCGCCGTTCGGAGATCCCTGGTCAGTGTTATCGTCAGGGAATTCGAAGCTGGAAAGGATGGTAGGGGTGCCATATGGATGAGCCCTAAGTGCTGTGATGTCAACCTTGGCTTCGGTGGAGGTGACAGAACGTGGCGCACAGTGAAAAAATCGTGGCTAGGACATATGTATTTGATGAGGATTTGTAGGTCAAGGCGGCTCCATTCTGAGGGAAGATTAATGACTAGTCAGCATAATCCTGGCAAGGGATTGCCTCACCCTTTCGGTGTCATGGTTGGTGACGAATACATTGGCGACTGAGCCATCAACCAAGCCTGGGATGATGGACGTCAGCCTTAAGAAATCCGGTCGACAGAAGCAATGTGAGATCTACCTTGGCTGTTGAGGAATTCGAGATTGGAGATTCCAGAATAAGAAAATGCTTGTTGAAGGGCGGAAGTATAACGGAATCTGAACAAGCAAACTGTTTGAGTAGATTCGAAAGGATTCTGCGCTCGCAATCCTCACTCCTGTACATCACCGATTCCAACATATTCAGAGGGCTGGATGGCTCTCCTGCGCCGTATATTACCTAGCGATAAGAATGGTCATGTTCGAGGGCCCAGCACAAATATCAGGAGAAACTTACTTCTTGAGTGATATAGGGAGTCCCGTGAAGTCGGGTCGTCATATTCGCAACATCTGCTGCTGCCATATCTGTGGAAAGATCTTCAAGATGGATGCTCCGAGTCGATACGAGATGTCATACGTTTGGCAGCATCCAGGCGCAAGCCGTCAACTCCAACACCCAGCAGATCGTTGGCATAGGCTGCCAGTCTTGCGCGAACATATTCAGTCTCAGTAGCCAGACTGACGGGAAATCAATACAGAAACCACCACGCGAAGACCAAACGCACTCCGCGAGACCGACCAACTGACAGGTTTGAACCTCAACCCGATTATCGTAATTTTCAATGTCGTCGCCCGGCTCAAGGCCACAGTGGTGAAAGTTCTGAATGAAAATATGCCGAATATGTCAGTCAGATCAGACGAGTAACAGAGCGAGGGAGAAGGAGAGTCGAACCGTGGTGTCGTATATTCCAGGGTAGTTATAGTGAGTAAAAGCTATGAAACCGAAATTGGGACGTGCACAGATGCCAAGGTGGAGGCATCAAATAACTTACTACTCCCCGCTACCCCAATCCCTAAGTAGTCATCAATAGGCATGTTAGTGAGAATGGAAACTTTGGAAATGGCGAATCCATACCAGAGTTGGCCCCAGCCATATGATTCCATATTGTATCTGCGAACTTTAATCTCGGATGAGAAATACTCACGACAACACTTACCAGCGATAACACGGACGCCAGCCTGATGGCAAGTGTTGATCATATTTTGAAATTGGGCACGATTTCCACGCTTTGATGTCAAAATGTACGAGACTGGCTGGTAGTCCGTCCACCATTGAGTGCCTACAAATCTCTTCAGATTCAATGATCGAGGAATAAGTAACGAAGACGGTGGACCTGTAACATGTTCTTGCGCAGGGCTCGCTATTAGTATGGGTAGTGAGGTTAGATGCTATGACATTCGCGTAGAAAAGCGAGCAAATACCTTGAACAAAGCCATATCCTGCCAGAAACCCGGATCAGCATCTGGTCCGTCGATGAAACAAATTCACAACGTGATATACGTACCTGCCGGCCCGAGACTGCTTGTACATTCTGTACCAATGCTGTCCCTAAGGAAACGATGTGGAGTCAGCCTGAGATCATCCCACAACTCAGAGAATGATATTCGTACCATGACCATTCAAACATCTGAGCGATCACAGCTTTGCGAACTAATTGGAACACGGCGTCGACTTCAAAGATGTGCATGACTCACTTTTACTTCCCGTCGGAACGCGACTCTCCATTGCCGTGCGACCCCAAGTCAGAGTCACAAGCCCCAGAGCACTCAAGGCAAAGAAAAGGTTCATCATCGAGTCAGTGTATTGGGAGTGGTAATGATTGTCCTATCTTGCTGGTTGGCCTTATATCAGTCCTCGAAGTTTGCAACTGTGTTCGTACGTATTGGCTAGCACAGGGAAAGAAGGTGGACCATAATTCTGTCGAGTTCGTCCTCGGCGACTCGGGCTAGTCGAACCTCCGGTCTTAGCATAATCTTCTCCTTGCCAAGATCATTATCATTTCCTGATATGTGCGCCCTAGAAACAGTCATAAGTGGACGCCAGGGAGAGATGAACATTTGCGTGTCGATCGGGAGACCGCATCCAGCAATGCAGTACATGTAAGCCGGAGGAAGACAACAGCGCGACCATACAGAGGATAGCGCGGTTGCAGCGATGTTTCTAGAGAGCACCATATTGATAGATACAGACTGAGCCACATATCTGACTTCTGAATGAAGCTGTGAAGCTTGCTGTCGGAAGCCGTGTTGGACGGAGCGAAGCAAGCTCCACGTGGCACCATTGGATTAGACGTACAAGTCGAGAATACAGTTGCATAGCCCGCGGATTGCACAAAATAAGTCCCAAGAGCAAGCCGTATGCTATACGGTCGTTTGTTGTGGCGGAGACTTGAAGCAGAGTTAGGCACGCTAAACCCACTTTCTCAGGGCAAGACATATGCGACTGTGTCGAGGGTGTGCGACAAGATCAAACAGGGCCCTGAGATCGTAACTTGGATTGGTGACACGAAAGGGAGCCATAGATTTCGAGATACGACTCTCAAGTATACACTTCATCGCCACGAGTCGCTGGTTGAAAGAGATCCAGACGATGATGTGGTCGCACTTCTGTTCGGGTCAGACTCCCACACAACCTGACGGACATAACCAAGGGGAATTAGCACCGTGTAGAAGTAAGATGTGGTTGTTCGCTCACACTCCCATCCGACTCGATACGGATATATTTGTACTGGAAGGTTGTCCCGGGCGGCAAACTAACAGTAACCTGCCAGCTTGGATAGCTAGCAGACGACAAAGCGATCTACATGGTGTTAGTGACCCGCAAAATTTGGTTAAGTCAGTATCGTCACTCACCGCACTACTAGGACTCCATGAGCCCAACTGTGGCAGGCTTCCAGTGACAAAAATGTTCTAGGATGAACAAGGTTAGTCGAGTTCTATCATTGACACTTCCGTGAAACTGACCTCTCCCCACGTGGTCGTCGCCGTCTCAGTGAACGTCACTGGGATAGAACCGGCACCAGTACCTGTGGCCCCTGTGTGCAAAGCTAGAGCATTGCGTGCGCCAATCGTGGCAGTGAAAGTTCCGTCGGAAGCCACTATGAACCTAGCAAGACACAGACATCAGGAGGGCGAAAACACTTTTCGCAGCGACAACACCCACGCAGATCCTGTACAGGTGGTTCCTGAGGCGGCACCATCAATTACGTTGCAGTAGCTACCCGCTGGTAGCGGAGTGGAGAAAGTTGCTGTCCAAGCCGAATCTGCGTTGTTGATTGCCACGAAACCAAGGGAGCCTAGGCAAGTGGTCGTAAGCCAATGAGACCAGCCGTCCATAGTATGCGAGTCCTTACCCCGGCCAAATGCAATCTGCTGAGAGGTCGGGGCAACCCAATCCGTTAGAGATGCATCACCGACGTTGTTCCTGAATCCAACCATGCCGGAAAAGGCAATCCAGCGATGCTGACACAACCTACTGGCGCATAAGAGCAGGGGCGTAGAGAGCTAAGAGATGACCCACCATCCATTTACCCCGCCAGTCCCGTAGCAAGTTCCGGCTCCTTCAAGTTTAATCGTGAGTATCATCGTGCACATAGCACCAGGTTTTGAAGACTCACCGCCATTCGGGGCACCCTGGTCTGTATTGTCACTCTCGAAGGTATAACTTGATAATATTGAAGGTGTCCCGTACGGATGAGCCCTGGGAAACTATCAACCTTGTGGCCTTCCACGGAGAAGGATAGTGAATACGTACAATGAGAAAACCGTAGCCAGCACGTAAGTGTTGGACGAAGAGTTGTAATTGAGAGAATTTCCGTTCTATGGAACAGAATCAGTATCGAACATAGCTTATAAAACACCAAATCCATACTCTTTCCGTATCGTGATTAGTAACGAAAACGTTTGCAACCGACGTATCTACCCAACCTAAAGGAACCCAGATTATATTCAATCTTCCACTTCCACCAATACAGCGTGGAGCATATACTGACCTTGACTGTTCAGGTTCTCAAGGGTGGAAATACCTGTGCTGGTGAAGGCTTGTTGAAGAGCTGTTGTGTAACGGAATCTATGCAAGACCATGTAGTGAAGCGGATGGCACCAGCGAAAAGGAACGCACTCCTGAACGTCACCGATCCCAACATATTCCGAGGGTTGGATTGGCTCTCCTGCTCCCCAGATAACCTTGCGAGCGCTTGGGTCAGTGCATCACCCATAGGGCGGGACGTAGAAACGAACTTCTTGCGTGATATAAGGGGCACCATCAAGCCGACTTGTGATGTTTGCGACATCAGTTGCTGCCATATCTGCGACAGATATTCTATCAGCGAAACTATCAATGATGACAATAATAATGGAGAATTATACGTTTCGCAGCATCTAATCGCAAACCATCGACTCCAAGACTGATTAAATCGTTTGCGTACGCGGCCAATCTAACTCTGACATATTCAGTCTCCGTTGCCAAGCTGCATACAGTCAGTTGAAGTACTCCAATAACCAGATAAACATGACGTACTCGGCGAGACCGTCAAGCTGACAAGTTTGCACTTCAAGTCGATTGTCATAATTGACGATGTTATTATCCGGCTCAAGTCCACAGTAATGGAAATTCTGGATATTCGATAAGATGAATCTTCTGAGTCCTCAGACAGGTCGAAGAGGCGAACCGTTGAGTTATAGACACCTGGGTAGTCATACTGGGTGAAGCCTGAGTAACTGGTAAGATCAAAGTAATTGAAGAAAGTCGCAACATAGACGTACTACTCCCTGCCGTTCCGGTACCTGGAAAAAATGAGCGTTACATGAAATATGAAGAGGATAGACTTTACCCGAGGCGACGCCAGTCATGTGATTCCAAATGGTATCTTCGTGAAACGTGATTAGAAGGCATGGTTATCGTCACTTCTGGCGACGTACCTGCTATAACTCGGACGCCCGCAGCATGGCAAGTAGTGATCATATTCTGGTACTGCGCCCGATCTCCACGCTTCGATGTGAGTATGTAGGACACGGGTTGATAGTCGGTCCACCATTGGGCGCCTATTGTCAGGATGCTATCACCGTCTGCGCGGAATGACTGGAATGCAGGCAAGTACCAGTGATGTGCTCTTGTGCAGGGCTCACTGAGATACATCAGAAGATGACCGAACAATTCGAACAATGTAATCAACCTTGGACGAAGCCATATCCTAGACGCAGATTATCAGTCGAAAGAATACAACGTCACTCGATCAAGCCTACCTGCGGGCCCTAGGCTATTGGTACATTCTGCTGCAACGCTATCCCTGTTGGAAATGGTGTCAGGGGTGATAAATCCATGGTGCGCACGGTCATGATTCCCTTACCACGTCCATTCGAACATCTGCGCAATAACCGCTGTGTAACGTTTAGTACTCCTCACTAAAGGGAATCGAGGTGACCAACTTACTTTTCGTCCCAGTAGGCACTCGACGGTCGAGCATACTAGTCGACGCCAACGCCGCCAGCCCCAAAGCATTCAACATCCAGATGAGCTTCATAACGGACAGAGGATTAGGAGAGTGGGCACCCCGCAAATCCTTCGGCGACTCTCCCAGCGAGTCCGAGTCCTTATACGATTCCGAGGAGTGCACCATATGCACCGACTCTATATTTGGCGAGTGTCGGCGAGGAAGAGCCCGCAGAGGATCGAATGGACATGTCTATTCTCATGAGTTGGAAACGATCCACGGGAACAACATGGGAGGAAGCACGAGCATAACAACCTTGGCAGATGAAAACCCTCGAATACCGGAAGCCGAGAAGGATTCACAAGTCGCGGTGCCAGTCGTAAGCATCTAGGATCAGTATGATGAGAAGTTGGATATGTAGAATAGCAGGTATGTCAAAGATTCAGTCACGATGGTGAGGCGACTGTGGAGCAGGAGATCATGACGGTCAGGAAGAGATCACGATAATCTTCCGCCTATTTATCCAGAAATATCATCTACCCTGCATTTCAGGCCAGTTTCAGGGATGGGAGCCCCGGAAGGCGAACCACATGAGGGTAAGTGGACGAAAGCGCAGGCGAGCCACGTGGGCCGCCTGCGGTTCAGAAATAGCTCTTGGTCAAAGAACTGAACGAAGCTGAACGAGTACTTCGTGCTCAACAGGCAAGCCAAAGATTGTAGGTGGGAGGCTAAAGCAAGCAGCATGTACATGGCGGATGGATGTGGCGTCAGCGAGTTGACAACCTGCAACAGAACCACGGTGGCACTACTTTTTCCCAAGAATGCATGAGGCGAACAAGCCCACCCAACCGCCACTTGATATCACATGCCACGGGATACTGGCAGAGGTGATTGGACTGGGGGGATTAAACTTGCGAGGAAGGGGGGTGGTTGCATTACAATATCAACTCGAGATTAAACTAAGCACCTCCGTATCATACCTCTCGCACTCCTGCCAACAAGATACCTCACCAACCACAAAAAGCTCCTTCTGCGTCTGGTCTCCCCACCGCCCAAACTAAGGGAGGCATGTCAAGTACAGCAGTCCGCGGAGGGTATGCTGCGGAGGATGCGGCATAGAAGCTCGCGCGATCGCGGTTCGTGGGAGGGGGATAGCGGCGTACATCCGAGCTGCTCTCATGGGTCGATGTCGAGCGAGGATGTGCGGCAGCCCAGGGTGTAACGACGTCCATTCGGAGTGCAATAATGTTTCGGCGGTCGCAGGGGAAACGTTTTAACCATCATTTCCCTTTCGCCAGCCAAGGTGGTGGCTTCCTCGGATCCGACAAGCGCCCCAGCGCCGCCAGCGACTCGGGAGGGTCATCCAAATTGCACGTCCATGGGACCAAATCGCCTTTTAATGTCCGCGTCATTAAGAACTGCCCTTCTACCGGCTCAGGGATGTATCCATCGTACGGTCGGTCTGGCTTGGTGAGCTGAACGGGAGTGACAACTTTGTGAATTCGGATGCCGAGGATACGTGCGGAAGGTTTTGCAGGATCGACAATTGGTTCGAAAAAGCAGATGGCTGAGCCTAGAGAAAGACATGTCGTTAGAACATCGTTTGGCCCGATGATGCACATTTACGGACCTTGGTAGGGCATCCCATACATACCCATCCGCTTATCCACAACCAACTCTGTCAACCGCAGAAAACTAATGTGTCTATCACCCGCAATCACCCACAAATCCCGACTCCACGACCCAAAATCCAACTCGAACGCCTGGAATAGCGAGTGAAGAATAGGAGCCATGGGGGTTTTCTCCGGGTTCGGAACGTTCGACCCATGAGCCCTCGGCAAATTTCTCAACGCATGAAACCCATGCCAGTAGATGAGCTGTTTAAAAATCAGATACTGTGGCATGATTCGGATGAAGTAGAGCGGGATGCTCCAAGTCAATCCATTAGGCAGTTTGAGGTCCTTCCCGGATTCGAAACTCTTCGGGTTTCGGCTTCCAGTAACTCGAAACCTGACGCCAGAAGCAAAGAGAGGCGTGGTGGCGCGAACGTTTGGCAGGTAGTAGAAGAAGCCCTTTGTATCAGGCGGGAACGGGATATATTTGAGGGAAGTGGGTGTGAGGATGCGGTGATAATGTATAAGGCCTGATTTGCTGGCACGATGCTTCACTTTGACTGAGGAACGGTTCGAGAGGTCGTGAAAATCGTTCCTGGTGAGTCGCAGGGGATCAAGATGCCAGAGGTCTTGTGGGGAACGGGCCTTGAGGGATATTGATCGAATAAAGTTCCTAGTGTAATTCTGCTGGAGATTAGAAGTGCATATGAGCTCTGACGAGCAATTCGAACATACCCAACGAGAAAACGCCGAGCCGGAGCGCAATAGCAAGATGGGGTCTGAGGCGAGCGGGGCAGACCCGAGCACGGCGCGACTAGCAGCATAAGCTCTCCATTGCATCAGTCGTGAGAGCCAGCTCACTGTCAACGAGGTCAGCGTCGGACAGGAGCGGGCACCGTCAGGCGCGTTGGCGGCAAAGATTTTGTGACGGCAATCGAGGATTGGTTGAATATTTCAAAGTGACTTAACCGTGAGAAATATTTACATAAATATGCAACTAGTTATTCCTCTCAACAACCACTACCATCAACTCTTCAACATCTGTTCTTTGTCCACCACTCGCCTTTTGCAGTAAATCGTCCTTGCAAAATAGGTAGCATGATCTCCGCCAGTTTTCAGGACGTTCTGCCTCTTCGGCTGGGTATTCAAGCAGTCGCTATGACCAGATGGTGCTAGTCGAGTAAGATCACTCGTCCCAGCAGAAGGCAGAACACACGCAAGCCAGGAAGTTCATAAAGATCAGCACTCTCCTGAAAGAGGCGACAGGGTGCTGAAGGGCGGCGTAGAGGTCACACCCTCGGTTGAAGTCGGAACTAGCAAGACGAGCTGTTCGAGTTCGGCGACGAAGGAGTTCACGGAGTTTTACAGTGCCATTGTGAGTGTATCTCTGTATCACCATCACCACATCGACTGAACCATCACTCTCCATAGGGAGGCAACGTCAAGTTGGCGTCAAGCCCCGCAAAGCATCGACCGACAGTTGACGAATGCTGTCGATTGCGCTTGCTTTTGGGATGATGGTGGAGGTTTGTCCACGGTATGTATCCCATCCATTGATGTATGCGTGTCCGACCACTCAACTCCGTAGTTCGTTGTAGGGTCATCGAGCCCTATTCTACGCCGAACGATATTCGATGATCGGTCAGTACTTTGTGTGCGGCGACCAGTTTTCTTCCGACCCGAGTCATTATGATGACGGGGTCACTTTCTTGAGTGCTGTGAGGAAGGGATATCTGGAACCGACGGTGTTTGGACTTCCAGTATGCGCTCTCCTTGGATTGGTGATTTTGGTGACTCAACGACACTCTAGACTCACACTATCCGATCTGGGTTGCAAAAATGCCCGCATATGCTCCATTGTCAGTGCCTATCCCTCTGAGATTCCGAACGTTGGCTGATCGATTCGACTTACTCAATGTCAATATCTCTTCGGTTATGAACAGTGGCCTCCCGGCAACTGCGTCTCGGGTATGAAAGTTTTCGCAGCTCTCGGAGGATAGGCTTGGAAGCTGGATGAAAGGGAATCACAGAGGCAAAGGGGCGAGAATTTTGGCGTGTGGGATGTGGGCTGAAGGAAGAATTTTGTGGAATGGGTGTAGATGACTTGGCTTTCACCTGTAATATTTTCCGAGACATTATTTCTCTGGTTTCCGTCAGTAGCGACGGTACTCTGGCATACACCACCATACCGGGGGGATGTTTTCCAGAGGTCAATTCAGAGGCACGACAACGGTCTTGTACTCGAGGTCACCTTGGCATTGATTGAGGTCGTTTTGACGTAGCTAGCGCAAATCAATTGAGCATCAACTGATCTCGTATGTCTGTGCGACGTTTGACACTCAGACCTCAACGAGACATTTCTTGCAACCTCCGGTAAATGGTTAATTCAACCTTGGCGAAACAACACACTGTGGTAACACGAAGCTTTATGAATATATTTTATTCAATTATTATTCCAATGCTCGGATGTATCTAAAGTTGGTTCGGGCAGAGATGGAGGAAACAGTCTTAACATTGCATGGTAATATGGACATCGGACCTCAACAGTGATTGCGGTTATCTCCATAATACAGCTCTGAGAAAGCCCTTAACCTGGAGAATGGAGGCTTGAAACCCCGCCACATTTCCATCACACATAGTCCAACACCAAGCCTCCCCGATCCTTCATATCATCACTCCAAAATTTGAAAGGGGCTGACAAGGTGCCATGGACAGTCCCGCCGTGACAGCGTCATACGAGGGTAAGCAATGGATCCCGAAAGTGGCGCGAATGATCATGTTGCAGACATACACGCCGCCAAGCGATCCGGTGTGGCGAGCGAGAACGAGAGCGAGAACCGCTTGAGCTAGAGTTTGGCTGGAGTATGAGAATAGAGGTGTACGACGCGAAATAGATAGCCTAAGAGTCCGAGCCACAGCAACAGACGAGTAATTGTAGGTTTGATAATGAACTGCATCCCGACGACAAGACCATGATGACGATCCGGCGAATGTCTTGACAAGAGGTGACTCCCGAATGTAGGACCAAATCTGTCGCCCTAATGACTGCTCGCGAGTCTTCGGAAGCCGAGGGGGATGGGAAAAACGCCAAAGCGGACGACATCTGCGCAACAGTCGGCGAGGAAGGAACCATCCCGTTGGGGGTGGTTGCGGGGTATTGGAGGGGTCACTTGAATCTCCGGGGAGGAGGTACAGTAGGTGCGTTGAGCAACAGGATGTGATTTGAAGTATGACCTGTGTGTTGTCAGATAGCTGTCTTCGTGTTTTGCACAGATCTCAAGGCCCCGAACGAAGCGCAGGGTCAAGCAGGAAAGCAAGTCGATGAGAAAAGGAATAACAGGACAGTGGACAAGTGTTGTGGGAGGTGACAAGTTTGACGTGGAAATGCAAGGCCGCGCAAGCGCTTTATATTGTTGCAGGCTTGAAGTCCGAACTACCTCTGGGCCAGCTCAGGGGAGCCAATGTCGAATGCATGACATTCTGATGTCACTCAGGTGGTGCCGCCGAGGCCTGCGTGATGTTGCAGAGGCAATGGCAGAGCGACATTTTCGCCGCGGCAGATTGTCACTTCTGCAAACGATGGGTTGAGACCATTTCGAGAGCGACAACCTGACCTCAATCCTGGGCACAAAATAATCTATCCTACGATCCCACAACAATAACAACTTCTTGGGATCCTGTTGACAATTTACAGGTTTGGTGGTGTAGTGCGTCGTGCGGTAACACAGGGTGAAGCCGAGGCCAAAAGGATCGGGTTAAGGTTCATGACGTCGTGGTTGTTGTTTGACGTCATCGCCATGTTGCACGTTTTCGTCCCTATATCTACCTCGCCTTTTCATTTTCCTTGCCAGTTCATACCTTCCAAGTATCCATCGAATTTAGGTATGTTATTTTGCCTCTCGCCCTCAACATGCACGATTTAATTATAATTCACCCTCCAGTTCAACTACCCAGCCACTGAGCATGTCGACACGCAAACGAACGAACCGCGCAGACGCATCCCCTTCTCCCTCAGCCGTCTCCTCAACAAGCCATGTCCAATCCTCATCCGACCTACCTCCACCACGCGAACGCAGAGGCATGAAAAAGGTCCGACCTCCTGGTTCCAACATCCGCCTCGAAAACTTCATCTACATCATGGCCTTGATAGCCCTCGCCGTAGTAGGATTCTACTCGTGGAGGATATGGAGTCTGAAAGCCGAAGTCGGAGGGTGGTGGAATCTGGCTCTTGGTCGGAGACCACCTGCAGGGAACGCGCATGGAGGAGGAGGGTATGATGCAGGCAATGCAGGCAAGTGGACAAAGTCGGGCGGGAGTAGCGTGGAAGTTGAGAGTAGGATTGAAGAGCTCGCCAAGGCTCTTGGTATGCCTTCAAAGGAGCTGGCATCAGCGATTGCTGGTGCTGTTAGGGATTACGTCCCTCCCGCCACACTCTCCTCTATTTCGGCACAGGCGAGAAAGACGAATGGAGCAGGGTCGCCGGTTGTTGATGAGTTGCTAGGGGAGCATAGTGGAGGGGATGAACAGGGGGTGGCTGGTGGGGTTGCGGAGACGCTTGGCAAGGTTGTCGGGTTGGACGAGCCCCCGGAGCCTGGCATGTGAAGACGATCTTGAATGACGGGAGTGTATCTTCTAAATAATATGTGCACAAAGTGGGTCACCTGCGCGACCGTCCCCCTCCACAGCAGGCAACATAGCCACGCGACAGCCGCTCTCGAGTTTAGCCTCCCACATGGCTCATTCCCAATGCTCGTCTATGCCGATGTGTTGATGACGCCAACTTCCTCATGTTCTCGCCAATCCAAAAACTACTCCAGTGTAAGCATTTCTTCAATCTGACCTGTCGTTTCCACCACCGTCAATTTGCCGACGTTAAGCTCATCGGCTGCCATGAGATTCACCGCATGCCACAAACCATGTTTAGCTTCGCTGGACTGTCAACAGACCTTTCCACGCCAGAGTGAACCTACATTGCTGGATTTACGAACTGATCCTTTCACTCACGGCCAGCTGTCTACCGTCACTCCCTATGTCTGCAAACGACAGGGCTGCATATCGATACCGCAGACATAGTTCGCATTCAGGCCGATTTATTGCTGTAAGAACAACATCTGAAGGACACCTATGTACTTGTCCATCAAATCCTCCATCTGGTTTCCGCCAAGGTTGATCCATCCAGCGACCTGCCTGACTTGAGTGGCAAGGTTGCCATTGTTACCGGTAGAAAGTGAGCTGAATCATGCCTTTTCTTATCCTCTTTCTTTCTCATCCTTCATGGTGCGGGTATTGGTTTCAAGACAGTCCGGCATCTAGCGCGGAAAGGTGCTAAAGTGTATCTAGCGGCGAGGAATGAGGCTCGAGCAACTGCGGCTATAGCTGAACTCGAAGCGGAAGGGTTTGGTGAGGGGAAGGGACAGGTGGTCTGGTTGAAGCTCGACCTTGCGGATCCACGACTTGCGAAGAGTGCTGCGGAGGACTTTATGTTGCATGAGTCGAGGTTGGACATTCTTGGTGTGTCCTGTCGTCTTCGGACATGGCTGCCGCTGACCTGCGTCATGCTGGCACGCTTCAGTGAACAACGCGGCAAGGTTGGAATCTTACAGAAGTTTTGGACCCTAACTCACCATGTATCCAACTGTAGGCTATTCAGCCCGTATGAGAAGAGTCACGATGGTAGCTCGCCGTATTTATTACTCTGTAATAGATTTACCACTTTGTTTCTCAAGCATACAAGACACCATGATGGTGAAGTTAGTCTTCAGCCTTCGTCTTCTTCCTGCCACGAATCTAAACGAGCATATAACTTGTAGTCACATCAGCCCATTCGTATTCACCCAGGCGTTCTTCCCGGTGTTGAAATGCACAGCCGAAGCGTCAGGTTCCGATGTTCGGGTCGTGAATGTGCGTTCCTCTGACACTTGCGGGATGTTCTTGAGCGCTCACCCCAAAGCCTATGTTCAGGTTGCATCTCGAGGGCACGCATTTGCTCCATCCAGCATAAGATTCAGGGACATCGATGATTTCAACCAGGACTTCAATCGTACGTAGTTCCCTTCTTTGATCAGATATGGTATACCTGCCGTTGACCTTTCGTACATGTGGAATGCTGACGGCGTTCATCAGGTATGTCAAAGCTGGCCAATATTCTTTGGTGCAAAGAACTTCAGAAGCATTACGATGCTGAGGGTTTGCCGATCATAGTGATGGCTATCCACCCAGGTGACGTAGACACCGGTTTGTCTTCCGGCTACCCCTCCCATCCTGAGCATTAGACACTGCGACTGGATTCTGGGGAAAGTTCTATCTGTCCTGGGTCGTCCGACTTCCCATCGTGACGGTATCACCGGAGCAAGGCTCCTATACCAGCTTGTTCACTGCTGCATCACCCGTCGTCCATGCTCGATCGAAGGAATTTAAAAGCATACATCACGCCTGTTGGAAAGATCACGAACCCTTTCGCATCTACTCAGAGTGATTAACTTGCCGCGGAACTTTGGGCGACTACGGAGAATCTGCTGAAAGAGTTGGGTGTCGAGCTTTGATATAGTACATCTCGTATAAGTGAGTCCTTGTGAGTGCATTTACCCAGCCCTATGTCGAACATGACACTGTACCCAACATCGTTCCAGTGTAGTCCCCGGGATGCTCGAAACGGATATGATCGCCCCTGATATGATTTCGATGTATAACTGATTTAATAGAGGGCCTTGATAAGCTCCTGCATAGTCGGTCGTTGCTCAGGCTGCGTGTTCCAACATTGCTCAAGCATAGGCCATCGAGATGCGAGGGGCGAGAGCTGACAATCAAGTGGTAATTCTGGTCGTTCACCATTGAGAACTTTGGTAATCACAACTGGTTCGGCGCTGATGTCTGAGAATGGAGGGCGCCCGGTGTAAACCTGCAGGCTGATGTAAATTTCTTATCACTGGCAGAGAACAAAGATGGTGGTCGAGACTCACTTCAAGGCATACGTGACCGAAGGCATAGACATCGCTCTGATAGGTTCTTCGTGCCCGATCTTTGTCGTATTTCTTGGGATCCAAGAGCTCTGGGGCCATCCATCGTGTCGTGCCAGCGCCTGTGGATGTCTTGAAAGTACCTCCAAAAGATTCAGCGAATATAGCGAGGCCGAAGTCCGCGATACGGACACAGCGTGTCTCATCAATGAGAATGTTTGCCTGCCAAAGTGATGGTCAGCTTCTCGCGCATACTTGTTGGATCCAATAGACGATGTTCCCTACCCCTCTCATATCCCCGTGAACAACATTTTGCTTATGGAGGTACTCCAATCCTTCGGCGATTTGCAATAGCTGTGATTGCTGATATGAGCTGTATAAATCGTTTAGACAAACGGACACACCAGTTGGTCTATCTCCACACTCTTTCGATGTACGCTGAGATACTCAAGAATATTTCCGTACAACATCCAGGGCGACAATAGACATAAGCCCATTTCTTGAGAAGGATCTCTGTAGGCCCCAAAGAATGGTAAAACATATGGGTGATGCAACTGTCTCCAGATAATCGCTTCCCGATAAACACGCTTATGGTCTGTCAGTGGACCATCATATCCAACGAGATAAGTAGAATGGTGCAAACCTTTGAAAATCCAGACCGCTTGTCAATACTAATGGCGTGCAGCCGCAACCGCTTGACGGCTACTTCAACGTCCCCACGCCACGAGCCCTTGAAAATATCGGCAAAACCTCCTCCAGCAACAGGAAACGTCGAACCAAGCCGGATGTCTTCGATGAATAGGGCAGAAGGTAGGATATTCCAGGACTCTGATAATTGAACGACGAACTGGTGAATTTGTGCTTCTACGTGAACGCGGGCCCGGGTACAGAACTCAAGCTGAATGGTACCCCCTTGTCTCAATAGCGAATGCGGAAATCTCGAGCAATCGTTTATCTGTGCGGTATTTTTCATTGGAATTTCGAGACCACTGTCAGATGACGTACCAACAGTAAGAAATCAATGAAACTATCGGGCTGCTCGTCGACTTGGGCAAGTAGTCTACCTTTGTTTACTTCCGAGTCCAGTAACACTTCGAGGGAATTAAGAAGCGTCGAGTCATCCTCCTGGATGCTACCCCTGATCGATCGAGGGTCAACACACCCAAGAGCATATATGAACTAGGAGGGTGTCAGCCCCACTGGCAACACGACAGAAAATAACCTGGAGGCTTACTCGTAACAGATTCGTACGAAGCTTATAGCTGGTCCGTAAGCTAGACAGGTCGTCTTTGTGGGACTCCTTATTCAGTAAGCCATCTAGGACATCTAATGATGACAAATCAGAATCATGGCATTCTGTCCGAGAGAATCCTGTGGGTTATTGAAGCAGTACCTATTGATCTGGATGAAGATGTCCCTGTATTCCCCTCACCACTGATCTGAGTCAACACAGTTTTCAGTGCGAGAATGGCCAAGCACTTAGCACGATCATCATGAAATCAGGCAGCCTTGAATTGAACAAACGATCAAACACTTACACAATAATAGCGAGGAGCACGGTATGTGAATTGCCTCAGATAACCCAATGCCTTAGGGGAAAGAGAGACCTCCAAGTGTGACAGAAAATCGGTGATGAGCGGCGTATGCTCGATATGTGGTTTGCGGACATCAGCTTCGGAGAGCGCATCTTCGGGAAGCTCTCGGTCGCGTGTCACTACCTCTCGCACCGCCGCCTCGCTGAAGAAGGGCATCTCTTCCTCGTTGAATGCCATGGGTTCATCGTGCACTGGTCCCTCGCTGAAGAAGACAGTCTCTTTCCCGCTGGACATTATGTTGTCACGCTCACTGAAGGATACCATGGGTGCATCAACCAGCGATGTCCCTCTCGCCGCGGCCTCGCTGGAAAAGGGTATCTCGGGGTCGCTGGATAGCGGAGAGGAGAGTTGCTCGGGGGGTAGCGACTCAACTCTGCTTTCCATGGATTCGATTCTGCCTAGCAGTTTGTGACCTGTGAGGGACAGGAAGGATGAGCGATCCTCCATAGCACAGATTATGGACAACAATACACTCGTCAACGATGTCTTCGGTCAAATTGTGAGGGAGAATCGTCCCGGCGAGTACGCTTTGGTGAAACCGAGGTCAGAGAGGTCCTGTCAGTACCTTTTCGCTTGGCCGCGTTCAGGTTGCTCGCTGGACAGGGGGCAGCTTATGAATCTCTGTTTGGTGAAAACGTTGCAAGATTACCTTCACCATCGACGCTTGGGCTAAAAACCTCAGTAGTAACATTCAGGTCGTCCGGGGACACTAGGGGTTGTGAGCACGAGTCCACGGACGACTGGGAGGCCTGGGAGACCAGCGACGAAAGACTTGACCGCCTCCGTGGCGTCCCAGATCGACTTCTCCTGGAGGTAATTCTGCCCACTGCTTCACCTGGGCTCCGAGGCCATTCGTTAACTGTAAAGGACAGGAATGATGAGGGATTCTCCAGAGCATAAACTATGGACAATCGTACTCTCATCAGCGAAGTCTTCAACCGAAACATTGCGAGAGAGGAGCCCTCCGTTGTTGCAATTTCTACTTTTGTTGGAGGTCGCGTCGTCACTCGAAGTATCAAGCGCGGTTCGCGCGGGAATGTTTCCCGAGCGAGGACGCCGTAGTGAAATCGCGGCCCTAGATATCCACTCAAGGGTCTTTCCCTTGACCGTGTATGGATTGTTCCCTGGACAAGGGGCAGCTTGTGAGTCTCTGCTTGGTGAAAAGGTTGCAAGTCTTACCTGCACAATCGAAGCTTGGGCAAGCATCTCCAGCAGTAACGTCCAGGTCTTCTGGGGACACTGGTGGATTGAAGGGCCTGCCGTACTGGGATGGCTTATTGTTCCAACTCCCGAGACCTGGGGACACCCGCTTGAACTTGTGGCGTATCAGATCCATTAGAGGCTGATTCTCTGGGAGAGTGAACTGGCGGGAGGAGCGGGGTGACAACACTGGATGAGAGGTCGCGGATAGTACTTTAGTTTCATACACTCATACTTAGCCCGATGATAGCTGTGCCCAGCGCGTTGCAACCTCGTGCCCGAAACGTGGCCTTCGGTCGCTTTGGCTACATTCATTACAGTATAAGCTTTCGAAGACATGGCTTCTTCAGAGCCAGGCATTGCATTGATTTTGTGCTTTCATTTTGTGAGGAGTCGGGGATCGATCTCACCACTTACTGGGATTCTCTATCAATGCTGCAATATTTTGCATAGTTCGGTTTTACATTCGACGTTTTCATCTCGGCTTGAGATGGTGCTCGAGCGAGATCTCTTAGGAGATTGTGTTCTATGTCCGTCGCCACGTGTATTCAGCCGAAGTTGCCACGTTGTCACGAGCTGTTACACGCGAGACTAAAGCGCATCGCGACTGATGTCAAACGAATACTTAGGCCCGGGACTACGTGATTTGATACATACGTAAGTGGGGAAAGAATCACCACGCTGTCCCCTCTATGGTGCGGTTCACTTAGTCACCACCTACTTTGTACAGCCGCCAAATCGACCGAAGGTCGAAATTTTTTTTGTTGTGTACCTCTGAGAGTCTTTTGCATGATGTTTTTGGTATGTTTTCACCCCAAATCTGACTCAAACCTCCCCTGCGAGCCCGCAATGCGACGAGGAATGCACCTTTGTGGTTGCGGGAGGCGTCGAGGATGTTCCCTGCAAGAAATTTTTGAGATTTTTACCACACAAATTGGGTGAAAATACAGTCCAAATTTGGTTTAACGGGTTGTCGACGACTGAAATAGGTCGCAATAGCGGTTTAGAGCTGTTATCCGGCCGTGGTACAACTGTCCTGTCACCCTCCGCCAATCTGAGCCTCCGGGAAATTGCTATCTCCACCAAATTTACAGCAATCGAAAATCGGTCTTGCCAATCTCTTCCCCCAATCGAAAGGAGTCGTTTGGCAAGACCAAATAATATTCGCATTTTTATTCGAATTTCCCATAATTTTGTACAAAAGTAGCGGTGACTAAGTGAACCGCACCATAACACGAAGGAAAAAAGAGCTCTGCGGGTATTGAATACAATGAAGCTGATTTCTCGGGCATATATCATACGTTCAACTTGACAAGGGCGAATGGACAATGTAAAACAGCGCAGCGCACCGACAGAGTTCCTTAATTTTCTCGGTTCACACAGGTCTATGACGGTCAAATTCCACTTTTATTCCCACGCGCAACATTCGCCGGAGCGTGCTGAACTTGAGGAGCACTCGGTTTCCTCAAGTCTCATTTCTTGCTCGACGGACGCCTCAACTCCACCAAAGGCTCCCAAACCTCCTCAATAGATCTGTCCGGCTCGTTCACGAACGTCGTAGAGTCGATGCGCATACGAACGGAAATTGCCGTTGGTTGCCGTCAAAGGAAATTTCACGTCTCGGACGTGGAATGTTTAGACCCCTTCACACTCAACTGCTCGTACTGATCTCGTCTGCTTCTTCTGCCCATGTCCCTCCTTCCTGATTGTCAATATAGCCTCAACTCATGACTTATGAGGCCCACCACGCTGGCCTACCATTAACTGCTCAAATACATATCGAGAACCACAACAGGTCTGATTGATTACTGGGGTGCATGGACACTATCAATTCGACTGCTATGCCTTGCAACTTCAGATCATCGTGGCCGGCTTATCGTATGCACTCGACCCGCTGTGTCAAGAACAACCGCTCCAGCTTACCGGGCGAATGAAGTTGCCCACGGTGAGTTTGATCTTGCAACACTTAGGAGTTCGGGGTATGTGACTTGTCTTTCGTGTCCGAGGTCGTCTTCATAGAACTCCTCCCTTTAAACTGATCCTCCTGTGCTCGGTACATGCGACCCCCCCCCTCCATTGTCACCCGCCCTTCCATTGGGGTCTCCCCACCTTTAATACTCTTCATCCTCCCCCAATCTCCCCACACCCTCGATCATCTTCCTTCCCAATCCCCCTTCTCTTATCGCCCCTCTCCTCCCCCTCTTCTCCCACCATCCTCCCTCCCGAGTCTGCCACGGTCCTCAAATCGCACATCTTCCATCTCCCCCGTCTCGTTTGATTCCCCACCTGTTTTTGTACACCCATATCCAACTAGTATATATCACACCTAACCTAGCCATCAATATATTTTTATTCACAACTGGGATTGAAACCTGAGGGCGAGTGTGACTCGTGAGCAGGCCTCTTGCTATGACATTCCACATCCGAGACGTGAAATTTCCGTTCGTATGTGCATCGACTCTACGAGCGTTGGAGGCGTTCGTGAACGAGCCAGACAGATCTATTGAAGAGGTTTGGGAGCCTCTGGTGGAGTTGAGGTGTCTGTCAAGCAAGAAATGAGACTTGAGGAAACTGAGTGCTCCTCAAGTTAAGCGCGCTCCGGCGAACGTTGCGCGCGAGAATAAAAGTGAAGTTTGACCGTCATAAAGGTCGACGTCGTTACAAGCAACCAACCAACTCAACTTACAAGCACAGTAAATAATCTTCTCTTCAACATTTGCTACTAAGATTTAGCCAACCATACTCCTCTTCCGCCCCCTCAACCGCACTACATACAAGCAAGCAAAATCAGCTCAACGCCCACTCCGATTGAGAACAAATTCTCACCATCATCCAACCGTCTCCCAACAACTCCCCACTCCTTCTCCCCAACCCTTTTCGCATACGCATCGAGCACTCTTGCGAACAAAGCTGATGAGTCAGGGTGGGTGGAGGAAAATGCTCGTTCGAGGACGTAGAGATCGACTGCTTTGTCTTCGGTGAGGGGTGATGTGAAGGAGAGACCAAAGTCTACTAGGTACTATATGCCCCAAGTCAGACTCGTGGTGAACGACGGAGGGATGGTGTGGGGCTTACGAGGAGAGTTAGATGGGAAGGAGAGGGGAAGGGAAGCATCATATTTGAGGTTGTCAAGTCTCCGTGTATGACGTCTGCTAAATGCATCTTGGCAATCTCAGTTCCGATCATCGACATTAATGTATCTATCCAAAGTCCAAAAGATCAGCGATCAATACACGAGAGTATAAGGAGGATTAACCTTGAGAAAGACCAAAAGGCTTCAAGGTATCTTCCTCCAGTAGTTCCTGTGTGTCTTGTCCATCCTCTAAAAGTTCGTCGTCGTCACCTTCATCATCCGCGCCTCCACCTAATAAAGCTCGAACGCTCTTCCCCTCTATCCATTCGGTTCCTAATACGCCTTCTGATGCGTCTACCATCCTGATACCAGGGACGTTAACTCCTGATCTACAGATCAAAACGATGGATCAACAAGACATTTAGTTAGCCTCCCCAAGGCAACAAAAAATACCGTCGAAACGTGTAGGAAAAAGAAACCAAAGATACGTGAAATGCATTCGACTCACCGAAGACATTTCATCAGCGCCCTCGCCTCACCGGCAACCCTAGCTCTAGTAAGGTTCGTATCAAGAGTCGGATGTCGATACTGTTTCGTAAATCGATATTTGACGAATATCGATACCGGACTTCCCTCACGAGAAGGATGTAAGATCGATTTGTAGACTTTCTATTTCATTGGAGTTAGGGTATGATGAGGATGAGGGAGGGGATGGCGGGTGGGAACTTGCAGCTTCGGCTCCTTGGGCTACTGGTGTTGAGTTGGATATTAGGGTGAGGGTTGGGGGACTGGTGGGATTGAGGGGGGTTGTTGGAGACATGGTTGGATTATTTGGTGGGAGGGAAGTCAATTCCAAGTTCTGACTCCTTGATTAGCAGTCGTGGGAACTTTGACTCCGTCGCAGAAATCTGTGCCGAGCTGCTGTGTTGCAGCGTCCACTGCGATCGATTGACTCAAAGGATCCTACCTACATCGATGCTTGATGCCTTCCCAGTAGAGCTTGTCGACAGAGTCATAGATTTTGTCGACTCTCGTGACGATATCCTCTCGCTTGCATTAACTTCTCGGGCTTACCTCGAGCACCTCCGTTTGCTACTCGACTACAGAGAAATATGGGCACCCTTCGATTCCATACGCTTTTGGAAACACCTTACAACCACTCCTCATGCCCACCTCATTCGAACACTTACGATCCATCAGAGAGACGATGTAGATCCGATCAGGATGCCCGTAGAGTTTCGAGATCCTGGAGACGACTCGGATGTGGAAGGATCAGAATCTGAAGAGGAAGAGGAAGAAGCGTCCGAAGGAGAGACTGAAAGTCTCATACTGAGGGCTTTGGAAAATCTGGTTGGCCTTTCTAGCTTCTCGTGGCGTTATGTCGAACTTTGTCGGTTCGATTCTATTGGTTATGACAAGATCTGGGATGCTCTACATACTTCTTGTCCCAGCCTACGGAAAATCTCGGTCTGGGAGGGTTTCCGTGTTTTATTCGACGAAGGATCCGAAGGGAAACGTAACGCTTCCGTATGGTTTCTTCTCCCCTCTCTACACTCTCTAACTGACCTTGTATCCTCATTTCATCTCAGCTTTGCAAGCTTCGCAACATCGAGACTTTGGAGTACACAATCACGTTGATCGGGGCCGTAACCTCCTCACACTCATCCCTTTCAGCAATATCTCCATTATACATCCCGCACTTCCTCGCCAATAACCCGAAACTTCGCTTTGTCGAGTTGGAGGCGAGGTTTGGAGTCGCACATATGGATCATTCCTTTGCCGATGTCCACCTCCCCCATCTCCGAAGTCTAAGCCTTCATGCTATCCATCTCGAATCCAAAGTACTATGCGATTTCCTTCGACGAAATCCTACGATAGAAGCCCTCCATCTGTATCGATGCATGAATACATCCGGAGATATCTTCCGATTTCTGGAACAAGGCGACCTTCCAAACTTGCGTGATTATCGATTCCAGAACGTCCCATACATCCCTGTATGTATGGCGAGGCCGCCTTTGCGGCATCTAGAGGGAATTCCGCTGGTGGAGTTGATGAGCGAGGATGATGCCGTTGGGAGGGCTTTCTCTGCCGTAGCCAGCACTTTGAAGACTATCACCGTGCCAGAGGTCGACTCGAACGATGCGGTCCTTGACGTAGGAGCGGATTGGGTTAAGAAGTTGGTGCCTGATGTCCGCATTTTTTTCTGATATTTGGTGAGTCCTTGGGAGACGGTCGGATGAGTGTTCCATGTTCAATCTTGCTCATGTTTTAGGTCGCGCGAGTGGAGGAGTGTCCTGCAATGGCATGCGGTGTTGGATCCGTTTGATATAGGCTGGTTGAGAGGTCAGGGATATGGGGTCTCTCACCGAACGTTACTGCTGTATAACCCCCAATATGCGCCCAATGCCACCTCTGGAGTCAGTCCGTTCGATGCGTGTCTGCGCTATGAGCAGAAATGACCACATCGTGGATTGCAAACGCCTCCGAACTCTACTGAGGTTTACTTGCACGTCTTCATCTCTTCCTCTCCAGAGTTATAGATCCCCATATCTTTCCACGGCCAGAGCCGCAGAACGCGCCAGCGGGGCTGAGGGTTATCTATGGCTCGACTTCGTGTTCGTGCACTCATTTCCTTGGACGAATGAGTCTTCGTATTTAAGAGTCCCGACACACTCATCGAGGAAAGCGCTTGTAGATCCCGACAGATTGGATTGATTGCGATAGGCTCGCGACGTTCCGAGGGGTTGCGATTGGTTGTGACGTGTGTGTGGCTGTCTTGCGACGGGCCAAAATATTGCGAAGAATTGCAAGCAGTTGCAACACAGTTGGTTTCCCCCTCGAATATTGCTTTGTATTGGAAGCTATTGGGACGACATCCCATGGCCAACCTTCTCGGTGGACTTCGACATTCTGATCTACTTGGCTCACGTGCACCTTGGTTCAAGTTCCACGTCGGAGTTCCAACGTCTTGTTTGTCGTCTCTTTCCTTCGCCATCATCGACGTCGACGTCGACCACCACGCGGGCCCTCCTCTACCCTGCTCCAACTAATTGCAGAAAATTTCCCTATCAAACTCACCTTATTTCAACGCTCATTGGACCTCATATACCACTGCGTCGCGTCATCCGTTCTCCATGAAAATTGTCGTTCAGTTCCACAA
>KL197718.1:648397-682024 GCA_000697665.1 Jaapia argillacea MUCL 33604
TCCTCCTCAACATTCGTGCCGAAACGGAGTCTGGGATGTCTACGAGTAACGCCGGACTCGGAGCAGTTCCGCAACAGCTTAGCCTTGTGTCCGCGGCTCGACCGAACCATCAAAGCCGGAAGTCCAAGTTTAGGATATCCAAGTGTTACTAGTGGCTGCGAAGTCGGGACCCCTCGACAATACCATCTATCGTCTACGCTCCACTCTTCCTCATATACTGTACTGCTTTCCCGTCGTCCCATCCCCACCTTAGTATGACGTCTCATACTGCCCCCCATCATGTTGTCTTGTACTCCCATCAATAATATATATATATATATGCCTAATCGTATCTCATGCGCCCGAGCAAAGGGGATGGAAGTGGTTCAGCCCAGGCCTTCGAAAGATCTGCCTTCCGTTGGGACAATTTGAAATCGCAGCGGAATAGTGTTGGAAACTACCGCAATAGAATTGCAAAGCGCTAGGAATGCGTGCGTTAGAGAGGTGAGCGATTGTAGATATTGCGAGGGATTTTCAGAGATTTTACATATTCCAGTTGATTGCGATCCGCTCCCAATTAATTGGAATTTCCGAGCGGTTTTCACGATGGCCTGTTACCATGCCATCGAAAACAACTCACGCAGTTCCACTACCTCACTACCTCAAACCAGCATACAATGTACTTGGCCTCAGAAGATCTCGCCACATCGGCCACTTCTTCGCATGGAAATTACTTGGGTGAGTCCTCCCTTTCTTCCCTTCGCTGGGTCTGGTTGTTGATTGCTCCTGCGGTAGACCTCTGTCTCAGCCACTGCCATCCACTGCACCGTCTCGTCTCCAACTAAATCCCTACACCGCCGTGCCCTCGTTGGCAGCTTTCGCCGTAACGTTAACATTGTCTTGCGCGTTCGACGGTTGCCTTGTCTAGACCTGATTTCCGCAAAACCTCACGAATAGTCATAAGCATTGTGATCGACATATACAAGTTGTGCGTAGAAGAAAACCGTCGTTATATGTGCTCCGGGCAAACAAATGCAAGCAAGTCTGATCCAAACCCATCGCCCATTGCGGTCTGCATGACCGTGGATATTTGTCTCTTGCGACGATAGGTAGCCGGTCCGCGGTCCCCCGCCTCCCGTCAAAACTCCCCGACCTACTGGAGCAAGCACATACATGAAACCGAGTGGTACAAAGTGACATTCAAAGCAACGAGAGGGAAGGAAGAGGACTAGAAAGTAGTTGAGCGCATCGTAAGGGCCATCAACGGGTCGACATACGGGGTGAACTTTTGGAGAAGGAATGGGTCTTGTAAACGCAGATTGAAACAGGATGTCGAGAACTACTTGTAGAAAGGAATAAGGTACATTCTGAGAAATATCAACAAACGACATACGGGTTAAGTTAGTGGGCGAAGCATGGTTCTTGCGATAGGAGCATGATGCTGCAAAGCAAAACGATAGCATGAGTTAGAGCATGCCATAGGATAGAGATGAAAATGCCTCACCGTAGGGATACCAAATAAGATGAACCAAACCAGGAGAAGTTGGAGGATGAACTGAGGGTTGCAAGAGGAGGGTCTGAGGGAGAGAAGAGATTGGGGAGAAGTGGAAGGAACCCACGAGACATCTCCGTCATCTTCAAAGTCTGCCCGCAACTCATCCATCTTCCTCCTGTCATCGCGGGCGATGCCAGTGTCAGGGGGTTGCCTCTGGCATGCTAAGCACGACTTTGCTGCGTCGAAGACACAGAGACGGGATTGATCCGAAGAGTTGAGAAGAAAGAAGCGGAGCCATCTCCGTTGTGTTCAAGTCAATACCTGCACCTTGCCCCGTCTTCCTCCTGACATCAAACCATCGTGGGCGATGCCAGTGTCTGGGGTTTACTTTCTGGTAAACAGGCATGATTTTGCTGCGATCAGAGGACACAGAAACGGGATTGAATCGAAGAGTTGAGAAAAAAGAATGGTGCCGTCTCCGTCACGTTCAAGTCAATCTGCACCTGCCCCGTCTTCCTCCTTACATCAAGCCATAGTGGGCGATGCTACAGTTGTCAGGGGGTTACTTCCGGCAAACAGGCATGACTTCGCTGCGTCCAGAGGACACAGAGACGGGAGTGAACCGAAGGGCCGAGAGAAAAAGGAAGAGCCACCTCCAAAGTTGGACAGGAGACGGGAACGAACTAGCAAGTTGAGGGGAAGAAGGGGAGGAGCACGAGGGAAGCTGACCTGAGGAGAAGGATTTTATGGCAAATCTCCCCTATTGCTTTGGGAGAATCATACATGTGAGCCGCCGAAATTAAGGATGGGCAGGGTATGATGATTGCGGGTGACAAAGTTCTGGACCGATGGGCAAGAACAAAATCCAAGCCCTGATTCTGGGGATTCTGTAACCTGTTGAATCTTTGTTTCCGTCCTTTGATGCGATGTCGGTAAGACGGCAAGCAGTTGTTGATTTTCGAGAGGGAGAGGAACGATTACGAGCGTTGTGAATCCAAATTTCTTGTCGACGCGGGGTGGTGGAACAAGTTTCTTTGTCTTCCACCACATCCATCGCATTCGGTACAGTCTACTTATTCAGAAGCCAAGCCTCTGAGTTCTATCCTATCATTGGTCAATCCAATGCAATCGTCATTCCTTGGTCGCTCCTTTACTTCATTTGCCCAGGCTGAGTTTGGCCGTGACCTTGCCTGCGGTTTCAACAGCCGTGCAGTTTGCAGTCCCGAACACCGTCAAATACGGGGCCACATTTTACTTCTGACAGATGCAAGCAGTTCAGAGATTATTATGCATTTGCGTCGTTGCGAATGGCCATACTATAGCGCTCGAGGTGATCTTCTGCCACCTTGTCTCCGTCACAGAAGCTAAGAATATGGCATCTCCACTTGTAGTACCTGGGTTGTAGCCTGCGCAAGCGCTATCAAACGACCTCTCATCGTACACTGCGCATGTCGCATCCAATTTTTCTCATTTTCGCGCGTCCGAGCAGTCATCCTCCCTTAATACCCTTGGGAGCGTCAGATATTTTGATTCCGTCTTTTTACTCCTAGTTCCATTCCGATGCGAGCTTCTGCGTGCTTTGGGGGCTTGGCATTGGAGGATTGATACTTGTGAGGAATCACATGACATTCACCAGTCGAGGTATGACACCAACGCGGCTTGCGGCTGACGTTGGGTTGTTTTGAAACACCCTTAAAGTCGCGTTGTTCCCTTGCTCTATTTTCCTCCCCCCACAATAGCTTCTGTCCGACCACCACTTCACAAGATGACAAAAGACAGATACTATCACTATCTGACTGTCAAGCGGATAC
The DNA here is from genome assembly GCA_000697665.1 of Jaapia argillacea MUCL 33604. NCBI lineage: Eukaryota > Fungi > Basidiomycota > Agaricomycetes > Jaapiales > Jaapiaceae > Jaapia > Jaapia argillacea. The sequence continues at coordinate 651,683 of KL197718.1, forward strand.
AAGGTCGAAAGATACAAGAGCTATCCCGACAAGTCAAGGGTCTTCGAAAAAGGGTACTCTTCCTCAAGGCTGAGGCTGAGGATCACGGAAGACACCAATGCCCAGCGCCTGCACCTGCCCTACCTGTAGCCGTTGCTCCCCCTACCCCTCCGGCACTGGTGCTACCTGCACCTCTATCTCCGCCACTACCACCGCTACTGTCTCCTCCTCCTGGGGTTCCGCTTCCAGTACTCCCACCTGCATCTCCCGCACCTGCACCTCCTCCCGCACCAGCTTCTCCTGCCGCACCAGCTTCTCCCACTGCACATGATTCCCCCCTCCCACCAGCTTCTCGCCTCGCACCAGCTGCTTCTCGCACCCACTTTTCCTCGTGCACCTGCATATACACGTGCTCTTCCCACTACCCCCGCTCGTCAAAAAGAAAGTATCGAAGCAGTACGTCAGGAAACTATCTTCTCCCGTTCCTATCACTCACTCGTTGAACAATCACAGCATGTCGCTCAGGACCGACCTGTGCGACTCAGGTTTAGCCAGGGAGGTCCCTCGAGTTCCCCGCTCATCGCGCCGGACAAATCCATGGGCATCAATTTGCACGGCAACCCTCCTGACCTTCGTCTTAACGATGTCCAGACTCGTGCGTTGGGGTACACTTCCGTTCCCCGTCCCGAATCACCTACTGCAAAGATGACCGTGAATGGAAAGAAACAGAGAGCTGACGGCGCTATGGGATTCCTCGGAAACTGGTTCCATGGACAAAAGGTGAGGATGGTGTGTTATCAGCTGATTGGACGGATGTTTACTTTACCTAAAGAAGAAGAGAAGACCACAACGAGGGGACACTGGCTTTCTTTGAAGGACATCCACCAGTCGCTGAAGTTCCGAAAGGGGATCCAACTCAAGAAGCTTGGCTTCCATCAGCTTCGTCAGTCACGTAAACTGAAATCGCTCGTACTTCACACATTTTCCTGTCCACCAGCAGTTCCGCCAGCCGCCTCCACTCCCGACTCCGAGATGATCAAAGAAAAGTGGTGGGCAAAGTTGATTTGTAGCAGTGGAGCCCCTTCCGGTCCGGGAAAACAGGGAGCGATGTTATCCACCAATGTCCCTGCCATACCGAACGGTGAACTGGTATCCATCCTTGGTTTTGGGGAATCTCGTGACGAGTATGTCATTTATGGGGACTATCATGTCCACCCCGGGGGGGAGCTGACCCTCGCTGAGGTTCAAGAGCTTCCATACGAGGCGAGCCAATTTCCTTGGAGGTGGCAAGCTGTGTACTGACTTAGCTCTGTTGATCTCGACAGGACAAATCTGCACTTGCTCGAGAAGTCATTGAAGGCGGCGAATATAGATTCCTGCAAGAGCCCGCCCCCGTGGCAGGGTCCTCCACGCAGGGAGATAGCTTGGAGGTTGAGACCGTGATCAATGAGTTCGCCACCAGAATGAGGGTGAGTCCTTCTGGTTTCGCCTCACCTTGCGGTAGCTGGCTAAGTACTTGACCGTTTGTTTTGCAGAAAATCTTGTTCCTGATGTTGGAACCCAGCTTCTACGACGCTGAAGCCTACGATGCTCTCATTGCGGGCATTCATGTATGAATCATGATTAGCATCCTATGCCCCTCTTATAGCCTCAAGTATAGCAGAACAAATTTGTATTCCTTAGCTTGAAGACTGTTTCGTTCAATGTAGATGTAGATGTCGAGGCTTGATATACCTTTCATTGAGAGCAGCCTGCTATATGAAATTGGGATTGCCTTGCATTCAACGGTTGTATTCTCGAAACGAGTCTTCCCCGCTGCCGGGAAACTCTTGGGTGGTCATCAACATCATAACCAACGTATACAACTTGTGGCGAAGAAGACGATGATCATTATTATGCGCGCTCCTGGCAATCTAATGCAAGCAAATCGGATCTAAACCCATCGCCCATTGCAGTCGGCTTGACCGTGGAACCTCGTCTCTTGCGGCGATAGGCAGCTGGTCCGCGGTCCCCCGCCTCCCGTCAAAACTCCCCGACCTACTGAAGCAAGCGCAAACATGAAAGCAAGCAGTACAACTCGGCAGTCCAAATCTTTGAATACAAATGAAAATGGAATGGTAATAACTAGAAAGGAGTTAAGCACATCGTAAGGAAAATCAAGGAGTCGACATACGAAAGAAACTTGTTGTCGAAGCATTGGCACTTGCAGATACAAAATGGAATGGAATGTTGAGGACTAGCAGAAAGTAGTGAAGCGCATGCTGAGAACCATCAACAAGTTGACGTACGAATCAGATTGGTGGGTGAAGCATGACTCTTGCGAGGGCAACGAATGACACTGCAAAACAAATAGTTTAATAGCATGAACGACAGTACGCCATCGGATCGAGATAAGAATGCCTCACCACAGGGATACCAGATGAGATGAATCGAAACAGAAGCAAGTAGAAGATGAACCCGAAAGGAGTAAGGGATGAAGGGATTAAAGGGGAGTCGGAAAAGAAACCTCGAGACATCTCCGTCATGTTCAGGTCAATACCTACACCTTGCCCCGTCTTCCTCCTTACGCCAAGCTAAATAAATGGCGATGCCGCAGGGTCTGGGGGTTAACTCTGGCTAGAAGGCGTAAAATTGCTGCGTCCGGTGGACACAGAGACGGGATTGAGCTCTGCAGGTACGAGAAAGAAAATGGAACCGTCTCCGTCATGTTCATGTCAATACCTACACCTTGCCCCATCTCCCTCCTTACGTCAAGCCAAATAAATGGCAATGCCGCAGGGTCCGGGGGTTAACTCTGGCTAGAAGGCGTAAAATTGCTGCGTCCAGAGGACACAGAGACGGGAGTGAACCGAAGGGTTGAGAATGAAAGTGGTACCGTCTCCGTCCTGTTCAAGTCAATACCTGAGCCTTGCCCCGTCTTCCTCCTTACATCAAACCATTGTGGGCGATGCCACAGTGTCTGGGGGTTACTTTCTGGCATGCAGGCATGATTTTGCTGCGTCCAGAGGACACAGAGACGGGAGTGAACCGAAGGGTTGAGAAAAAGGAATAGAGCCGGGAGCAAACTAGCACAATGAGATAGAGGGGGAGAGGAGAACGAAGGTGACTGACGTTGGTGAGAAAGGTTTTATAGCGAAAGCCGCCCGATTGCTTCGGGAGAATCACACATGTGAGCCACCGAGATCCAGGGATGGGACTCCCGAGAGCAGGGTATGACGATTCATGCGGGCGACGACTCTGGGCTGACGGTCAAGCATAAAATTCAGTTTGGGTGGCGGAGACTTTCTGCCTCTGTGCGATGCAGTATCAGCGAAATCAGTTAGCAGACTTCAGCAGAGCTGACTGAGGTTGAATGCAGGTGATACGGACCACGCCGTGAATCTATCTACCTATCTACGGTTGCCATAAGCCGCCAGGATGAAGCTGGATGAAGCTGTCGTCTCAGAATCATAAGGGACCTCTGGGACCGCGTAAGCGTCAACTTGCACAAGGCAGGCGTATCCTAAAGAGGAAATGGCGTTCCTCGTCGTGGCTGACAGTGACAAAGCCAGTTTCGCCGACGCTAATTACGTAATTCTGCCCAAAATGTCAGTTTCTTGTCGAGTCTTGTCCCAGTCGAGAAATCAGTGAGCCTCCGCCGTTGCCGCGCGCAGCTCGTGCGCTCACCGTCATGGACAGTGACGGGACACTATAGTCACTACCCATGTTTTAAGTCGTCAGATTGCTCACAACAACTTCTTCGAGAAGATGCAGTCAATATACATGAATTTATGGGGCCTGCCACATGCTGTGGTGAGGATCATTTCTGAGGACACGGACCAAAACAAACCCAGGAATTCATTTTTTTCTAGTGAACGATAAGAGGATGTCCGTCAACATTGTCGGCAACGACGAGCGCGAAGGTTCGGTGTCGAAACGGATATTGCCGGCAAGAGTATTGCCTCTTTGGGATTATTACGTAATAGCCGACGGCGAAAATGGCTTCGTCGCTGTCAGCCACGACGAGGAAGGCCATTTCCACTCTAGGATGCGCCTGCCATGTGCAAGTTGACGCTTACGCAGTCCCAGAGGTCCCTTACGGTTCTGACATGACAGTTCTTGACAGCTTTGTCCTGGCGGCTTGTGGCAACGCTAACCTATCTATCTGATAGACTGGAACAAACGGACTTCCATGACCGGCCCGTCAAGTTTCATGATCAAGGAGCGCCTCGCGGTGTCTAAAGCTCACTCTCCACGTATACGGTACGCCAATTGAAGACGAAGGGCCAGTCTTTATAATAATACAAAAGGCTACAATACATTCATGTGAGATATGTAATCCGTCAAGGGCGCAATCCGCTGCACCATATTCTTCTTATACAGCACTAGCACCACCACTTGTATTTTCCCCGTCTCCAACCTTTTCCACTCGCGCCTCTTCGACACCTCCTATCGAAGGCTTGTGTGACTCCCCGGCCCTGGTCTGTTCGATCAAGTCGGAGCGCGAACTGAAGCCCACAGGTGCCCAGGTACTGGATGTCCAAGGCTTACATGCCGGGTCGGTGTACATCTGTTCAATGGAACAAATTCGTATCGGTGAGTGATGAAGATCGCGGAAGGAAATGGTGAGAGACAATCGAACCTGATCAACGCTCTCGAGCGAAATGTCGCTCGACTCATACAAAAAGAAGTACACGACAACGGCTCCCAACAAATTACAAGCTATATTGCCAAGAAAAACTCAGAGATCGAAAGACCCAACTCTCAAAAAAAAAAACAAGGGACTCACCAGCAAAGACGTAACCATACCTGAATCCAATAGCTTTGTCGATAAAGGGCGTGAAGAATGCAATCAAGAAATTCCAAAGCCAGTTACTAGCCGTAGCCAACGCTCCCTGCTTAGCTCTCGTACGAGTGGGGAACGTTTCGCCAATTAAGATCCAGATTCCCGGGGCCCAGGTCATGGCATAGCCGAAGATGAAGAGACAAGCAGAGACGATCATGACTAGGTAGAGGGAAAATTACGATGAGTGCGCGATATAGACGGAGAGGGAGGACGGGAGAGGCGTACGATATCCGATAGGCTTGTTTGTAGTGGGGTCTTGTGCGGTCCCAGCGGATGCGAAGACGATTAACCAAGCCGATTGCCACACACCTCCCAAAATCAACGGCATGCGCCTTCCAAACTGTCACAAAAGCATCGACTGGTTATCAACTTTATCCAGCAGACACAGATACAGATAAACCGTACCCTCTCCATGATATATAAACCACCAAAGGTACATCCGAAGTTGACAGCTCCCAAGATAATCTGGGTGACGAAGGAGTCTGCGATACCGATAGATTTGAAAATCGTCGCTCCGTAATAGAAGAAATAGTTTGCCCCAGTCAACTGCTGCAAACTCTGCAAACTCATGCCTTGATACAACGAGACACGAAAATCAACGCTAATGAAAATAGGGGGGAGGGGGAAATCATCACTAACCCAAAAGAGTCCTATACCCAATCTTCCTCCCATCCCCAAACCTAAAGCAAGCAACCCACCCAGCATTGACCTTCCTCTCATACTCTTCCATACTCCTAATCTCTTCCACCTCTCTCTGAATGACCCAATGATCTTTAGCTTCACTAGCTTTCACACCTCGAACTCTGGCAACTGAGATTTGAGCTGCGTCGATTTTACCATGACGCGCGAGCCAACGGGGGGATTCGGGCATTAGGAGGATACCGATACCGAGGATTAGAGGCCAAATTATGCCGACACCTACTACTGTGCGCCAGGAGGCTGAGCCGGGGAGAGAGCGGGTTCCGATTGAGACAAGGTCTGTTAGGATTGAGGGTGAGGGTGGACACTAAGAAGGAATGACGGGAGGGAAACTTACAGGCAACAAGGATACCAAAGGTGATAAATAACTGATAAGTTGCACTATGTCCTCGTAGTTAGGCTCTTGGATGTATAGAGTGGGGAGATAATTCAAACGCACGTCAAAGTCCCACGAATCTGAGGAGGGGCGGTCTCTGCTTGGTACATCGGTACTGCAGCGCTGAGAGCACCAACGCCAAGACCACTAACGAGTCGACCAAGGGCGAATTGGACCCAAGAGTGCGACGAAGCTATTTGGATTATAACGCCAATGATGAATACTACACATTCAGAGGACATTGCATAGCGACGTCCAAGGAAGTCGGCCGTACTGAATTTGTGACGCAAACTAATTGAGGATCGGGCGAACGAGAAGGGGAGCTGGAGTTGTACTTACGGAGCACCGATCAGAGCACCTATGAGGGTTCCGATAGAGAGAAGGGCTACGATGAGACCTTGACGGACGACGGAGAAGGAACAAGTAGAGGCATTTGTGGCTGAGGAGCAGGTTCCAAAGCGAAGAAGGAAATCGTCCATGAGTAATATGTCGGAGATTTGACCTGTGTCATAGCCAAAGATGAACTACGACGCGTCCGATCGGTGAGCACACGAAGTAAGGAAGGGAGGAAAGGGACGTACACCGCCCATGGAGGCTAGCAACGCCAAGCCGATGGCGATGAACCCAATGGGCACACCTTGTCTGTGAAACAAGACATGTCGTGTTCAAATCAGTATGTCCCCGAACAAGCTTGGAATGTAACGAACATGTGGAAGAATTTCGCCATATCAGATAAGTGCTAGTCCAGGGCGAACCCTCCTTCGATCTGGAATGGATAGAAACGGTTGTGGCCTTCCCCTTGCCTCAGGAACACTTGTTTATGAAGGGCATCCATCCTCGTGACGTCACTTAACATCAGTTGGAGCCTGTACAAAATATCCCTGCCGAAATGTCTTCCTAGGTTCTCTTGGGTGAGACCACGAGAGAGGATGGATGACGATGGTGTCAAATAAAGCACGCTGCCAAGGGGGTGATTATGAAGCGGGATGGAGGTGGAGTTGAGTTACGAGTTTCATGATGACCATTTTTGGTCAGGAATGTAAGACGGAAGGGTGTTGCATCTCGAAGGATTTGGAGATACGTGTGAGGTTCGTCAAAGATAGAGCTAGATTTTTCAGCAATGGCCGGCAATGATGCGTCGAGGATTCGGCAGCGACGTCTACGAGTTAGTGGCTACGAAGAGAAGTGTGACGGAGTGTGACAATTTTAACGCTTCTTTCAGGACGAATCACCATCTCGATCTTAGCAGTGGTCAAGTTTCGACGAACGCGTATTTCGACGACTCAACCGCTCAAGCGGCGTTTCATGGACTAGGTTATGCTCCGCAGAAGCATCAGGGAAATCGGGAGGTGGTATAGACTGGTATGGACCGGTCTATATCATCGCTCGCATACCACGTCATGCCACTTAATATTTTTCATGATGAAAGACAAGTCCGACAGAGGAAAGGGGTGGAGGAATGATCGTAATTGAGAGAAACCGCGACACAAGAAAGTTATGATCATGACAACCGATGTCAACGTCCATGGAAATAGGTTCGGAGCGGGTAGGATAAATTAATTTCACTCGTCAAACTCATTATATGCATCCCCTTCAGCGAATTTCTGCCAGCCTAGCCGCGATTCGTATTCGACTAGTCCTGGGCTGCTGTCTCTAATATTATGTCCGCTGCTTTCTCAGCTACAGCGATGACTGGCGCGCACTGGTTACAGGTGAATGATGAGTTTGAATAGAGGAAATAGCGTTGTGCACTCACGGGATGGCCAGATACGGCGGTAGGGAAGATGGATGCATCAACCACTCGAAGTCCAGTCACCCCCCATACCTTCAAATCCACGTCAACGACACCGGATTTTTCGTCCGGCGACATTCTGGCTGTTCCCATTGGATGATACAACGTTTCGACATTTCGCTTTATCCATTCCACGATGTCTATATCGCTAATCATATCGGGGTCGACGTCTCCAGGATAGAAGAGATCCATCTTGTCCAACGACGAGGATTGAGAAACTGGAGGAAGCGACAGCTCGGGCTGAAGCGATGCCGCGCGGGCGATATGGAGGATAAGACGGACTGCCCGGGTAAGAATCTTCGCGTCGTTGGGATGCGAAAGGTAGTTTGGGTCTATCAAAACCTTGTCAAAGGGTGACGAGGAAGCGAGAGTTACTTGTCCAACAGATAGAGGACGGAGAAGGATGGGCGCCTCCAAATCGGAACGTCTAAGTTAGCATTCGAAATACGAGCACGTGGAACTCACCATGGTAAAACAACTGGCCTGTGGAGGGAGGGTTCCGAATCCATGGTCCAAAAACGCCATTGGCGCACCAATGATTTCAATGTCAGGGGAATTAGGACCGGATGTCGTATCGACGAGTTTGTCGCCGGCTGTGAAATCGTCTGCTCTCTGTGATGTAAGGGGGAGGGTGGCGTCGTTCGAACGCACAAACGCGGCGGCCTCGCCAACCTTCGGAATCCAAAGGACGGGAGAGTGAGAAAACCCACTTCAGCAGTGAAGTTCAACACCCACATTTGTAGTCGCAGGACCAGTGCCAAATATGAACCATTGAAAAATCGCAGGGAGTGACTTGATGGGATCAGCGAGATAATCCAGCGTCGTGCCTGGTTTTGACCGCAAAATGACCCCGCCAGCAAGGTGCTATACACCAAAATCTTAGCTTTGAACAAGACAAGGGATATCTCACAGTACAACTCACGTCACGCAGATTCTTTCCGACGTGGGGGAGATCTTTGACCACTGGAACGTCCATCTTTTCGAGCTCTTCTTTGGGTCCAAGACCAGACAAGAGTAGGATTTGAGGTGTGTTAACAGCACCTGCTGAGAGGATAACCTCTCGTCTACACTGCAGCTTATAGCGAGGTGAGGACGCCGTCTTAGCAACTTCAATCCCAACCGTTCGAGGTATTTCATCGGAGGAGAATAGCACCTTGGTGGTCTGGCGCAAGTCAGATACAGGACCACCACATAACTTTGGGAGAAGGCTAGTCCACATACCATCGTCCCTACAAGGACGGTTAGATTCTTCCGTCCGAGGACATCTTTACTCAGATATGAAGTTGCCGCTGAACTCCTTTGTCCCTTGGGATCAATGAAAGTCATAAACTTCGTGACACCGAGACTGCCTTTCCGAGTATTGATATCCCTGTCAGAAACACTGTAAGTAAGATTCGTTCGGTGAGGTGGAGCAAGAAGCTCACGGATTATACGGTATCCCGATATCCTTGGCGGCATCGATAAATTTCTCATTTATTGGGGTAATGTAGGAATGGGAAGTCTGCCAAAGCCCCCCACTTCCTCTGTCTTCAGGCTTTACTTCAGAGCTCCGGAGCTTGGGTGTAAAATTTTCAGCTTTCCGGAAGTAACTGTCGGATATAGTGGTCAAAGAAAATAGGGCGTGGATAATGAGATTGTACACACGGTAGCAGATCATTGTAATTCCACCCCTTCGCCCCCTTGGACTCCCATTCATCGAAATCAGTTGGACTGCAGTGGTGGTACATCATTGCGTTCATGGAGGAGCAGCCACCAAGTAGTTTGCCTCGGGGCCAGAAGAGCTCTCGCTCATTCAAACCGGGTTGAGGACTACAGAATGAAATTATCATCCAGTCAGTACACCGCGCTTCGGTAAGAATCTTACATTGTATCGTAGGCCCAGTCTGCTCGAGTTCTAGAATGCGAGTGCAGTTGAACACAGGGACACAAGGAGACAAAGGAACATGCAACGGCTTACTTGAATAACTTGGAAAATGCAACAGGGATTTTCGAAAATGTCTCTTGTTCGTGGCTGCCGCTCCATACATGAGAAACGCAAGTGTCAGATCAATTGTAATGATACAAACCTTCCACCAGCTTCAACGACAAGGACATTGACACTGGGATCTACAGACAGCCTATTAGCGAGGACACATCCAGCTGTTCCCCCTCCAACGATGATATAGTCATAGAACTTGTCGGTCAAAGTCGAGGCGTCGTCCAGATACGTCTGAGAGAAGAGATTGCCCATGTTGTCGAAACGTCCAGGTCGTAGTGAGGTGAGTCAAACGCCGCAGTGGTGCATCCTCACGTCGAGAAATTGAAGGTTAAATATCTCAAGTGAGAGCCACTGCCTCGCTGTTCCTGAACGTTACCATTCTCGTTCGTTCTCGGGGATTCAAGAGACGATGACGAGTGGGATCACCCAAGGCAGGGATCCAATGCACTTGTGATACAGCCCCTTTGGCCGGAACAAGACTCCCAAGACCCATTCATATATCAACAAGTGTGGTATTGAATGAAGGGACTACAGGCATCCCACACAGATCCACCCGATCAAGAAGGCCAATCCAGGGGGCCAATGGCGCTCCTCAGATCGACGACCGTTCTCCCCAGCTTCAGGTAGAAATAGCGAAGCAGATTGATAACGCTGCTCGAACGCCGGCATTTGTGACTCCTTTCAGAGCAGCAACTAGATCTAGGTCGTAGTGGAATTTAATGACGCTTTCGTTGTCGGGCATCAATGTATTTGAATTCCACTTCACGTCGGGTAACGGGGGGGGGGGGAACGAGGGGAATCAAGAGGTCATTTGTGGAGTCTGCTGAGCCTGCTCCGTAAGATACGAGCGGAGGCTGTAAATGGGACTGAATGATTCCTGGATCAGCTTCCCCCGGCCAGTATATGAAAGTGTAAGTACCCACACTGGAGCAATCACTTTCTGGCACTTGCAAGGGCCTTTACCAGTCCGCCTTTCCAATCAATTCTTCCCATCCAGCATCACTCTCGGGTTTCACACCGCCTTCTTTGTACCCAAATTTCTTGATCCTTGATGAGTTCTAGGAGAGAGTTTCCGAGGTTCCAAGATAAGTAATTCATCTATCCTGTGGACCTTGGCGCCCGGGATCGCTCGAAACATAATTCGATTGTCTTGAAAATCTCCGAAGAGGTTCGGGTTAGATGGGGAAGTTCACGGCATAGGACATACAGCGAGGACGTCAACAATCAAACCATCCACACGCACGGGGTCGTCCATGCACAGCATCATTGAAGGTGCGTATTTGGTGAGGTCAACCATGATATAATGTATTGACGGAAGACTGACAGAAGTAAAGAAAGAAACAGACACGTGAACTGGACTATAACGTTGTGACAATGTGACCGCGTTACAAGGCCTGCCCTAAAGCACTTTGTAACTTTGAGTTTTTTGCGACCACAACGGATCCGACGACGCAGTGACTCTACGCCCGCTAGCGACACACAACACGCAGCACCGTCTAGAGTCCTCCAAACTTATCACTCGACGTCGACGCTCACGATCATTCAAATCGTCAGCGAATTCCATACAAAAGTCGTCAGTCTTCATATCTTGACTGTCATTACAATGGAACATGCATTGATAAGCCTTGATCTCATCCAGAGCATTTGATTCCGTGTTCAAACTACACACAAATCGCCCAGCATGGCACCGTTTTCCAAACCCGAGACGGTCCTCAAACAAGCCGAGGGACTCGTCTCAGTGGGTCAATCCCACGCAGCCCTGCAATCCCTCACCGAAATGTTCTCCTCAAAACGTTTCCGATCCACCCCTCTCTCCTCTCTCGAACCCATCATGCTTCGTTTCGTCGAACTTTGCGTCGACATGCGTAAAGGCCGCACCGCAAAAGAAGGGCTGATGCAATACAAGAATATTGCGCAGAATACGAATGTGAATTCTATCGAGGTCGTTATTCAGAAGTTTGTGAATTTGGCGGATGCGAAAGTTAGAGAGGCGCAGGCCAAGGCTAGCGCCGCCGCTGGCAGTGGCTTGGGAGATGTGGATGATTTGGAGGCCACCGAGACTCCAGAGAGTATTTTGTTGGGTGCCGTTAGTGGGGACCAGAGTAAGGATAGGACCGATAGGGCTCTCGTCACCCCTTGGCTCAAGTTCCTTTGGGAGAGTTATAGAACCGCTTTGGAGACTCTCAAGAATAACGCCAGATTGGAAATGATTTACCAGGTGCGTCCCATGTCGTAAAATTCCATCAATGCATATCTTAACACAGTTCCCTCAGAACATCGCTCAACAAGCATTCAAGTTCTGTCTCACCCATTCTCGCAAAGTCGAATTCAGACGTCTCTGCGAAACGCTTAGGCTCCATCTTTCCAACACAGCCAAGTACTCCCACCAAACCCACTCCATCAACCTTCAAGATCCCGAAACACTCCAACATCATCTTGACACCCGTTTCGCCCAGCTCAACACTTCTGTCGAGCTCGAATTATGGCAAGAAGCCTTCCGCTCAGTCGAAGACGTTCATAACCTCCTCATGATGGCCAAAGGCAAAGACAAGGGTCTCGGCGTGGGTGGGGGTTTGAGACCTAGCATGATGGCGGGGTATTATGAGAAGCTGACCAGGATTTTTTTGATGAGCGGGAATGCCCTTTATCATGCCGCCGCTTGGGGCAGGTATTACAGCATTATTTTGAGCAGTTCGGGGCAGGCCGCTGGTGGCGGTGTGGCGGGGAAGAGTGAGGAAGAGATGGAGAAGTTGGCAGGGCAGGTGCTCGTTAGTGCGCTTGCTGTGCCCGTTGGACTTCTTGGTGAGGAGGGAGGAGAGGGAGGAGAGGCGAAAGGACGCGGAGGGAGGTTGACTGCGCTCCTTGGATTATCCAAAGCCCCTACTAGGAGTGGACTTTTGAGAGATGCGGTAAGTTGTCAGGCTTCTTTGGGTTGGCACATCGTTGGCTGATTGCTTTCGCTATCTATTACAGCTCTCTCGTAATGTGTTGAAATTAGCTCCCCAACCCATTAAACAACTCTACAATATCCTCGAAGTGTCATTCGACCCTCTTAACCTCTGCACGACCATCACTCCCCTTCTCAAATCCCTTTCCTCAGATCCGTCCTACTCATCCTACCTCCCTCTCATCCAACGCGCCGTTCTCTCTCGTCTCCTCCAACAACTCTCTCAAGTTTACGAGACCGTCGAGATCAAGCAATTGTTGGACTTGGTCAAGCCACTCTTGGAATTGGGCGTGAAAACCGTTGATGGAGAAGAGGTGAAAGGCGTCGTCGGTGTTGCAGGAGTGATTAAAGATGAGATCCAAGTCGAGGCATACGTGATGGGATGTGCGAGGAGAGGAGAGTTGAACGTCAAGATTGATCATGCAAATGGTTCCATCACCTTTGTTGACGACGCCTTCTCCTCCGGTTCAGGTGTCTTCGCCGCCGATAACGAACCATCCACTTCCACTTCTGGCGCAGCGCGCGAATCTGCTATTCAAGCCAGCACTTCTGAGCTTGTTCGAACTCGTCTGTCCAAGATTGCCACAGCCTTGCATAACACACTCCTCACTATATCGCCTCCACCTACTCCTTCACCCGAAGAGGTCCAAGCTCGCTTGGCAACCTTGATCACTGCGGCCAACTCTGAGCGCAAAGCTTTGCAGATTAGGAGAGCGCTCGTTGCTAGGAGGAGGGAGTTGTTGAGTGAGTTGAGCGCGAGGAAGGAGAAGGAGGAGAGTAGTAGGAAGGCTGATGCTGCTAGGAAAGAGAAGGAGGAGGAAGCGAGGAGGCAGTTGCAGGAGGTCAAGAAGAGGGAGATGGAGAGAACTAAGAAGGAGATTGAGAATATTCGGGTTGAAGAGGCGAAGAAGTTGGCGGAGAGTTTGAAGGCCAAGGGAAGGTTGACTGTTGATATCGACGTGAGTACTGCCTCTCACGGTTTCTGCGTGAATCCTCGTTGTGTTTGTTTGGGTGCTAACATATGATTTCATGGTCATAGGACATGGAGAACCTCAGCACTGATAACCTCATGCGTCTTCAAGTAGAACAAATCGAAAAAGAAAAACGTGAACTTAACGAACGTCTCCGTATCATATCGAAACGTGTCGATCACGTCGAACGAGCCTTCCGCAAAGAAGAACGCCCGCTTCTCGCTCAAGATTACGAATCCCAACAGGCCAATGACCGAGCTACGTTTGATGCACTCCAGAAGGCTCGCATCGAAGGGGCCAAGATTACTCACGAGCACAATCTGGAGACGAAGCAGCGATTGGCGAGAATGATGGAAGATTATAAAGCTAGGAGAGAGGTTATTTTGGCCAAGAGAGGTGAAGAGTTTAGGAAGAAGCAGGAGAAGGCGCAGAGGAAGATCGCTGAGGAGAAGGCTAAGCGAAAGGCAGCTGTCCTCAAAGAGAGGGAGGAGGAGAGGCATCGTTCGGAAGAGGAGGAGAAGCAGAGGAGAGAAGAGGAAGAAGAAAAGGCGAGGAAGGAAGCAGGTTTGTTGCATACTCCTCTTTTGAACCTTCAACGACTAATTTTTTTTCTATTCTAGAACTAAGGGCAGAACGAGAGCGCGAAGAGCTCGAAGCTGAACGTCTTCGTGAGGAAGAGGAAGCCAAGAAACGCGAGGCGGAAGAGAAGGCTGCCGCTGCCAGAAAAGCTCGCGAGGCTGAACGGGCTGAAGCCGCTGAAAAGGCCCGACTACAACTTCAACGCGAAGAAGAGGCTGCAGCACGTCTTGCAGCTCGTCAGGCCGAAAAGGACCGACCTCCTGTTCGACCTTCACCCCCTTCCTCCCGTCCCCAAACTGGCGAGGGAGGTGTGTGGCGAAGAGCTCCTCCAGCGGCTGCGTCAACTCCGCCCACGCCTACTCGCGTCAACTCCTCGCAGCTCAATCCTCCCTCAAGGCCTGAGAGCCCTGCCCCCGCTCCCGCCGGTGGTGCTGCCTACCGGCCAGGCGCTCTTGCCAAGACTGGTGGATGGAGGGACAGGGAACGTGCTAAGGCCACCGGTGGTGCTGATACTCCACCCCCTGGTTCTCCTGCCCTTCGTCCGACTACTCTTAGGGATGAGCCTCGACCTGCCGCTCTACGAGATGAACCCAGAACGCCCCCAGCTCGCGCTGATTCGAAGCCAACGGTTGAGGAAGATGGTGGATTCCAGAAGGTCGAGCCTAAGAAGGCCGTGTGGCGACCTACCAGGGGTCGTGGCCGTGGTGGTCTTTAGGTTGGGCGACGAACTTTTCCAATGATCAATCATCTCTGAACTTCTTGCTAATGTTCCTTCTGTGTGCTACAACTATGATGCGGGTGAGTTACGAGTAGTGTACATATGCAATCTACGTTTCTATGTATGGTCCGAATCACAACAGTCCGAGAACAGTCCCAAAGGATTAAGTGTGTCCGACTCCATAACGCTATGAGTCGTCTTCCTCTGCTGCTTCCAACATCATTTCTGCAATGATAGGTGAGCATGTGAAAAGACTATCTAGAAATGAACACTTACCGCCCCATACAGAAGTTTGCATTGTTGCAAGTACAATATTTGGGTCTTCCTGGCCGTACTGAGAATCTTTGAAAGACGACAAATCTCTCCTGCAGGTGCGTCAAGGTCAGGAAATCAAAAAGGGAATAGAGAAACGAACGAATATCGATACGAGGGATCGGTGGACAGCATGCTGATATCGCTAATCCGCCGACTCCTTTGCAAGGAAGCTCCACTGTCCAGAGATAAGGAAACGTCGGGCGAGTGCCTTGGGGACAGCGAAGGAGAATGAATAGGTGACCGACTGTCAGAGAAGGGGTTCATTGAATCCCTCCTCGCAGACGTGACATCATCGGTGACCATGGGAGGTGGTGTTGGAGGCAGGCCATCAACCACAATAGCAGGGATGTCTGGAAGTTCTGTCAGCGATATGAACGATACAGCGAGAATGATGAATACCTTGTTGCTCCATCCTTCTCAGGCGTAGTTCCTCCCTGTGTGCGAGGAACCGTCGGCGGAGAGTGATCATTTTGAGCATCGATTGCACACGATCGACGTTCACCAGGTCAGAAACGAGGCGATTTTGCTCCGTACGAATGACGAGATCATGTAACCTGGATGCGTACCATTAGCTGCTTTGACAAACATAAGTAGGAGAATATGCGTACACTAGCGCCTCACGATCGTCAATCAGCTTGTGATGGGCGAGGAGAAGAAGCATATTGTTGAAAGACATCCCCCGTCCCTTCTCGTGGAAGAGCATAGCTTCGTGATATAAACGACTGTATAGGAGCCTGCGCTTCCTCACAGCAGTATAATCGATGCGATTGAGGACGGTGTTAAGTTTGCTGACGTCGACAGCTTGGCCTGCCTTGTTTGCCTGTTGGTGCCCTTCCATGCCAGTCACGATAGAAGCCGCGAAAACGCTGGGAATACTGAACTCTGCAGGATAGATGCGAACTTCGAAGACACCACTCAATTTCTGGGGGAAAAGAATGAGCGAAAATCGATGGCAGGCTGGATGGACTCACAGCGAAGAAGAGAACGAATTGGTTCCTCTCTAGGAGGCCTGTCTTCTTATTGGCGAACTGAGCCCAAACTTTCTTGAAAGCTCGCATTTCCTCTCGGGAAATCGATGTGGCACCGCCTGTAGTCTGAAATACGTACGAGAAGCTCTCGACGACGACACCTATCACCAAACCCTAAGTGGAATGCGCTGAGACAAGCCGAGGTGACCCACCAGTAAACATATTGACGAAGATGTACTGCAAGTGTGTCAGCCCGGATATCACGGAGAGTAAGTGCCTCATACCATGCTGAGAAGGTTCCATGCGATGAAAAGTGAGAATGCCCACGCAACACTACCACAGTCAGTGTCTCCATCAGAAGGGGTTGGTTTGGTACAGCGTGGATACGCCATTGCACTGGGCAATAATCAATTTGTGCACTCGGCCGAAAGTAAAGAACTTTACTGGTCATGCATATACTGATTCCAGCCTTCTCTGTGGTGGAGAACTCAATATTGTAGAAAAGACAAACCAATGATATGTCGGCTCACCCAGTGGTCATAAAAGCGAGCATGACGAGAGCAGTACCCATTGTGCTGTAGTTCTGGTTCCAGTTCTCCATCGAGTTCCATTTCGTCATACTGAAGACCTCAAGGAACAGGATCCCGAAGAAGAGAAAGAGGATGAGCCACAGCCCCAACAGGCTAAGGATGACAGGCAAGCTTGCACTGAGAAAATAGTCAATGGGGGTGGGTATATAGAGAAGAGGGTACTAACACAGCTGTTTTGAAGAGCTTATTCAGGCTATCGGTCCTTTGTACCAGCTTGAATGCCAAGCTGACGATAAACAGACGCTGAAGTTGGTCTATCCAATCCGGTGGGTCACCGAATCTGACCGCGAACACAGTCACGAAAGACCCAAGAGCCACCACCATATCGAACAAGTTCCAACCATTCGCTCGAAAGCTGTAAAACCCAAGACCGAGTAATCGAATCGAGGTATCGATCACATAAGCGACGGAGATGAAGAGGAACCAATAAACTGTCAAACCGTTATTCCTAGGATATACGGCAGAGTGACCTGAGACTTACTTCGCAACGTGTCAGCGGCGTGTTGAGGGGCGAACGTCTGTGTCCTACTCATGCAGGATTAGTATAGAATCTTCAAATACAAATCATCTACCCACATGAGGGCGAAGATGTGGAGAATGAAAAGGAACGTCATCATCCTCGACCACCAACCGTGCTTATGGACCGCGCGTTCGTAGCACCATGATCGAATGGCTGAGCTCGGCATCACTTTTGGGCGTTTAGAAGGCTTCTGACGCTTGATCAATTTTTGGAGATCAATCCATTCTCTTTGAGGTTGTGTTAAGAGGGCGGCACCAGTTTTCGACCTAAAGTTACCGATGATGATACTATAAAAGGCGCCATAATAAGGTGTTTGTCGCAACAATAAAGAAAGAAAGAATATACCTGACGAAAAGCGTGAGGATCACAACACCTCCCAGAAGGTTGTAAATAAGGAAGAAGATGGCGTAAAATTGAGAAGCATTTGTCTGGGGCTGAAGGCCCCTCCCGGTTATGCTGGTAGCGAAGTTCAAAACATCTATCCATCCTTCGAGGGAGACAGTTTCGAACAATATGAGGAGCGAGGCGCGGAAGGTGTCGAAAGAGAAAGTTGTAGATGGCGATGGGTTGTCCCAAACGCGGGGAACAGGAAATCCAAAGGAGCTGCCATAGACAGTGTTCACAAACTCGTAGTTGCAATCACCAGCACCATTTACACTGGTGTCATTGCATGTCTGCATCAAACCGGCGAAAATATTCAATCCCCAGATAGCGTAAGGAATCATGTAAAGGATGGCCAGGATAGCGGCATCAAGGATCCGAGCTGCGCCTGAGATGATGAGCGACTGAAAGGTGCTCCTCATCTTCTCTATCAGAGTGATCAATCGCAGCGCACGCAACGCCTTGAGGGATCGGGTGATACGACTGAGACCACCGATAAAGATTAGGCCAGTGACGATGTTCACTAGAATGCCGCTGAGAACGATGAGGTCCAGGATGTTCCAAATACTTCGAATGTACGAGTTTGGGGTGAACGTGAGACCATCAGCAACGATCTTGATCATGAACTCAACGAACAAAATGAGGCCGAGGGTGGTTTCCGCGATATCGAACCAAGAGCCTCGGACCAGCCCGTGCTCCAGGTAAAATTGGCGGCGATACATAGGTGTTGCGATAGCTTCGACCACAATCCCTCCAATGACGGTGAGAAGGATCGTCAATTGGAAGATTGGGTGTGCTATGGGCGAGGGAGGAATGCCGAAAATACGGTCGCCGTTAGATGGTTGGACGAGCATCTGGCAGATCTGACGAATTGGATTCTTTTGAGAGAAGATCCAAAACGTCTTGTCGTATGATGGATGGTCCCTGATGAAATCAGCCTTCTGTGCTCGACGTTCGAATAGCGCCTCGTTCAGACCCTCCGCTGTTGACGTTTCAGGGTTAATTGTCGCCAACAATTCTCTAGGGCGGTACGTCTCAGGTCGAGCAATGCATCCAGTGTGCAAAAAAAAAGCTCACAAATGCCGATCTGTCTCCTCGTCATTGGGGTCTTGAGGACCTACGCTCTGTCGTTTCGCGGAACGGATCGTTGCCAGCGGTACATCTTGGGGCTCAGGTGCTCCAACGAAGAGATTCTGGAGCATCGAGAGCAACTTGGCGCGAAAGTAACGAGCAGAGCGACGCTCTAGCGGAAGTTGAACCCTCTAAAGCTAGGTGAGAAAAGGTTGGGGAAGGAGGGGAGCCACCTACAGGGGTAGAACGAATATGTTGGATGGGAATGGTATGGTCTTGTACGAGAGCCTTCTGCATGGGCAGGACTAGATGAGACGGGAGGTTTTCGACTTTGATCGTCTTGGGACTTGCTCGCAACCAGCGATAAGGATTGAAACGACGAGTCCAAGTGGCTCGGGCCTTTTCAGGCTGTTGCATGGCCCAATAGTTAGTGGCCTGTTTTCCTCTCTTGCTCTCTTCGGCGACGTCGAAGTTCTCGTTGATCACGGCAATGAACATCTGAAGGACGATAACTAAAGGGGTTTTATTACAATTCACGGACAAAGGGGAGCCAGAGCCAACTCACAATTGGCGAAGAGCAACCAGACGGTCACAAATAATGCAATAAGGGCTGATTGTCCAAAGGAAATCTCGGCGTTGACAGCGGAAAACAACACAGTTGTCCAGTTCTCGGACGAGAACACTTGATACATGGCCAGGAATGAGGTGAAAACCTGCCCAAAGTTCATTGGTTGACTCGAAGCCATATCTCCTCTTAGTACTTGGACGGCGACAAGCGCGGCGATGAAGTTGATGAGGATCAAAAACAGGGACATATTCGCCAGACCGTACATGTTGCCGAACACGGCGAGCTATGCAAAGTCCATAAGGTCATTCAAAAGCATGAACAGAATCTAGATAAACTCACCAGAAGGGGTTTCATCCTCGGGATTTCCAAGATGACGCGATAGAATCGCAGAAGTTGAAAGATGGTTAACCAAGGATACACGGCCGAGTTGTGGACTGCTGGAATCTGAATGATGCTGGAACCAATGGCAAGAATGGTATCGAGCCAGTTTCGTCCATTCAAAAAGAAGTTACGCCAATCTGGAAGTTCGGCCAAGATGCGAATGAAGATTTCGACGTCAAACACGAGAGTCAGGGCCAGCTCTCCATAGTCGAGGATAGATTGGTGCATCTCGCCCGGCGCTGTGGTTCTGGTCCCTTGGAGGATCAGTGAGGCAAGGGCCAATGCTACCCAGCACCATCGGATACTCCGGTAGATTTCCTTGAGCCGGTTTTGACGTGATATATGCCGACCATCAACCATGGCCCAGTCTTCATCCTGCTCGCTCACAATAGTTCCCAGCCTGAAGGCGGGGTTAGGGTCATCGGCAATAAAATAATGAAAGGTGGCACTCACGGAGCCGCGCCAAAGGCACTCTTTTTAGTATTGGCCCTGATCGCTGAGAAGGTGTTGGTAATCACAGCAACGAACAAGTTAATGAGCCAAAAGTTGAGGACGACGATGCAGACGATGAAGAAGAAACAAGAAGCAAAGTATTCGGAGTCGATCATTTGGTACATAATCGGCGACCACTACTTCCGAGATCAGCGGAATATATGCGGATATTGGGGACGCGACATACCCCATTTGCAGAGGCAACAATTACGACTTGGAGGGCAGAGGTGAAAATGGTGTCGAAGCTACTAAAGTCTCCATTGGGATTGTCGATCTCCTATGGGAGGGCAAGCGATCAGTGGTACATTCCTCTGATTTAGACCAACCCAATACCTTGCATATCTGACCCAAAGGACACACATAACCTTTTGCTTTGCCTACGCCCCCGCTCTTGTTGACGTAACCGACGATTTGGAAAGTGGTAGGATCCACGTAAGACCCACAAGTCTGCCCCAGACTCATCTCGGCTTCACCAAGGGTCGCTTGGAGGTAGCATGAACGTCGATACGACCCAGCGAATGTCTGGACTCCAACGATACTAAAGTGATTTGGTGTGTGAGCAGCGGTTACCGCTTACTAAAAAGGTGACGAACGAGAAAAATATAATTGCGAAGACCACGAAATAAGCGACCCCTGCGAGTAGTGGCCTCGCCGTTTTCAGTGAACGCATGATGGTCTGAAAGGATGACAATCAGCTGCGAAAATAACGGACGGAAAGAAGGAACGCACCGTGGTACCACTGGTTATTGCCAAAAGCCTCGCAGTCCTCAGTACACTCAACGCCCTGAACAAACCAATATGATGACTCCCTCTCTCAACACCAGAACAAGCCAATCCAAAACTAATCCAAAACCCAACAACAGCGACAAAATCAATCCGACCCCAACTCTGCCTCAAATACGGTAAATTTCTCTTGGTCCTATCATGCACTTGGCTAACATTCAATCGAAAAGGCAGTGAAAGCGTTTCGGGCTTTGTTTGGTCCGAAGGAAGGATTTTCGAGATGAACGACGGATTGGATGGGTCTCGAATTTGCGCATGTAATTGTTGTGCTTTTTCGAGAACGATGGGTACTGAGGTGCTGGAGGACTGGACGGTATCTGATCGAATGCGGGTGTGCGGGTATGGGTGAGATGGGGCGAGGGTAAAAGGACGCATGAGGTTAGAGTGAATTCGGCGGAGCCTTTGGGTTATGGAACGGCCTCGACGTAAGGAGGGTTGGGGCTGGAGATTTGTGAGGGAGGACATGGAGGTGGAATTGGCTGAAGAGCTGGGCGGTATAGCTGGGTCGGTATACGATGCGAAAGGAGATGTGAAAAGCGATGAAGTCGGGACCTCGGGGTCGAGGAGAAATCCGGAAACACATATTCGAGCAAAGGCTTCCAACCTACGCCATGGGGTGAGCGAAACTCATAGGGTGGAAAGAATGTTACGCACGTGAATATAATAAACAGCACAAACAAAGCATAATCCTCCCAAGTATGAAAATAACCCTTGCTATGGATGGGATCAGGAGAGCCGTCCGAGGGTGAGGTGGGTAAAGTGAGTGTACGGGAGGTTTGTATGGTAAGAACTACAGTATTGAACATGATGAGAATAAGGATAGTAGGTTCAGTCCATCTAGGAGGGGTGGTTAGGGTTATAGGCAAAGGATAACACATGGTTAAACTCACGGTGATACGAGAAAACGAAACATAGTGAGGCGCACAGAGTTTGTGGGTCCGAGGAATCCCAGTGCATGCCCTCTCAAGGGCAACGCCTGGCTCAGATCGAGTGTCTCCAACTCATCATCCTTCGTGTCCTCCTCCACCTCCGCTCTTTCCTTCCCAGACTTCGAATACTCACCATCTCCGTCGGACAACCTCACATGGTCTTCCAAACCCATTCCGGCCAGATTGACGACTCGCAAGGAGACGCGTCGCAGATTCCGAGAAACCGTCCTGAGTGTCGAGCCCGTCCTTTTCAAGGGGGAGGGGGAGGGTGTGTAACGTACAGTTTTCCGCTTTGTGCGAGGCGTCGTCTCTCCAATTCTCTCTGGGTCAACGTTCTCGTCAAACTGCTTGCCCCAATCGCCTCCAGAACCCTGTCGAACCATATTAGACGTCAGCCTTGCCTCGTCGTCCTCCCTCGTGTCGTCCAGGGTCTGAGAATCACCCGAAACGCTCCGATAGGATTGGGGTATAAGAGATATCGAGGATGGGCCGGGTTGTGATGTCGAGTACGTATTACTCCTGCCCCTCGTCGTATTGAACCTGGTGTTAGAAGGCCCATCTCCTTCAAAAGGAAAGTCGTAGTCGAGCGCTGGAAGCTCGTCGGTAAGGAAAGGATCTTCGTGGTCAAGATTAGTGTACATTGCTTTTGGAATATTGATTGCGCTGCGGGGTATGGAGGGGTCGGCTGGTGGAGGAAACTCGAGGCGTAGAGGGTCCTGCCCCGCTTCCACTTTCCCCCAGCTCGTTCTCCTCCTCGCAAAGCTGCTCCTACTGTCCAAGGGATCGAGTGACGGGGATGATGGAGAGTTTGCAAGACCGGTGGGAGTCCCCGTCAAGTCGATGGCCGAAGAACTGGAAGACTGCCGCGATGGAGTTCGTAGTGGTCCTTTGTTACTTTCCATAAGCCTCGGGAACGTCTTGACGAGGGCTGAACCACAGTTGGCGCGCTGGCCGTTGGTATTTGGGATGGAGAATTGGTAACCAGCACGAACAGCGAGAACTGGGGGGTAGCCATACCAAATTTGGGCTATGTTTCGTGGGCGCCATTCCACGTGGATCATTGATTGACTTTCGACCCTTGTTCGACCCTTATCGTTACTTGACTTGGCGATGCTTCAGTATGTAGAATCTGGGCTGCTCAGTTTCCCTGTCTCAACATGGTCCTCCTTACCGAATGACACGGCTACAGTAAGACTCTCAACGAGATCATCCCTGTTTCTGGGCGGCAGTGAGTTGGACGCGTGTCTGCCCAGTCAGCAGAATGACCACAATCTCGGAGTACGTTTGGTTGCGCAGTGTATTTCGATCCTTGCGATCGGAGGGTTCCAAACCTTTCCTTGCGAAGTTTGCGTTCGGACCAATTTCCATATACCTTCCTATCTTTCAATCGACACTACAGTAAGGATAGCAACGATTGTCCAGGACGGTAGCCACAAGTGCTGCCTATGTATTGCGATCCTTGCGATCGAAGGCTTCCAAACCTTTCCTTGCGAAATTTGCGTTCGGGCCATTCTTCAGATATATCTTCCTATGTTTCGATCGACAATACAGTAAGGATAGCAACAATTGTACAGACGAGTGGCGATATGAAATTTTTCTTTGCCTCTTGAACCTCGCCACGAACATGTCTGGTATTCCGAAGGCAGTCGGCACTCCACAAGTTACGTCTCAGGACCCCGCAGATGCTCCGACGGCGGAAGTAAAGGAACTGGGCTACAAACGCGAAGATTTGTGAGCAGAAGATGTTTATGACATTTACAATTGAACTTACCATCTGTGTAACATCAGAGCAGGGCTGACAAACGAATCTCTGGCCAACTTGAAGCTTGTCAAGAGGGAGGTGGAGAAATGGCCCAAAGGGCAAGATTGGCCCAAGTTTGTCATGTCTCGGCTGCCAAAGAAGGAGTTCCTTCTCGAGGCGTTGTGCAACCCGAAGTATGGGTTCACGAAGGCAACCAGTAGCGCAGGTGGTGGAACCCGATCTAAACCAACTCTGAGCAAGTCCAAGACTGCAGCCGGGCGAACGACATCGACACAGAAAGAGATCGCGGTCCAGCAGGCAGTGGAGGATGGAACAATCAAGAAAGTTAGCCTCGCAGCAGAGTTGGAGCGATCTGGGGTGCAGCGGGCTCTCCCGCCAATCGTGAGTCCATGTATTTAGAGGTCCGTAGAGTATATGTTGAGACGACAGTAGAAGGCAAACATTCCGAAGGTGGAGGTCAAATCGGAGGAGACGCCGTCTACCACGCGCGATCTTCCTGCACAGGTAATTATTGATGTCCCGCCTTCTGTATCCGATGCTGACCTCATCCTTCTTCCTTCCCAACACCCCAGACGCTTCCCCACGCCTCGTCCAACAGTCAACTTTCCACCGCCAATCTCAATAGCGCCGATGGCACCGCTGGATCCTATGCCGCTCAAGCTTCAGTTCAGACGAAGCTTCGTGAAGGAAACTCGGTAAGTATTGGATCATTCAATGGGAAATCGAGGACGACGCTCATGCCGTGACTTTAGACAGCTTCAGGCAGCATCGTGGATGGATTGGCTGATGATCCTGAAGGTGAGCATCCATTCGAGGAGCACTGTTTGTACACATAGGACTAATAGGTGTGGCTTTCGGGTAGACACCGCCCATGGGAGTCGGGTACAATCGCCAAAAATACCCCCTCCGATGCCCAACTTGAACCCATCGGCGAATGGGCACCTGGAATTTTCCTTCAACACCACCCTTACGCTGCCAATTCTCCCACCTCCACTGGCTCTCGAGAAACCCGTCCTCACTCGCGGCGACGCCACTGCCCACAATGCTACCACCGACGATGCCAAGATGCTCCTTGGTGAATACCTCCCGAAGCACCACCCTTCAGTCCCAAATCACCCTGATATCCACGCCCCTGCACAAACCCTCGCTGGTGGAGTTTTTGGTTCTGGTGGAAGCGACGTAAAACAGGACGGCGCACACGGCGCTCCACATGCATTCACCGATTTCAATTGGCCAACGGCTGTCAACGCGGGTCAAGTTCACACTCCGGAAGTTTCTCATTACCATGAGGGTTCAGATAACGTCGCTGAGGCAGGTATGTATGACGAGCGAAATCTACCTGTGAGTATCCTTCTTGCCTTCGGAGAGTCTAATTGTTACTATCCTAATCGCTTGATCTTTGTAGTACGTGCACCCCTCCCAGCTCATCGATCAGCGCAAAGTTACGGTGTTCGTCGTCGGCCAACGTGTCCCTGCCGATAGCACTGGTCACTACCCAACCGAGGAGATCGACATTGTCGTGCAGGCACTGCCTACTCAGATGGATCTGGGCGGGAGCTGGGAAGCGACGAGTTTCAATGTTGTCTCACAGTTACAACAAACATCAGCCTGTATTTACGGTATGACATAAGCTTGTATCCGCGACCTTTCTGACTCCTTTTGTTAGGTGCGGCGAAGATATGTGTGGCCTCTGTACGGCCAGGTTCCGTTCGTCCCATTGCAAGGATCTTGGAGATGGGTGATGTAATCTATGAGCCTATGAATGTCCGAGTCTCCGGTCAAGGTGAACTTGAGCTCTTTGTCAAGCCGGTGAGTTTGACATGTTTTCTAATATTGATTTTTGGACTGATAGACTGTCCGCAGCTTCACGGGCCATCCTACATCAAGACTGAGGCTGTGGGTGATGGGAGTAGTCTGACTCTTGCACCACCATCCAGTATTCTCCCGTCTCTGAAGCGTACACCATCCCCAGACCCGGAAGATATAAAGGCCTTGCTGCCATTGAATTTTCAACCCAAGAAATCACGCACCACGTTCGAGACCGGTGATAAGAAAGAAGCCAGGAAAGAGAAGAAGGAACAGGAGAGAGCCGAGATTGTGTCTTACCTGCAAGGGCAGCTGGCCTTACGCGACGGCTGGCTAGCGTTCAGCCAGGCTAAGGGCAAACAGTTATATGCTGCTGAGATTGTGAAGAACTATCGGTTTGCTCGCCAGTTCATTGGTGATTTCAACAATTGTTCTACGTCGAGGATACGAGTGAGTCTCTCTCTCTCTTTAGTCTTCCGTTGTGTACCACTAACCAAATACGCAGGACACTCCCGGCGAAGCTGTGCGAAACCCCGACCCCACGACAATACCGTATCGCATTTCAAAGACTCACATTCTTGCCGCATTGAATGTGGGCACTTCCTGGGAGTCGGTAATGGACAAAGTCCTCAAGCTGGTTGATAAATATGGTGAATCGGGTCCCTATCGTGATGAAGAAGTGGTGCGACTCCTTGGGATTTCGGAGGGGGAGAAAGAGGGCAGTGGTGTGCTTCTCGCTGACCTCAAGGCCATTGATGACCGCTGGACAGCAAACCTTGCACTCAAAGGCTAGTCTACTGGTACACTACTAGCCATAATCCTGTCCGCCTGTTCCTTGAGAAGTATACACAAGAATAAATCTTGGTTTTCTGGCTTCATCTTCGTCATACTTGCGCTATACTTTCCTAGGTCAGCATTCAAGTGTTCTGCAGCTTCAAAATTAAATGCACGCTGCAGCCTCGTCCCGTCTACCGCTGTCTGTCGCCCTTGAGCACGTCTACCCTGTCCTCGTGCTGCATTTGCATTAGCTCGGTGTGTCGGTGCTGTGTCTGGAGTGAGCTGGATGAGATTAGGGTCGTGTTGGTCATTTGGATTGCACCAGGTCGTGCACAAATCGTCAATCCCATGTCCGTTGTAATGCCAAGTGTCAACCTTGATGTTTGTTGTCGCCATCCAGCCATGGGCACCTTGTAGCTCTTGTCGTGTGTTCAATGTTGTCATCACTTTGCAACCCTTGTCGATTGCAAGATACGTGGGTCGGGTAGTATGCTGATTGTGAGCCGGCCAGGTTGCCCCCATGAAATCCGCAATATTGTTCTCTCCTTCATCGAAGGGGAATTTCGTATGGCTGATGGGAACACCACAAGTCGTAACTGCAATTTCAATGACCTTAACGTGTTTGGCCTGCCAATAATGATGAATGGCTGCATCCCAAGGCTCTGGTGCTGGTTCCCATTCCATTCGTTGCTCTCCAGACTGGATGGCTTGCATCCGACGCATCTGCCGTCGATTTGCGAAAAGAGAGCGGTCACGTCCAAAGTGTAACTCGAATTTTCGGTAAAGTGCTAGGTGGTTGTCACATGCTGGGGCATCCTGGAGGGCATCATGGGGACATTCTCTGATACCACATCTCCTCTCATATGTGGCATGACCTTGACAAAATCGGCCATCACGATAGTTGACGAGCGGTAGACCACAGCTATCGTATGAGCATATCTGTGAGAGAGAATTAGTTTATACAATATCTCGCAACAGAAAATTCAAAACCTTGTGACCGATTTTTTCAATCCCATCAATCACAGCAGCTGTTACAATGCGCGATGGATCACTCCGCACATTTCTGTGTGCTGCCATGAGATCCTGATCAGAGCACCCCAACTTGCCTTCTCCTAAAAGACACTCGTGGTGAGGGTGGGCACATTCTTGACATCTGTGTGCTGCCGTCCCAGGGATCAGATAGGTGCGATATGGGGTTCCTACTCCCGTCTCTCTTGAAGGAAACAGTCTAAGAGTTTCCTTCACCATCTCTTCATCTCTTGACAAGCCTTCCTCAGCCTCACCATCATCCTTCAAGTCGATGACTGCAGTTCTTCTTTGGCCTGAGACTCCAGAGCTCGGGAGAATGAAATCACGGTCATCATCAAGGTATTTGAGAGCATGATGGATAACAAACAGCCTCCACAGATTTTGGTGGGAGAGAGTGAGTTTATTGCCATTCTCGTCCTGAAAGGAACCAGATTCATTCCAGCATGTGGTGAGAGTGGAAAGAGGGGAATGAGCACGGGTAACCGATACACAGATATTGTGTCCAAATGAGCGGGTTGCGTAGCGGCCTTTACCAATCTCTATATGGGTTCTGTGTTTCAAAAGGACATCTTCATGGGTGCCTTGGTCTGTGATACAAGTATAACGATCTGGAAAAATTGTAATGGAGCATTGCTCACAAGTACCAGCCATAACTGGGGCATGATGTGCTCCAGCAGGGCCAAGGATCCACGAGAGCCGATTGTGGCCTCTATTGTGGAATCTGACTGGTGCATTGCATGTAGGGCAATAGTAGAGAGCTGGCAGGAGAGGCATGACAAGGGGGATGTCAATTGGGAGGGGCTGTTCCAGCTCATGCTCCAGGAGTCCAAGATATTCAGCCAAATCATAGAGCATTTGGGCACTGATACAGGCAGAGTCCTCTGCAGCACCATCGTCTGCTTGGATTCCGGTGACATATTCGTCTCCAAATGGTGATGGAAGGCTCGGCAAGACCTCGGAGTCGAGATAACAGGCAAATTGTGTTATCCATGCAGTGGATCTGTGCTGGCGGGCATCTCGCTGATGCCGGTCAAAGGCAAAGAGAGGGGTGGCTTGTATGACCATCAGCACTGTGGCTGACATGGCCACCAAGGGCAGTCGTTCCCATGAGTGGCGATGGAGCTCTCGGAAAGCATATGGACCCCTATGAAGGCAAATTTGAGCTTGACTCGGCAGGCAGACTGGTCACATCGGGAAAAACCTCCTGCCCTAATTAGACCTAATTATATCTAAATAGCTCAAATAAGCTCTGATTAGATAGATAAGTTGATTAGAGCTAATTAGGTAGGTTCCCTACTAATCGTCGACGATTAGCTCGCTTAGGTGGCTTAGGCGAAGATGAGCAGACAATTATTCTTCATTTCTTGCAGGTAATTACTCAATAATCCATGCAAAGCTGCACACGAGAGGAATCGAAGTAATTATCATTGTCAAGTATAGCTAATACATAGGGTACTACAGAGTATGTTATTGGAGTCACCAAACGTCAACGTTGATCCAACTAAACCCTAACAGCCAAACTATTGCGGATCCCGACAACGTGGCAGAGGCACAATGGGCATGGCAGCGGGGACTGCGCGATAGAATGAAGTATCAAGCAACCGGGTAATACCAAATGAGATAGAAAAACTTACAGATATCAGCTAAGACCCCAATTCTACTCGGGATTGAAGGCACCTAGTAGAACAGGATGAAGATTAG
Organism: Jaapia argillacea MUCL 33604; assembly: GCA_000697665.1. Classification (NCBI taxonomy): domain Eukaryota; kingdom Fungi; phylum Basidiomycota; class Agaricomycetes; order Jaapiales; family Jaapiaceae; genus Jaapia; species Jaapia argillacea. Next base: position 680,620 of record KL197718.1, read on the forward strand.
CACGGGCACCCAGGTGAACAAGGCCGGCACTTACTAGGCATGGCTGCCACGTCGGCTCAGCAGGTGGTATCGAGGGGAAGACAGTAATGTAGCAGAATAGGGGTGTGTCACATTCTTTTTGTTTTTGATCACATGACACATAGAACATTCTTTACTACTCCAGCCTATAGCATTAATGACTCTTCTGACTCAGTCATTGACTCTCTAGCCAGTAGCATTAAGATCTCGGTATGATGCCTTATGGTCCCACGGACTATTCTTAGGGTAGTCATGTAGTATATAAGCTTGTACCATCTTAATGCAAACGCCAGTCTTGAGCTGGTCTATTCCAAACCAGCCACTCTTGTGTGTCATCAGTCGACCTCATTACTCCTTGATCGCTATTCGCACTCTTCATCCAGCGCTGCTGCCAGTCACATCCCTGGTTGTTGTTTGTTGCTGACATTAGCTCAAGACTTTCTTGTTACCCAATCGCCCTTGTTGCTCGCATACGGCAGCGCAGGAGTATCTGACGTCGACACCGACTTATACCGCGTCAAGACGCTCGAGACTAGATTCGATATCCGACACATGCCCATCAAAATCTACACCAGCAAATATCGTTGCAGCTACCTTCGCGACCCAGCCTACTCATACGCCGACGCCGTCCGTGGGCTTCGACTTCGACACGCCTTCGAACACTGGTCCTTCTGCAGGAAGTCCTACTGCAGGTACCACGACTGCTTCTGATCACTGCGTGGAAAAGCCCCCCTAGAATACAAAAGCCGTTCTTCTGATTACTCCCACTTGCACACTCTCAGGTATCCCCGGTTTGTGTTGATCATCTTCGCTGGTGATCAGGTCCGGAATAAGCTTGTGTTTGAATAGCGGGCCGTCATACCCCTATCGCACTCGCAGGACTTCAAGCGAGTACAGTTGAAAGGTTTCCCACCCATCGTCGTCTACGTATTACATAAATAGAAAAAACATCGTAAGGACGCAGTATAGAAGTCACGGTGCTAGTAGAGTGTTGACTAGACCCTGACGCTGCGAAGAAGCGAAAAGCTTGCAACACCACGTAAAAGTAGATTCTTCTGGAACTTGTCTAGTGGCATAAGTCCGTTCCGACATTCACGGCAGACCCTAGGGATTTTCCCAGAATTTACTCGGCCCGGATTCCGAATTTCACATACCCTCGTTCACACGAGAACCCACCCCGTTTCACATGCCACCTCGAGATAGCAATCTCGTTATCAATTTCATCTGCCGAATCCTTCTCATCTGCCTCACCGGCATTCACCTTGGCATCGCTATCTGTTCTCACGTTCGTGGAACCCTCATCCACGTTCACAACCAATTACTCCAATTGGTTATCACCACCACACGCGCTACATATAGACCAATTGCCGTTACTGGCCGTTCACTT
>KL197718.1:689098-724431 GCA_000697665.1 Jaapia argillacea MUCL 33604
GTCATCGGTCGACCTCATTACTCCTTGATCGCTATTCGCACTCTTCATCCAGCGCTGCTGCCAGTCACATCCCTGGTTGTTGTTTGTTGCTGACAGGGTGGGCTGTGAAAACAATGAGGAGCATGTTATAATGGGTCTGAGAAGATGGGGGCGTCAACATACCAGATACAACGCTCTAACCGGAGCCAAATCCCATGGTGGTCGTCACCCATCAGACCGCCGTGGTGAACCTCGCATGTACGGCAAGGGGAAGGCACGGCTAGAGAAGGAGTAAGGTACTGATGCGAGAAAATTCACGTACCAGGGCGCGCAGGGAAAGGAAAAGATGGGACACGAGCCGCCGCTCAGACTTGAAATCTGCTGTCAGCCACCTGTTATAATCAACATTATCGGAAGACACGAGGAGATGGGGTGGGTAGACAGACAAACTGATAAAACTCACTTGCGTCGTGTTACATCATGCGGGCTTGTGGTTGGGTTGAAGACATTAGCGAGAAAGTGGGATGGTCCCAAAGGCGAGGTAAGGGGATTGGCAGAGTTGTCGTTGATGAGAGGAGAGAGATAGCATTGTCGTTGACAACGATGCGGCGAGAGGAGACATGGCGAGAGGATGAGCTGGCGAAAGCTCCCGACACTCAACCAACCAAATTTAAGCTCCGCTTCATTCTTAAGACTTAGAGAATTTGCATGCTCGGCGGGCTGCAATACTGGATGCCTCATGTTCGATATAACCCCACATGCTGAATTCACTGCTACTACAAACGAACATTACTAGCACTCCTTCATCCCATCCTTTTGTTCGCCATCTGGGCAACCTCATGAAAGATTTCATTGGCTCTGGTCCCTACCCGACATACGCCCTACCCCCTCATCCTTCCGAACAGCCGACTCGGTCATTCAAATCCAACGCTGTCTCAATACCAGTCATCCCCATACCCATTCAGAAATCACCACCCAAGCCCGTCCAGAACCTGTTACCGCCTCCCCCTGTTCCCGTCAAGGTCACCCACGACCCTCGTCATGCCATGAACCTTTTCACTATCGTCGCCCGCCACGTCGTCATCACCTCCCGCACCACCTGATGGTGAAGAGATCTAGATCACCCACAGTTGCTATCCCTGCCTGGTAATGATGGCTGCAGGACTTGAGCTCCAGTCAGCATGCCCAAAATCCAAGATTAGTCAGGAAGCTTTTGCTGCACCGGCAGTTGGTAGCGCCATCGGTGTCTCCTCTGATTTCTTTGTTGCTGCTAGCAATGTCCTCGCCTCTCATCAACTTCCATTCTTGTCTCAATTTTCTATCTTCTCAGGTTTTCCCCTATTTGGTGGCCTGGCAGTCTCGACAACAGCAGTTGGACAATACTAATGGCTCGCTGTACATTGGGCTGTCATCATCGTTCACCAGCACTTCACTGGCATTCTCCACGCGCATTATTGTACCTTTTTTTCTTTCATTCCTTGTTTTGTTTGCGTATTTCCCTCCTCCCTTCATCAATCTCACAACATCATCACGTCTCGTGTACTACCAACACAATTATGTCTTGGTACAGAGTGATATCCACAGTATTGGCCCAGACATACACCCCTTCTACATGTATCCATCCGTAGATAGTCGCCTTAGTTGAACTCAGCCTGCAAAAGTTTCAATTAGTTGGAATTAGTTGCAAGAGCACCTTTAGCAAGCGTTTAGGACTAATGGAACCTAATTTACTTTAGGTTAGCGTGGGAGGTTTTTCCTGATGCACTCATAAGCAAACATACATGCTACGCGGGGTGGGGGCTTCTGCTTTGAACGGCTTCGGTTGTTGATCCAGGAAGACCAGTTGATTGATTTCCTTCCATAGTATCCAATCGCAAGCTTTGCAAGCTTCGCAAGAATACCTGAAATATTTGCGATCGGCAAGAACGCAAGCAATCCGAAGAGTCCAACGATCGCAAGGAATGCAAATAAAGTATCAAATAAAGCTTGCGAACTTCATCTGTGAACAGACAATGGAATTCCTTGCGATAGGTGATTTCGGAAGGGGAACCGCAATCCTTCCGAACGCAAGAGTTCAACGGGAATCAGATATTCTTTCCGATCCTTCCGATCGAGAGGTTTCAATAGGTTCTTGCGTTCGCAATATTCAGCCCCAAAGCTTCCGATTGAATAGTTTCAGCAAATATTTACTAAGTCCTTCGATCGTAAGGATCGCAATACCCTGCGCAACCATTTGTACTGCAATCTCGCAATTCAAACACCTCCGATTCTGTATCGGACCTCATATTCAGCTAGCTCAAACCCTCAGAAGGTTTACACGCACGCTTTTCTCTCTAGAACCATGTATTTTCATCGCTTTGACTGTCAGAGCCGCAGGACGCGGCGGGGTGGCTGACCGTTGTCTACGGCTCGAGTTCGTCTTCCTGCATTCCCATCCCTGGATGGACGAGAGTCTTCGTATTTAAGAAGCTCAACCTTCTGTTATAATGCCATCGAAAAGCCCCACACAGTTTCGCAACCTCACCACCTCAAACATCAAACAATATGAAAGTACTCGTCCTCGGAGGTTCTCGCCACATCGGCTACTTCTCCGCCTTGAGACTACTTGGTAAGCACTCCTCTTTTCCCCTTCACTTAGTCTGGTTGTTGATCGGTCTCTCTTCGCTAGCGAAAGGTCACACTGTTACATTTCTTCTGCGCAAACCCGCCGTCTTTGATGGCGACGAGAAGGTTCAGCCCTACATCTCCTCAGGCCAAGCCAGGATCGTGCAAGGCGACGCCATGAAATCTGACGATGTCAAACACGCTTGGGAAGCAGCTGGCCGGGGCGAACCAGAAGGAGCCGTCGATCTTTGTCTCTTCACAATCGGTTTGTCTAACCACCCTCCCACCCCATATCAGACAACGAACTCACCACGGGCATCCCACATTAGGTGCAACAACCGGAACTTTATCCCTGACCAAAGGCCTCATCATCAACCCCATCAACGTCTGCACCCAATCCATGATGAACGTCCTTTGTACGATGCCGAAACCTGCAACGACGAAGGTCGTCGCAGTGACATCGAACGGAGTCGGTCATTCATCCCACGCCTCCCTTCCTCTCGCCCTCAAAGCACCATATTCGTACCTCCTCTCCGGATGCCACAGAGACAAGATTGGTCTCGAACGTGTCCTCTTCCATACGGGGGATAAACCTTACAGCGAGAAGGAGATGGGAAAAGAACCGGGCGAGCAGATCTTGGAGAAGGAATGGAGGAGTCGTGAGGGATTGCCAGGACAGGGGGAGTTTAAGGATTCTGTGATTGTGAGGCCTGCGTTGATGTTTGAGGGCGAGTGTAAAGGTGATGAAATTAAGTCTGCAAAGGGAGGAAAGGGGCCGTACAGGGCTGCGGAGGGTAACTTGCCTGGTGCATGGACGATCTCGAGGCAGGACGTCGCACATTTCATTGTTGAGGGAATTTTGCCCGAGTGGGAGAAGTGGGCTGGCAAAGTCGCAACGATTGGGTACTAGTCTTTATCTCACCTCGAATCGTTTTCGTGGTCTTTGGTCTCCTGTTAGTATTCTCGAGATTGACATTAATATTTGGGTACTTTGGTCGAATACTCGGATGTTAATAGTAGACCACTCTCCCTGGCTCACCCATGTATTCGACTGAATTGCATCCTACTGTACGACTGTTTGGCACTTTCATCGCGGCTCGATGTTGCGAAGCTTGCGAAGGTAAGATGAGAATATAAGCTGAGTTACAGGCTGCAGAGGATGCGTTACTTTTCCCCAAGGCTGAGCTCAGACTCGGAGTCATCCAGTTATGCTTGCAACTTAGCAACACGGAAACCGAAGTTTACAGGCTGTTCTCAATACAGGGTATATCAAGCCTCGACCTTGGCCCCGAAAATTACTTCTACATGGAACGAAACAGTCTTCAGTCTACGGGATACAAATCTGACTACTCAGTTCTTTTCTACTATGCTGGACGCCACAAGAGGATGGCGTTGGATCTCGAAACTCTGCGGACATCCTGAATCCTGAATCCTGAACAGATCTACACCATCTCTAATATCTATGATCGATTACAAGGGTTCGAATCAGGTGGGCATGAGGAGTGTTCGTACGGTGTCTCCAAATCTGTGCCCGTATGTATTTCTCGGTAGTCAAGCGGCGATTAGCTGATTGGCTGCGCTCACTTTCACCTAGTACATATGATCTAGCTGCAAATATGCCTTGAGCTTGAGCGCTTGAGCTCGAGTCCAACTTCGACAAGAAACACGCCAAAACCTCATGCACGGTGATACCTTTCCCGGCTGGTCTCCGGTGTAATATGGCTGCTGCAAAGTCCTCGTGTACATCAGCGCCTATCATCCATGCTGACGACTGGCCCCATGTTGACCTCGTTGCCAAAATTCGCTCCGTCTCCTTCAACCTTCATCTTCCTTCCTAGCGCAAACTACACCACTGCAATACCTACACCATGGCTCATACACTTGTTTGGCGGAGCAAGTATCACTTCTATCCGATAGGAAATACCAGTGCCGTCTCGCTGACCAGGGATCTTCCTGCCCAAGAGGCTGCAAATATCTTACTGTTGGGATGTGGCGACCCTCGTAGCGTCTTGTACACTATTGCCTCTGAGGGATCAAATTGTTTGTCATTTCACCTTGTTCGAAAATCATTGTGTTGAAACATTGGACAGCCGGCCGTGCCCTCGACTTTACTTGCTGCGATTTCGATCCAGCCGTGTTGGGTAACGTTATCATCTCATCGTCTCTCATCAGTCCCGTCCTGATCCAACCCATCCGTCCTTGCAGCTCGGAATGTCCTCCTGTTGACCATGGCGGCTGATGATCAACCCTGTGCGACCATGTGGAATATATGCTTCCATTTTAAATTGGATAAAGAATCCCATACCGCCCTTGTCGACCAATGCAAAAAATTGATTGGACTCTCGGAGAGTCTCCAGGAATGGAACACTTCCACGTATGCTCCGTTCATCAGGATGTGTACCGAGTACACCCTCTCTGAACTTAGACGTCACTGGACGCTCTACGTCGATATGCAAGACTTGCCAAACTCACGGCTCGGAGCCATCCGTGATGGATTCGATCGTCAATCCAAACAAAACGTCAAAATATACGCAAACACATTCACTGGTACACGATCCTTGGGTCCTCTTGGGATCAACGGGATAAGGGTCCTGAGCGAAAGTTTCAGAAACTACTGGAAGACGGGAGTGACCTCCACCGATAGAAAGAGCGTCGCAGCGGCGACCCTAATCAACCCCACATTCGTCTATTCTCTCGACGGAGAAAAGTTCTCCTTCCATTATGGATCGAATCCCTTCGACTCCTTCCACCTCGCCGCCTTGTTCGGAAATTCAAAGGGTACGGTAACGATGACAGAAGTAGCAAGGGCAGCGAGGGGTCAATTCACGGATTGGTGCTCATCTTATCGTATCTCATCTTCCTCCAACCCTCCACCCATCGTCCGTTTTTTCGTGGGAGACGCGACAGCTGCCTGTCGTGCCCTTCATGCATTCGATGCTACGGGGACTCTCAAACTGGGTGTCCCCGTCGCACAATGGAAAACGCAGTTGATTCAGCTCAGTGGAGACGAATATAGACCAGGCGGTGCTCCTTTCAGGTTCAACGTCGTTGATACGTCGAATCTGGAGGATCACATCGGATTATTGAACGTCCTCATCGCTTCTGTTCCCCTCCTGGCCCCGACACTGACGAGTGTACTCTACGCCGAATCGCTCCTTATCTTGGGCAAAGACGCAACCAAGGAGTTCACGGAGCATTTACACGCAGACCCGACAGTCATTGGGATCCTCATCGGCTTGTGCCCCGTCGACTACCTGTCTGGGTTCACGACACGGTCCAACACGCACGAACTGATAATGCATCATAGTTTGAAGTCTGAAGTGTCGCAGTTCCACCAAGTTACCACTTGGAAGGCCCCCACCGCTGGCGATACTATCGCCTCTCAAGGAGCCGTCTTGGCACCTACCTTTGACGGACATCAGCTGGGGACGTTGTTATACGACATATATCAGTCGTTATTCGAGCAGGAGACTGCCATGAAATTTTGGAAGGCTAATCAGGGGAACTTGGCGAAAGCCATTGCTGCTTCGAATATGAGCCACTATACCCGCGAATCATTCGTTCTATTTCTGAAACTCGTCAGAGACAACCTTCGTCTCTCGGAGGAGGTGTGGAGCGAAGTCATGCAGAGGTTCATCGCTCTCGAATTGGCGGCTTGGTCTATCCAGTCGATGGACACATTGCACTACCAAGATTTGTGCGGTCAATTGAACCGACATGGGGTGTACAGACTTACATTCTTCAACGACAAAGCTCGGAGGATCGGTCGACTTGCGGCTTGGGAGACGATTCCCGACCTCGTCAGAATTGTCCTTGTTATCCCTCGCGAAAATTTAGCGGTGTTGGAGCATTCGAAGGCTGAGGAAATTGGGACTCCTCCATTACATTGCGACATATTCGGTCCTCGGTCTCTCAATGTGTTCACTGCGATTCATGTTGCGTTTGGTAGGGCGATATCGATTGGGACCAAGTCTCATCCACGGGTCATCTTTGAAGAGGATCGAAAGGGTTGGGAGGGAGATTCATCACTCGTTGCATCTTTCACTGCACCAACTTGGATTCTTTCGGATCTCGACCCTCCAGAGGCGCTCAATATTGGGTTTAGCGTTCGGGATACCCCTGCGGCGTGCGCTGCGCTCCAGAAAAAGTTGGGTCTTATTCTTCGCGTTTTCAGTGCTAGGCTCATGGATGAGTCTCTTGTCCATATCCTACCTGAACCGGTTTTATCCACCAAAATACCCCGCCCTGCCCCATCGTATCTTCATTCTGAGGCGATGACTACTCAAATTGGAGAGTCTGGGGCTGCCGCCGTTGAGTTGGATGAACAGTGCGAGTTGATCACCTCCCTTGCTATTCGGGTATCAATTACGGATCAGCAATCGATCTCGTTGTTTGGTTCGAGCAAGATCGTTCCTCAAATTTCCCAGCTTTCACCTTGTGTTCTGAGAGTCGCGTTGGGAGATCGAACCCAGGATATCGCGTACCCGTTTCCCGTTTCTGGAAGTGCCCAGAGACTTCGGCTTGCTAGAAGGTCTTTATACATTGAGGTAAGCTGTTCTTCAGAGAGTATGGGTTCTGTGTCCTGAGTTTGTCGTTGTCGTAGGTTATCGTGCCGGCTTCTCACTCGTTGATGCCGGATGGAATGAAGCTCAATCCATTCCCCGTCATCAATACGAGAGAGTCGCTCAATACGTGGAGCATCCATCGGGTGAACCTCTCGAAACTACCCGTTCTCGATGTCAACGCAAAGAAACTTGGGGAATGGCTCAACCCACACGTCGGTTCCATGATGTCCGTCCGTGAACGTTCACTCCGGAAAAAGCAGCGGAGTGACGCTCTAATGTTTATCAAAGATACTTTGCACTCCATCTTCGTCCGCTCGTCGGGAATCCAGGGCGGATCTGTGCAAAGACTCTTCGCGCTACGTGATGAGAAGACGAACAATTGCGATACTGTGTTCTTCATCAGTGATTTGAGGTTTGACCTCTCGTCTCATACGATGATTTGCGATGGATACGTACTCCCTTTGACGAAGAAATTGTTGTTGGAGATCGAGCAGCCTTTTTCGAAACTGGTCAATCAAGGGAATATGGAATACATTGGCGTGTTTGAAGGCGAGATGCAGTCCTGGAAACAGCTGTTGCCCGCTTTCGTTGAAAGGTGCCGATCTTCGTGGGACCACGGAAATAACTGTGAATACAAGGCCCAGGGTACAGTCCCGCTGACCGAGGAGATGGAGACCGATCCTTTGTGTAGTTGCGGAAGAGGTAAGGAAACCGAAGGGATGCAGAAAGTGGGACTGTGGAAGAAGTTGGCACCATATGTTACCAGGGTCGCAATGTCGCCGTTGTTCGCGGTCTCATACCTCGAGACCGTTGGTCGCGATCCTGACGCTTACAAGTGCTCGGTATGTAGAGGGAGGGGGAAACCCAGGCTCAAGACGTGCACGGCTTGCAAGAAGGTACGATATTGTTCCACGGAGTGCCAGAAGAAGGATTGGAAGACGCATAAGCCGAAATGCAAGCTTTGATATCCCAGATGTAACAATATTAATGATATAGTATCATCGTATGTGTCAGTAGTATAGTTCGTCCTCGTTCGTTCATACAACTTGAAGTTGCCATTTACCATTTACACTTCTCACGATCGTGCCTGTGGCAGCATTGGGCACACCTCAGACTTGTTCATCTGGTTATGCTTTGCAACTTTGCAAAACGGAAACAGAGCTTTACAGCCTATTCTCGATAACGGTTGATGCTGGTATAGCGCCAGCGTGAGGGAAGGGGAAGAAAGTGAGGGACAAGCTCGAACAACGCGACATTTAGTAAGGGTGTTTGGAAACAACGCAACGTCTGCCACAATTCTCGTCGGTGTCACGCCTGAACTGGTGAATGTTATGTGATTCTTCAGCAGCCTCAATCCTCCAGCTCCCCAAAGCAGCGGAAGCTCATCTCATAATCGAACTTGCGGTGAAAATCAAAAAATCCTGATCTCGCTGATACTGCGACCACACATCAGAAACTCTCCACCATCCAAACTGAATTTTATCCTTGACCGTCAGCCCAGAGTCGTCGCCTGCAATCGTCATATCCCTGCATCGGGAGTCCCACCAGCAGCTCACATGTGCGATTCTCCCGAAGCAATCGGGTGGCTTTCGCTATAAGACCCTTCTCACCAAGGTCAGCCTCCTTCGTTCTCCTCTCCTCCTCTACTATCTCATTGTGCTAGTTCGCTCCCGGCTCTATCCCTTTTTTCTCAACCTTCGGTTCACTCCCGTCTCTGTGTCCTCTGGATGCAGCAATTTTACGCCTTCTAGCCAGAGTTAACCCCCGGACCCTGCGGCATCGTCATTTATTTGGCTTGTTGTAAGGAGGAAGATGGGGTAAGGTGTGGGTATTGACATGAACATGACGGAGATGTCTCAGGGTTTCTTTTCTTCTCTTCGGTTCAATCCTGTCTCTGTGTCTTCGACGCAGCAAACTCGTACTTAGCTAGCCAGAGGCAAGCCCCGGACACTGGCATCGCTCGCGATGGCAGGAGGAAGACGGGGTAAGTTGCAGGTAGACTTTGAACATGACTGAGATGTCCCAGGGGTTTTTCCACTTCTCTTCAACCACTTCTCTCCCTCCTTTCCCACCTGTGGGCTCTTCTTCCACCTTCTTCCGTTTCGGTCCATTCCGTTTGATATCCCTACGGTGAGTCATGTTCATCTCCATCCTCTGCACACTGTGGCTCATGCTATCTTTTTGTTTCGCAGGGTAATTTGCTCCCCTCGCGCGAGCCATCCTTCTCACACCGACATAATCCGTACGTCGACCGTTATCCTTCTCAGGACGAACTTCACCCCTTTCTACGAGTAGCCGTCGACATCCTGCTCCATTTTGCGCTTACAAGAACCAATGCTTCGTTAGCGAGTTTCTTTTGTACGTCGACTCGTTGATGGTCCTTACAATATGCTCAACTAATTTCTAGCCCTCGTCCTTCCCCTCTGGTTGCCGTTCATGACTACCACTTTGCACCGCTTGCCTTCATGTTTTTGCTCGCTCCAGTAGCTCGGGGAGTTTTGACGGGAGGCGGATGACCGCAGAACGGCTACCTATCGTCGCAAGAGACAAAGATCCATGGTCAAGCCGACCGCAATGGGCGATAGGTTTAGGTCCTACTTGCTTGCATTTGATCGCCAGGAGCACCCATAAGGACATTTCTCTTCTTTGGCAGCTTGTAGATATCGATTATAATATTTGTGATTATTCGTGATGATTCGTAGAAGACTAGTTCTAGTTGAACGCAACTGTTAAATGCGAGGCAACCTCGATGTCGCAGCCAGTTGTGCCACTAACGGCACAGTAAAGGAGATTGAAAGTGCTGTTCATCAGCTGCTCTGACGCACGGCTGAGGAAGTGGTCACCGGCAAGAGAACTTGAACTCTGATAATTTATGCGATGCAACTTATTACTTGTCTAAGTATTGGAGTAGATTGCTACACATCAGCGGAAGGAGAATAAAGTATCCGATAACGGATCCATCCAACGGTGGAGGAAACCATAAAACCCGTAGTAGAAATGAGCCCCCAACAACTTCATCATCAGGCCCCATACACATCCATGAGCACCTCTGCGATTCCCGAATTGGGGTGTAGAATCGAAAAGTGAGTCCCCTCAAGGCTGTACACCTCCACAGTATCTGTAAACTTATCCAAATCAAACGCTTCCGATGCGCCTTCTGAATAGCTCTGGCTCCCAACACCATCGGTCCCCTTGATCAACACGGTCCGACTGGTAGGCCAAGGCTTCTCATAGGTCGTGCGGTCTGCACTGTTGATATAGCGTTCGTAGGCAATCGTGGCTCGGACACCGAGGAGGACGTGAGCCGTGTAGGCAGAACAGAACCGACGAATCCAGGCAGGGCCGGAGTCGCCTTCGGTGAAGTGTTTCTTGAACTGGGTGTGCAGATCGCCTGCACCCTCAAGGGCGTCAGAATTGACCATGTCCTCGACGATTTCCAAGATCTACGATGAGATAAGCTTGGGTATGGAATTCAGACGAGAAATGGGGCGTACATCTCCTCGAATGGAACCAGAGGCAATGTTGGCGAGAGTGTAGGCCTTGAATTTGGGTCTTTGGAATAGCGTTGGTGCACCGTCAAGCATGACGATCGACTCGACCGTCTCGCCCTGATCCTGAAGGATCATTGCCATGTCAAGGGCCAGTGCCGTTCCTATCGAGCAACCATCAATTCGACTGCTTCGAACAATGGCAAGGGAATGAGAAAGGGACCGACCGAAACTGAACCCAGCTAGACGATAAGGACCCTCCGGCTGCTTCTCCCTAATCTTCTGAGTATAAAATTCAGAAAGACGACGAAGTGTGCCCGAGATGGGTGCCTCCACAGTATCTTGCACTCCATATACGGGGAAAGGTAGCAGTTCGGCCATCTTTTGTAGGACAAGTACACCACCTCCGGCTCCGTGCATAATAAACACCGGCTTGCCTTCCGTGACTCGGTTGAGGCGGATAACAGTGTTTCCGAGATCTTCTTGGAGCATGTCATTGGAGGACATGGGACCACCTTCGGTGACTTCCTTTAAGCTGGATGTAGATGCACTGTTGGCTTGCTCCTCGCGTATGACCTCGAGGCGACCAACTAAATGAGCCGGTACAGCGTCAGCGTTGATTCGAGTGAGCGACATAGAAGGTGCGTACCAGTCATGTTTCCTCCAAGCAGCTGCAGCTGGGTCACGTTAAGGTCAAAGTGGGCCTTGAGAATACCCGAAAGTCGAACTGAGGTCAAGGAATCCAGGCCATAACTCGACAGGGGAACATTGTCTTCAACGTCATTGATCTCGAGGGACAAAACCATGGCACAAGCAGCCTTGATTGTCTGCTCCGCAGCGCCCTTATCTGCGCCTTCGTTGGTTTCCTTGACCAACAAGTGTCGAAGGAGGGAGAGATGGTAGCTAGGAACACCGACTATCGAAGGGTTGTGAGATGGTGAACAAACAGGGTGATGGGAGTGGACTCACTCTCGATGGTCTTCTTCCAGTTTGTGGGAGGAATGTACAAGGAGATTGGGTTGGCAGTACCGATTGACCAAATCGCCTCGACACAGTGGTGAGCGAGTTGGTATCCAGTCATACCCAATGCCTTATACTTGTCCAGCGCCGCATTCCTGGAGTTACCCTTAGGCATGCTTCGCACGAACACACCACCATCGGTCTTCAAATGAAAATCAGAGACCGCTTGTATAATAGCATAGAAGGGGCGCGTACTAAAGGAGGAACAGTGATAGTCGTTGCATTTGGTATCTTCGCCGCGATGGCCTCCATCCAAGTCTGGGCGCTAGTGATCAGAACAGACGATCAGCGAGGCAGATCATGGTTAGCAAATAGAATGTCACATACGCTGCGTAATTTGCTTGACCAGGAGAACCTAAAGTTGATGCCATACTGGACGTAAGGACGATGAAGTCGACGGTTTCAGGATCTACAGCTTGTAGAAGGACCTGGAAGCCTCGAACTTTGACATCGTACACTAGCGATACACATAAGCACGGGAATGATAACGATGATCGTCAGCACTCACCCATCTCCCAGTCATTTGATGTCGTCATACTTGTGAACTGCATGAAGCTGAATCAGACGTAATCCTGTCCAAAGATACCATGCAATCATACCAAAGCATCATTCAGACGAACTGCGACGTGGAAGATACCGCCGACACAGGGTAAGGACTCAAAAAGCGTCTTGGTTCCCTTGACATCGAGACAGTCGAGTGCAACAAGGTCGATCTTGACGCCAGGGACAGAGCGCAGGGCCACCAGAACCTTCTTCTCACGGATCAATCGACCGTCTTCGAAACCCTAAGAGGCAAGCATGAGCGGAGGAAGCGTACCACACATTAACCGACGCTTACCTTTTCGCCAGACCGCGAAGTGAGCACGATGTGTCTCGCTCCCAATTCGACTAGAAGTCGTGCAATAGCAACTCCCAGTCCTCCGATACCGCCAATCACAACATAGGCCTTGCGGGGATCAAACGCCTGGGTACCAGGGCGAATTCCACCCTTGAAAACAGGAACGTCGGGACTTTGAGTTTCAAAGTCGACGAGGAGACACCTATCGGGTGCGGTCTCGGCGATCGCGTCCTCCAACCGATCCCCGTGATGTAATGTGACGACGGTATTTCGTGGAGCCAGCTGTGCCATGAGTTTTGATGGAACGTTGGCTAGACACTCTCGAAGGCACATATCAGTCGCAAGGTGGTCGTATGACACCGAAATGAATCGCTGGGAGAACTTGAGATTGACCGGAGGTGTCACATCTTCCGACCCAATGCAAACAATCGTGCCACGGGGATGGAGCAACGAGGCTGTCTCGCGCAGGATGTCATGAGTCGCATCGAACACGAATGCGTACCGGAAGCCCCCACGAGCTTGCTTTCGGAACGACAAAGACCATCCAGATACATTGTCTGAACGGACGGGGGCATCGTTTTTCCCAGACTGCGTAAATGATTTATCGAATGCTGGGTCGTCGAGAGTGACGCGAATTGACAAAGATTTATGAATCAGGGCACGGTAAACGGCGAATGAAGCAGGGGAGCCTTGACCAGCGTGAAGAAGAACTGCAGTTTCGGGAGGATGAGGGGGTTGAACGACATCGTTGACCAGGCTGGCCAACGTCAAGCGGCCCACCAAGGCAGCCGAAGAGAGCAAACTCCACCGTTTCGGCAAGGCTGCAACACATCTGGCAGGACAAATAATGACATTTCCTTTGGGGGAAGGTGCCAGGCCGAAAACTCTGGAGTGAAATGTCAGACTACTATGGTATAACGATGGGTAGTGGAAAGCATAGAGATTCACCTTGCGCCTAAGACATACTCAGAGTTATCAACCCCCGGGCCAGTGCCAACGATGACCCCCGAAAATTCAGAGCAGTTGGGGAACGTGGGCGATGCTGAAATGACAGACACCGCAACCTCAACATCATCAGCTCCGAGATGAGGAGGGAAACCTCGCCACACGTTGATCCGCTGATCGTCGAGATCGAAATACAAGACATTGGCCTCTGCATTTTCAGTGACTGAAGGAGACGGAGCGGCAACGATCCGAGCCACTTGGACGGAGCCATCTTCCTCTACTTTAACTTCAGCATCAATCCACGGGAGCGGCCTCAGTCGGGACTGGATGAAATCGTTCTGACGCAGTGACGACCAAGACGGTGGGAATAGGATAAGGAAGATTTTGAAGAGACTGAACTCGTGTCGCAACGACCGAGCGAGGCCGACGAGCGTGGCATTTTCAACTTCTGTAGTTGTATGAAGCCATATGGTATGCGAGAGGTTGGAGTCAAGGCCAGAGAAGAGGGAGACGAGTCGGAGTTCGTCTCCGCACACGAAGTGGATGATGAATGTCGTGGGACCAGGTGGCGTCGGCAACTCTTGGCCAGCTGCCACTTCGGTCAAGGCGGCGATGATTTCTCCAGAAGCCAAAGGCGTGGGGGTGCGGGGTGGTGTAATTACTGAAAGAGGTATCCCATCAACCTTCAAGACAGGGGTAGGCTGGACTTCGGGGGGTGTTCCTGGTTCACTATCACTGCAAAGGGAGAGGCTGCTTGGAGACGATGAGCCACTTATTGGAAGGGAGGTTAGAGGGTCGGATGGGTTGTTGCGCTTTTGAGAGATGAACATCAGATGATCAACAACGTTGACACGGTTTTTTGCAACCCAGAAAGCGGTGGAAAAGTTGCACTCGGCAAGGACGTCCTGCCAGTCACTTCGATCTAATGTGCAGTGGGCGGCCGAGTGGCGTTCGTCCAAGACACCGAACCATTCTCGGAAGCCACCAAATATCCCTGCGAAACGGATAAGGAGAGAGAAAATATCTGATTGAAGTTACTTACAATCCATCCCTGCAGATGAAGGCTCCGTGAGAAAAGACTGGAGCGGTGTGAAAGAATTACTTACAGACGCTACCGTGGCTATTAGAAGTGAACGCACTTCCGTCCAATTCCACAACAGCAAGGTACCCTCCAGGTACGAGAAGGTGGCGCAAGGTCGTCAATGTGTCGGTAATAGATGGGGTAGCGTGGATCACATCGAAGGCTGTGACGATGTCGAAGCTAGCAGGGTCCAGATTCTGATCGGCGAGGGGAACGGTGAGGTCGAGAGCCATGGGCGTCACCGTCATCCAAGGCGTATGTGCAGAGGCCTCTTGGGCCAAGGATATCGAGATATCCGTACAGACGTAGTCGACGTATACGCCTGTCAGACCAGCATCTACGAGTTCCTGACCCAAGAGGGCAGTCAGTCGACCAGTGCCAGCTCCGACCTCAAGCACGCGAATCACGCGTTTCCCACAAGCGGCAACGCGACGAACAAGGGCAACGAACTCGGATGCAACCTTCTCAAACACGGGGCCGCGGAATGGGCAATATTCGTAGATTCGGGACATAATGTCGTCTGTGAATAATAAATCCACCGTGGCCGTTGAGCTAGAACAGATTTCTGTATGGCTGATTATGAGCAGATTGCAAATACCGTTAGAGATGGGGATGATTGACCTGCTTGACCCTTCCCAACGCGCTCCGAAAGTTCAAATAGAACGGAATACTTCTCCTTAAGTTGGGCAGGTACCTGAAGCCCGGCAGGCGGTCCTTCGGGGATTTTGGACGCTTGAGAACGGCACCATTGGAGATAGCGCTGACGGTCAGGGGTTGAAACAGTAAAGTCGTGAGGCAACCGAGTCATCAGGTCTTGAGTGTAGCTGATGGCGAGTCGATCCAGAGTTTGCAAGAGTAATACCTCTTCAGACTTCGCAGAGACTCCATCCAACGACAAACCAACAAGACTAGTATCTTCAGGTACCACATATGGCTGCCATTCCATGGTAAAGCGATTCTTCGGCCATGGGGCACCTTGTTGTACTCGCTCAAACCTCAGACCTGGCAAACAGTGAGCAAATCATGGAATAATGGGGAGGAACCGACACACCTTCAATCGAGAATAAAACATCACCATTTTCAGCCAACAGGTATGCGTCAAGGACCCATGAATCAGGAGTCCATTCCGTCATCCTGGCGAAGACGGGGAACTCTTCTGGGAAGTTCAGGGGTAATGTACTTCCATCATTACGGAATGCACGTTCGAGACTGTGGGGAAGTAAGAAATCTCGCTGGGCATCGCCGACATTGATCTTCTCATGCTGAAGATTCCAAACAATGGCAGACTGAAGGCAAGCATCTACGATTGAAAAATCAGAGGGGAAAAGAGGAGGGCCAGCTAAAATACATACCAAGGATGGCAGGGTGTAAGTGATAGTCAGTTTGGTTCAAACCAGTAGATCCTTTGATCCAGCACAGAGCTTCTGTCTCGTTCGCAACCGCTCGATTGATGCGCATGAACCTGTAGCTCCAGGTGTCAGTTCATATCCGGTGAATGGGAAGCTGGACTGACTCAGGGCCAAACTGGGCGAATCCACTGATATCGTCGTATAGTTCATCACGTGTATGAGAATAAGGACAACGCTCCATCACAGCTTCCACGTCGACGTGAGCAAGGCTTCGGGAACCGAGCTCGGGAATGCCATAGCCAAGTTTGCCCCAGGCATGTTGCACATCAAACGCGGGAGCGCTGCTTGTCCAGGCCAAGTCACCTTGCATGGTTTCCAATCCGGTCGAGGATCTGATGGTGGCAAAGTGGCCATCCTTCTTCACCTCGATGGTGACAGCGGGGAATGAAGGATCCAGCATACATGCTGCCTCGAAGTGACAATCCCAGACCATAGTGACACCTGGGAATTCAAGTAACATTTCGATATAGGCTGCGGCTGGAATGATGTTGCTGTGGTCGATCACCTGGGAAAAAATGACTATGAGACGGATGGTTGGTGGAGGAGACAATTAACCTACGTGATGTCCCATCCATTCTTCGGGCAACTGAGCACTGACACGTAACCTTTCGCTGTTCAAGGGGCGATGGCGAGGCAACTGCTTCATAACATGAGTTGGAACATTGGGAGCGAAAGGTCGGAACTTTTTCTGGAACGGATATGCTGGACCCTGCAATCTGGTTGGAGGGCATCCATTCAACTTAGCGAAATTAATCTGAGAATGAAAATCAGCAAAAGGGTCTCGTGACCTATGATCTTACGAACCGCATTGACACCACATAGCAGCAGCTGACCGAGAGATTCCAATAGAGTATTAACTTCAGTAGGCGGCTTGACCCCGGGCTTGAGGTGACGGGCAGATGGAGGACGTTTACTCCCAGCAACAACCTCGCTCGCCCCCAAGGTGCGCAGATACTGGGGGGAAGTTGTCAGGCATGTAAACAATTGTTCGTATTGTGTGGAACTCACGGCTGAAAGAACGGGATGTGGAGCAACTTCAATAAACGTGGAAGCCTCCCCATATTTATGAACCATTGCAGAGATGGCAGGGGAGAACTTGACTGGTCGACGAAGATTTTCCCAGAGATAGTCAATAGTATACTCCTGGTTGACGAATGACCCGGTCACGGTTGACATAGTTGGAATGACAGGAACGTGAGGGCCGGGGTGTTGAGCAAAGATTTCTGCCAATTCCGCACGATATGGGATCTCGCAAGGATCCACGTATGGACTGTGGACAGCGGTGCTGACCCGCAACTTTGTGGCTTTGACACCGTCAACCCAATTTTCGACGAAATTCGTGAGTTCGTTTACCAAGCTGCAGAGTTTTGGTCAGTGATATTGTAGCGTGGATCCAATGACGAGTTACTCACTTTTCGGGGCCAGACACACCGATATCCGTCGGGCTGTTGTAGGCAGCGATGTGTAGGGCATCGCCAGGTTTGATGATTGTCTCCGAAGCTATGTCGATGGCGGCCTCAATATGATCCTGGACTGTCTGTGCATCTGCTCCAGAGAGGGCGACCATGGTTCCTCCGATAGAATCAACGATCTTCAGAGCACGACCACGAGCAATAGCAATCTTGATTGCCATCTGAAGATCAAGATATTAGCATGGAGCGGAATACACCAGAGGTAAGAAAACTCACTTCGCGAGGCATGGCGCCTGAAGCATATAAAACTGCTGTCTCTCCGATGGAATGACCGACAACAGCAGTGGGTTTCATACCAAGGGAGACAAGCAAGTCATAAAGAGCGATTTGGAAATATGCAATCCCAATGGAAATCACGTCAGCAGGCCACAGGAGCATAGTTTGGAGGGGTCGGCCCTGAGGAGGGTCGGACATGAACAACCCAGTTTCCTCTAAGAAGGACACTCCAGTATAATCACGGTGGACAGCGTCGGACGCCAAGATGCTCTCCCTGAACACAGTGTAACGATTGAATAATTCTGCGAAGATCGACACGAAATCAGGTGCTGCTCAGAATGATTGTGAATCATCGAGACTTACCTCGTCCCATGGCCCAGTGCTGAGGCCCTTGCCCCGAGAAACAGAAGATGAGGGGAGGAGGCCTCTTCGCAACGACAGCGGAATCTGGGAATTTCGCTTCCTCGATGGAGTCAGCGACGGCGAAACTCCTGAAGGGTGCCTGGCGTGCGCGAGAAGAGAGGTGCTCTGACAAGGCCTCAGGAGCTTCGCTTGCGTATTCGGAGCGGTAAGTGTTGATCAAGCTATTCACAGCCTTGGGTGACCATCCACCAACTGCGAAAAGGAAAGGTCCCTCTCGAGCAGAGCCATTATCGTAATCGGGAAGGGTGGGGCGCTTCTCATGAGAGCGAAGAACAGTATGCCCACATGAACCTGAGGAAGTTGAGGATTAGCACAAACAAATCAGAACTTGTTTTTTCACTGACCTCCGAAACCGAAACTCGACACTGACACAATAGCACCCAATTCAGGTCGAGCGGGAATCAGCTTCTCGGTGGTGACTGGGACGCGGAGGTTGTATTCCTCGAAGTTAATCTTGGGGGAAGGCTTCTCGAAGTAGCCGTTGGGAAGGATGGCACCTTGCTCCAACATCATGACAGCCTAAAAGTTGCGTCAAATTATGATGTGCTGTTTATGGGTCTTAACAAGGAACCAACCTTGACAAGCGAGCTCATGTAAGCTCCCCTGGATCAGTCGTCAGCAACGTATTTTAAAACTTAAAACGAAACAGACAAACATTTCACCGTGTCCAATATTGCTCTTCACACTCCCGATAACTATCTCTCTCCCATCCCTCCCCTCACTAAACACCGATCCAGCAGCGTTGGCCTCCAAAGAATCACCGACAGTGGTACCAGTCCCATGAAGCTCAACAAAGTCAGCCATATAAGGCGCTAACTTCGCATCAGCATAAGCATTCCGAATAGCTTGGATCTGCGCCTCAGGGCTGGGAGTAGTGATGGATCCCATGAGCGAACCACAAGATGTAAGAGCAGTGCCAACGAGGACCGCATGGATATGGTCTCGATCCGCAATGGCGAGGTCGTGCCTTTTGATAATAACCGCCGATACTAAGGATACGGTCAGAAAAGGTTTTCAGGAAAGAATAGCGAAGTGATACTCACTGACGTCACCACGGGCGTAGCCATTGGCACTTTCGTCGAAAGACTTTGAAATACCATCGGGACTGAGAACTCCAAGTTGACTGAAACTGGAAGTCTCCAAAGGTCCGAGAATTAAGTTGACACCGGCGACGACCGCTTGGTCACATTCGCCGTTCCTGACGGCTTGTGCAGCCAAATGCATCGCAGTAAGCGATGAAGAACAAGCTAAAAATCCCCCAAAAATCATCAGCAAAAATCCCGCAGAACCAAAAGATCTCAACGCAATAATACTTACCAGTATCAACGGGGAGCGAAGGGCCCATCATGTCAAACACGAATGACACCCTGTTGGCAGTGATCGATAATGACGTGCCCGTCATATAATACTCTCGGCACTCGGTAATATCGAGTTCACACGTAGCTCCTCCACCTGCACAACCGACGTATACACCGGTGGTGGTGCCGCGGAAATCGACGCCAGAGCGCTGGAGAGCATTGAAAGCTTGATGAAGGACGTTTGCTTGAGTTATGGCGATTTGAGCAGCCTAAGAAGAACGAAGAAAAATAAGCATCCGAAGTAATGATTTCGGTAGAGGGGGCATTTACCTCGGCGGCAGCAACACCAAACTCCTGGACATCAGTCATACATATATCCGGGATGAAACCTCCCTTAGTCTACAATATAAAAGCAACCATCCGGTTGAGTTCCAATAAACAGGATGTGAAAGAGAAGTTATACGAACGGTACAGATTTGACCGGGGCCAGTGCCATAGTAAGCATCAGCGTTCCAGCGCTCCGTGGGCACCCTGATAGAGCCGTTACCGCGTTTGGTGAGGAATTCAAAGAATTCGACGGTGTCGAGGCCATGGTCGGCGTCCTCTCCTCCCGGAGCGGATATGGACATCCCTATAGGACGGCGGTGAGCGGGGACGATACGACATAAAGAAGTCACTCACCGACGATCGCCAAGGCGCGAGGGTCGGGATTGGTATACGAAGGAGGGGGAGCAGGCTTTGAGAGTATTGCCATTGTGAATCGCCTAAGAGTGGGGTGGCGAGGATTGGATAGAGGTGAGATGGTCCACGAGAGGCTCAAATTCTATGAAAGAAGTAGGCGCTCGGTGGTGACTTTGACGATAAAGAAGCCCTCATATAAGTACATGTCTCGGGGGTGGGAATGCGAAGCAAAGTTGTGGTTGGCCTCCGCCTGCGAGGTGAATTCGGGCAGAATGAAGGAGGCAGAGGTGATGCGAAGAACGGCGCATGGTGTTTCAGGTACGAGGGACGGGAATCTGATGCTGATTCTGATGATCTTCATCAAGAAATCGTGAACGCGAGGGAATTCAACGACGCACTAGCTCGGAAATGAGACAACGGAGCCGAGGCGGAAGTCCGGTCCACACTTTCACGTTGAGATTTGGCCATTGCTAGAGGATCGCTGTATTTTCGGTGCAACGGCAAGGATCAGTTGTGAGAAATGAAACGAAAGATGTTGGCAAATGTTCGATATCTTCACATCTACTAAGCATATGGACATCACTCACAAAAGCAAAGTCTGAAGGCCCTCCGGTCGGGATCTGAGGAGAAGTTGCGAACCACCGCTGTCACGCGCTGTCACAGACCATCACATTCAACCACACTCCGACAAAGTGCGACGCCGTGTAGCACCCCACAAAACGATCCTTCAAAGGCAGCCGCTGTCGCCAGTGTACGAGATCACCAACTCTTCAGAAAAGAGTATCCCAGCAACCCAAAAATGGAGCGAAACCCTTGATTTCTGTTTCATTGCGAGGGGGAGGGGTGGAAATACAGAACTCGCACAGCCAGCTCAGGCATCTGCGTACACACGCCTCGGTTCGAGGTACGAAGTCTAACAGGGGCCGAACGGTCCCTTATCATGCTGAGTACCGAGATCAGAAGTAGTCGACACCTTCGGATCGATCGAGGGTACTCACATCTTCGCTCAACGAGGCTCAATCAATGTTCATGTTTGATGATCATGATATCTATATTTGTGTCCCGGTGCGAGGTAACCATGACCTTAAATGCCGTGGCAGATACATTGAAGCCTGGAGTGCCAGTGTGAGTATAGACGAGACAAAATAAATTTTGGAGACCTTTTGGGGACTTTTCCTGTACATGCTATCGGTGTTCCTCGGAGGGCCCACTTCAGTCAACCACAAAGCTCTGAAGGTCCCAGGGACACACCCAGCTCGTGAGCGTACCGAATCCAAAAGACACGATTGGAGACGAGCTCTGTTCGCGCCACGTGGCTGCACGATGTAGCCGATCTGAAGCTAGGGACACCAAGTGATTGCCTCGTACAACCGGCAATCTTGTCTATTCTTGCTCGAAAAGTTGAGAATACACAAACTGACCGGCAGGTTGCATGTATCGACTACTGCGGTACTCTCGGGAGGAAATGAGCCGAGATTCTCCCAAATGAGGGGCGGCCGTTCAAGATGAAGCAAGTTAACGCAACAAGACGGTATGAGGCGGATGTAGAGCTTGATGTTGTGGATCGGGGGATTGTCGCTTGCGAGCATATGGCGACGAAGGAATAAAGTTGATGGAACCATGATGGTGAGAATGAACGAGGTGACGGATGCGAGGAAGCGAGGAACGGAGCCTATCTTTGGCGCGGTTTTGGGGTCCTGCATGGCCATCAGTGATCTACATCCCAACGCTTCTTTTTTCACCTCCATCGTTACAATGTTCCTGGGGCCTTGTTCCTTCACTGGCAGCACCAGTGAGAAATACTACGAACGTTCCACACGGCAATGAACATATCCAAACTCTGGTGTCTCACGATGCTGCTAGAGTCGACATCATCTGGACCTCGCCTTCAAGTTGAGGCTCATCTTGAAAGTACTAGTACCGATAGGAAAGCCTCGATCACGGTCCGCGCAGCCCTAAGTCCCTTGCTCCAGCATTCACCGTCACCAGAGGAATGCGTCTCCGCTTAATGTCTTCCTTGACCTCCAAACCTCTCCAAGCTTCAGGTTGCGCAATCGGTTTCGAAAATGCCGTCGAGCAACTTGAGCCCATCGCTCTCCGTGTCAAAGGCGAAATTCCTCCATGGCTCCGAGGGAACCTCTATCGTACGGGACCTGGTACATTCAGGGTCCCATCTACCGCCTCTCCCACAGGCTCAGTCGACCTAACACACTGGTTCGATGGCTTGGGCATGACACATCGTTTCGAAATCACCACGTCTGGTAGTGTCATGTACAGGAACCACTCGACTGCAGATGGGCTAAGGAAACGTATTGAGAAATCAGGGGTAGTCCCCGGTGTCACTTTTGGAGATCAGGATCCCTGTGAAACCATCTTCTCCAAATTCTTTACCATGTTCAGACCCAAGGTCGAGACACCTCCAAAACCTATCGAAGGCGCTCCCGACGATGTCAATATTCAAGTCACCCTCACTCCCGATATGCCGGGCTTTGCATCACATCATTCCATCCCCTCATCTGCAACCAAAGCCACCCCTCGCTACCTTGTAGCCAAGAGCGACAATGACACCCTCCAAATCCTGGATCCCGAGACTCTCAAACCTCTTCACGCGACCACTTACGCTGAACTCGACCCGAGGCTTGATGGCCAGATCAGCGCAGCCCACTCTTGTCGCGACAAAACTACCGACGAGTTCTACAACTTCTCTCTAAAGATGGGTGGAAGGCCTGTATACAAGGTCTTCAGAGTTAGACCCAACGCATCTTCTGAGAAGGGCTTCGACGTCGATGTGTTGGCTGAGATCAACGACGCTCCTGCCGCTTATCTTCACTCGTTTGTGATGACGGAAAAATACGTCGTACTCTGTGTTTGGCAAGCCGACTTCAAGTAGTAAGTTCCGTCTCCTCCTATTGTATCTCATCCGAACCTAACGGAGACACCATCAGTTTCGGAGCAACAATCCCTCTAAACCGCAACATCGCGTCCTCACTCGAAAAGAAATGGAACCCAAACCGTTCCACCCTCTTCTACGTCATCGACCGCCACTCCGGTGGCCTCGTCTCCAAATTCAAATCCGCACCATTTTTCTGCTTCCACGCTATAAACGCCTATGACTCGGGCTCCGACGACATCACGATTGATCTCTCTGTATACGACGATCACTCAGTCATTGACCTTTTGTACCTCGAGAATTTGAGGAACCTCTCAGCTGAGAAACCTATGAAAATGGGGAGGGCTAGGAGGTTCGTTTTGGAAAAGGTGTCCACTCCGGGTGGGAAGGGCTCGAGAGAGGCTACGATCTCATTCACTCTACCTCAGAGCTCGAGTGTCGAGCTCCCCACAGTTCATCCAGCGCTGTATCACAAACCCTATCGTTTCGCGTACGTCTCTTTTCCTCAGGTTACCCATGGATGATCGCCTCACAGACACTCTATTTGATATAGCTATGGGATGAACAAGCTCGACCCAAAGACCCATCACACCTTCGCAGATCGTCTAATCAAACTCGACATGTCCCAACCCGAATCCGAGCCGAGGACTTGGAGCGTGCCAGGATACACGCCTGGCGAGCCCATATTTGTCCCCCGTCCAGGGACCACCTCGTTGGGGGATGCAGAGGATGACGGTGTGGTGCTGAGCTTGGTGTTGGATGGAGAGACACAGAAGAGTATGCTTGTTGTGTTGGACGCGAAGGAGATGAAGGAGGTCGCTAGGGCGGAGATGGAGACGCATTTCCCGTTCGCGTTTCATGGGGTGTTTACGCCCAATTGAAGGAATATCCTCGTACATTTGTACCACCAGGTCAAGTTCGAGATTATGCAGTCCCGTTTTCTGATTACACCCAGACTCGAAGTTTGTTACATGTTATATAGTCAGACGAATGCTTTGGACATGACTTGGCGTCAAATCAACTCAAAGCTGGGACATATTACTTGGCAATACATACAACAAGTATCCATCCCAAACCCTACCAGCCAATTATCACGACGAAGTCGTACCACCGTTCCCCTCCTCAACCTGGCCCGAGTTCTCCTCTCCTTTCTCCCTCCTAACAGCCATCTCTTCCCCATCCTCTTCCCTCGTAACAGCAGCACCCACCTCCGGGAAAATATGCTTCAACCCCAAAGTCGACACAGCCCCAACACCAAACCAAACCGCCACAACAACAAAAATCAACGAATACGCAGAACTATAAGCTTCCTTCACGATAGCCTGAGACTGGGGATCCAAAGAAGGTATAACAACCGTCGGACCCTGCATGATCCCAGCCCTAACACCAGGGTTCGCAAACACCTGCGAAGTCAAAGCAGCAGCATCAAGCTTCTCAGACACCCGAACATTAACAATAGCAGTGGAGATAGCAATCCCAATCAAACCTCCCAACATCCGACTGAAAGACTGGAACCCAGTAGCAGTAGCCAAATCCTTCCGATGAACACTAAATTGGATGATGATGGTCGAAACGGTGATAGTGACTCCAATGCAAATGCCTTCGATGACTTCATACCCGTACATCCTTCCGAAATTGGTGTTGGTGCCTCCACCACCGTTGATGGTGGATAACAGACCAGCACCGATGGCTCCGAGAGCAGCTGCGATGCTCATTAACGGGCGGTAAGATTTGCTGAGCATTACAGTCGCGCCTGCGAATGGACTAAGGAGTCCAGTTGGTAAGAGGATAGGGAGCATCTTCACGCCTGCTCCGATTGGACTAAGGGAGTCAACGATTTGTAAGCGCTGAGGGAGGAAGACGGTGGTTGAGTAAAGGGCGGCTCCGAGGCAGATGGTGTAGATGATCATGAGGTTGAAGTTAGGACTGGGAGGGACAGGTGTTACTTCTTGCGTAGAGTCGGACGCTGAGGCGGAGGAGGACCGGAAAAGACGAAGAGGGAGGATGGGTTCGGGGTGTCTCGTCTCGACCCACAGGAAAACTGGGATCAAAGCAACCGAGATTGCGAGGGGAGCCAAGACTTTCGCAGAGATCCACGGATATCCAGGCGTTCCACCAATTTGTAGCTATGGTTAGAATAGATTAGTGTAAAATCAGGGTACGGCGATGTAGAGACTGACCGATAGGGCCAATAGGACGGCACACGCGAGTAACAGGAATGAACCAATCCAATCGATCCTTTTCTTGAGATCTCTCAGTTTAATCTGGGCTCTAGACGCGGGATATTCGAGGAAGAGCTGGAGCATCACAGCCCCGACAAATCCGATTGGCAAATTGACGAAGAAAATCCAACCTGAAAAGCAATTTCGATGTATCAGCGTCTGCTCAGCCTTGAGTACAAGAGCAAACAAACCCCAATGAACATGCTCTACGATTGCTCCTCCAACGAGCGGACCAGCAACGCTGCTAAGAGCAAAAACAGCGCCAATGATGCTTGTATATTTGGCAACACTTTCTTGGGGAACCATAGTGGAGATTGTGACCACTACTCCAGAGTAAATCGCAGAACCTCCAATCCCTTGAAGAGCTCGGAAGACGATAAGTTCAGTCAAGGACTTGGCACCCCCACAAGCGCCTGAAAACGCCTATGAAATCACATTAGCCACAATTCAAGAGTGAGAAATGACACGTACCATGAAGAAGATGGTGGAAACCAACAGGACATATTTACGGCCGACGATGTCAGTCAACTTTGACACAATGGGAAGGAAAGCTCAACGGCCGGGTCAGTGGGGGAAGAAGTAGTATGACGAGGACGGACCTACCCGTATACGTGATAATGTACGCAGTCACCACCCAACTTGTTGACTGGTAATCATTAAAGTCAGAACCAATTTTCGGAAGTGCGACAGCAACTTTCAGAAGGCAAGGATTGGAACTCAGGAGGCACTGGATAATGAGGGGGAGCTTACCGATGGTTGAATCGAGTGCCGATATGAACAATATGAGTGCAAGGGCAGTCGACACAAGGATCCTCCGGTTAGCTGGTACATAGTAGTCGGAGTCGTTGTGGGGAGTGGCCGCCATTGGCAGCAAGATGTTTGGCTTGAGTCACGGACGGGTGGGCAGGGGAGAAAAGTATAGCGAGGAGGGCCCAGCGTCGGCTGAGTCGACGGTCTGGGTGAAGAAGCCTTTCTCACAGTTAAAATGAGTACACATTGGAAACTCGCAGCGATTGCTGATGATCATTTCGACCTGAGAATGAAGGAACCGGCAATCAAGAGGTCAAGTCTGCAAGTGTCTGGGGTCCCAGTCAATGGCTTCTTGATCTGTGGCTGTGCTTCGACAACAGCCGTTTGCTTCCGCGTTCCCTCTATACTTAGTTCCCTCATCCCACCATCATCTTGGCTGCCAGATTATTAGATTTTAATTCGAACCCTCCATCAAATATCTGCCATAGCTGCTGCAGTCTGAAGTTCTCTCCGTTGGACGTAATGGACTTCTGATCTTTTCCGCTCCTCGGATGCGACTGTTGGGTTGCTCTCAGCGATAACAAAAATAAACTGATAATTCATTTCCTAGACCTTGTCGGCCCTCCCCGCTTTGCCCATGCATACATACAGCGGAGTCGTACGTATGACATCTCGGGACCCGTGCACAATATCCGCAGGCCATGCCTTGCTGGCGTCCGGCATGAGTTTATGTCTGGAAGTGTCCGCGCACGTTTGAAACAGACTTGGTCGCGGTCTTCATCTTCTGGAGAACATTGACCCCATTCCGCTCCGGCCTACAGGCCTAGGGAAATCAAGGACAATTGATTCGTGGCATGACACGAAGTCAACGCGTCAACCCCAGTGTCAAATACCCCAAGAACAAGATTTTGCTCACAGCACCTCCTCCAGGTCTCGATCGATCGGGATAAGCTCAAAAGCGATGGGAAAGACACTAGGAGCTTATCAGATAGCGAATGCAATGATAAAATCAAGTGGGTCAGCTTTTTTTTTATGCATCAGGAATCAGCTGCAGGTCTCGACTTGAACTTGATGAATGACTCTGAGTTCTCTTTCGTTCGCTGATATGGCGAAGAAATCCATCCATTTCCTATCTTCCGTAGTCCGTGGTAATAGGTTTTGTCGCATCGACCTTTACTTTCTCTTGCGTCCAGGTTTACGTCTATGAATCTGAGTGCGAACAAGCTGACTTGGTGATTGACCTCAGGATATGTCGACGATTGGGAAGTTTTGATGGACGAACGCAAGGAACTGCGGACTGGCTGTCTATCATTGCAAGAGACACAGATCCATAGTATAGACAGCTGCCATGAGCGATACATCTACGTAGATCCAACCTACTTGCATTTGATTCCAGGAGCTTCCGTATTGTTGACGAGTCTTACTTACATGGATAAGTACTGTCTCGAAACTTGCGTGGCTGAAATTCATTATATACGAGGAGATTGCATAAGACATTATTGAAGGGCCTAATAGTAAATCTGTGGAGGTACAACAACTATGAGAGGTATTCAAGAACTTGTTAGCCGGGTACACAAAGGGTATTACACACGTCACTCCATCCGGGGAGCTTGAACCAAACATTTATCCAAAGAACCACATCCCGCTTGACCACCTACATTCGCAGCACTTGACTTCACCAGCATTGCGACGTCGCCGATATTCACAATCACCCCAACCTCCCTCAACCTCCAATCTCACCAGCTCTACACTCCAGAACAACCTCAACCAGCTTCGCAGCATCGGCCTCTCCAAGCCCCGCATCCCTAAACCCAAATTTCCAAACACTAGGATCTTCGAAACTCAACGACTCTCTCACTCTCGCAAACCCAGCCGAATTCAAACCCCTATCACTCAAGAACTGATGGATGGGCTCGGGGAATTGAGATGCGGGATTTGTAGGGTGATAAGCTGGTGGTGGCGGTGGGACGTTGGCCTGGGCCTCACTGCTAACTTCATCACCTTCCAAAATGGATTGGTGGGAGATGGAAGCGGTTGGAGAGAGAGGTCTGCCGGGCGAATACGAAGATGCAGTGGCATCTGGAGGGAGAGGTGGTAAACTGGATCGACGAGAAACCCTGGAATGAATAGACTGGTCGGACAAGATAGACGACGTGGACGGAGCTCGTGAAGGGCCACGAACGGATGGAGGGCGCGGTAGAGGAGATGGTCCCGTCACCCGTACC
Source organism: Jaapia argillacea MUCL 33604 (assembly GCA_000697665.1). Taxonomy (NCBI): domain Eukaryota; kingdom Fungi; phylum Basidiomycota; class Agaricomycetes; order Jaapiales; family Jaapiaceae; genus Jaapia; species Jaapia argillacea. Next base: position 717,205 of record KL197718.1, read on the forward strand.
GAATTCCCACGTGATGACGATGGTGACGTAAGGAGTGATGATTGGGTCGAACTTCGACGGGAAGACATAGAGGGTATTGTGTGTATTGAAGATGGGATAGACGGCGTTGGTGAGGGTGATCGGTCGCTTTCAGCTAGGCTGGACGCGAGTGAAACGTAAGGAGGGATGTGTGGAGAAGGTAAAGACGCCTCTGGGGGTGTTGACGGAGCTGGTGGTCGGGTTTGGGTTTCTGCTGGGCAGAGGTCAGAGTTGGTCGAGGTGTTACAAGAATGGGGTAGGTTAGACTTGCCTCCGTGGACACTGCGAGGGCTGGAAGGCGTACCTTGTGCGGTCCGAAAACCTTCACTGCCAGTTGAGGGTGTTACATCCCCATGCGCAATCCCGTTGACCACAACGTCTCTCGCCTCGACTCCAAGCCCACTTCTCAGGGATACTGCATCAAAATCACCCCTGAGAGACTCGGTCTCAAAATCACCTCTGACATACCCTGCAAAGAAGTCGTCCCTTGTAGGCTCGGCGTCAAATCCTGCTACTCCAATCTCGTCTCGATTCAAACTTCCACCTCTGACACTACTATCATCGCTTCTACCCTCTTCCCATCTTTCCCTCTCAACTTCCCTCACCCTCGAAGGAAAGCTCTCGACGTGTGGTAAACCGATCTCCCTCTTCAACACTTCCACAACCTCTTCCAAAGTCTCTCTATACTTCGGGTTCATCTTAAACTGTCTGGTAGTGACTAGCTTGACTTCCATGCGAGGTGGGATATGGGGTGTATTTGAATCGTAGATGGGCTGAATCACAATGCCGGCAAAGAGGGCGTCTGTCAGACGGGCTAAGCCTGTCGCCTACACCCAGATAGCGAGTTTAATTCACGCAAGGCTTAAAGGAACGAGCAACCACTCACAGCATCCCAGATATCATTGATCCCTTCCTCACTCGCATCCTCCCTATCCCTTCCTTCGCTCAAAAAATGCATATGTAAACCCCTCTCACATTGCTCATCTCTATCCTGTCTGACATCCAATCTCTCTTCGAACCTTTTCTGATCACATTCACGTTGCGAAGGTCGGTCGGGACGGAGGGAGTGGATCCACGAACGGAGGGCTAGGGGGCCATAAGGAGCAATGCGCCGGGAGGCTCGGCGAGTCAAAGTTGGAGAGTGGGCAGAGTGATGAGAGTGACTAGAGTGGAAAGAATGGACAGAGGGTGTTCTTGATGTTATTGAGGGTGTAAGGCGATGATTCCGAGAGGACGAAGACGAGGAGTTGGGTAAGGGTGGGGAAGACGACCCTGTCGGTGTCTGTTGGTGTGCGTCATGTGCGTCCTGTTGACGCTTCTGTTGGTGGGATGAGTGCGGTCTGAATGCATCTCGTAGAATTTCTTCGGCTGGCAAGACTGGGCCGTAATCGACTGCCCTTGGTCGATTCGCTGAGGAACGAAGTAATTCTTGAGGGAAAGCAGATGGGAGTTTCTTTCCCGATAGGACCCTGTTGATTAGATGTATCGCTATAGCTAGACCCTGGGGTGATAAACGACCCTTCTTTCCAGTGTCTGCTAGATCCCTGCCCAATAGAAACCGCATTAACCTCCAAGTTGGGAGTGCGAGAGGGTAAGGTGATACTCACCAAACTTTGATTAGAAGGTCATCATTCAGCTTAGATCTCCTCATGAAAGGCACGGCGACCTCCCCGATGATATAACCCTTCCCTTTCGGGTCCAGCACGTCAAAACATCTGTCGCTCCGGATCCGCTCTTCCTCAGTGATTTCCCATTCGCCTCCTCCTTCTATGGGGTGTTTCGCTTGTTCGTAGACTTGAGATGGGAGGCATGCGGGTATAGTGGTGAGGACTCCGGAGGTGCAGCATCGGATCAGATACATGGCAACTGCGAAATCCGCCGAGTCCAGAGAACCGCGTTTGCGTTTATCGGAGAGTGCCCATATTTGTGTGAGCTTATCAACTGGAAGTTTCGACTGGACTAGTATGTCCCTGGCCTTCTCGCCTGAACCAAAGTGCAGAGGATAGTATGAGAACTAGCAGTGATCTTCTCCGACGAGGAGAGTTAGCGCACCACTCAAAAGTCCGTTGATGGGTATTGCGTCTTCAAAAATCTCCAAAAATCTGGTCTTATCGTGGGACGTCAATGGTGGCAAAGTTGGAGACACGCCGATGATGTAGGGCAGCGGTCCTGCTGGAAGACGAGTGCCCAAGTTAGAACACAGCCTGCCCCGAAATATCCCTTCTCGGAAGGACATACGTTCATTGAGCAACTTCCTCGAGATCCTCTCACCCCGCTGGGCCCAACCCATCAATCTCACAGCGGCAATCGTTTCCCTCTTGGTCAAGCTCCCACTTCTGTTGGAATCCGCCACTGCCCAAACCTGGGACAGCACCTCTGGCGATAAATTGGACCCACCAAATAGATCTAGCGCCACTTCACCCACCAACATACCCAATTTTTGGGCTACTGGATGGGCGAACATCTTGTCAACAAGGACGAGCTCTTCCGGAGTTGGAGACAGCGACATGAGGGTACAAGGGAACGTGTGCCGTGAACGTTGTTGTTATCGAGGAAATAGCCTAGTAGGGACTTTAGGCGCTGCATGCTGCCAAGTAACTCTGAGACTCGGCGAAAGTCACTGCGTAGTAGTAAATTCATAACAACTGTACAGCTGCGAACGTCCAGCGCTTATGTCGAAGTTTGCCTCGAGCCCATCAAACATGCTCGGCTTCCGAAGGTAGAGCGGCTACGGGCAGTACGCTTTTCTTGTTCCGCACCTCCATGACCGCTTCACCAACATCTGCAGAGCTAGAGCTCGTGGACAAGATCTTTGCTCACCCATCTGTGGAAACCTCTGGATACTTGGACGGAGATGTTGCCGTGCACATCTTTTTGGACTCGGAGCTTCCCAACGCGACTCTGAGAGATGTTTGGGACTTGGCAGAATCTAGTCAGGGTGGTCGATTGTCCAGAATTGAGACTGCCATCGCTGTCAGACTGATGGGATGGGCACAGGCGGGGAAGACGGTGACGAAGGAGTTGATCAATACTCGTGCGTGATAAGGTCTTTGAATGGTTGGTATTCGCTACACCTTGCTCAGATGAACCTACTCCACTGTAGCGGGCCCGCTGCCATACATCACTGGCGTATCCACTCCGTTGCCTCCGTTGACCTCCGAGGATAAGGGGAAGTTTCATAAGATTTTTACTGGAGCAAAGCCTGTGGATGGAGTCTTGGATGGCAAGTCGCGATATCGAGTGGATCGATCGAGCTGAAATCTTATGGTTGTCGTATAGAAGGGGCAGTACGAGCACTTCTCCCCAAGTCGAACCTTCCTTCTGAACGGCTCCACCAGATACGGTGAGTCGCATTGCCTTCCGTCATCAATGGACCTGTTCTCACCAGGAGTCCTCTTCCCTCCAGCTCGTTGGCCGATCCAAGCCACAGCGGTTCCTTCGACTTCCCTTCGTTCTGTATCGCCATGTACCTTGTGCAAGCGTGCATGCTAGGAAAGCTTGAAACAGTTCCCCCCATCATCCCGCGGTCGATCCGCGAAAAGGCAATGCAGACAGGCGATTTCAACCCTTTCCCAGCCTTATCAAGCTCAGGAATCAGCCCATTACGACCTACAGCCCCTCCTAAACCACCGAAACCTGCGCCAAACTCCACTGGAAACCAACGACCCAGACCTCCCATTGCTCCCAAACCGCTATTGGCCTCTCCAGATATAGCTACATCGACTTCGACTCCCCCAAGATCTGCTAGAGCAGGTGTCGTCGCTGCCGCTGTAGCAAGAATGACACAAGCTGCAACTAGCGTGTCTCCAGTCACTCCGTCCCCTCAGCAGACTCAGCAGACTCACCGTCGTGTCATGTCGGGCCCTGCTGACGTAATGTTGTCCAGGGCAAACACGGTCGTTCCTTCTCGAACTCTTCCTACACCAGACGAGGATCCTCCGGAACCACCAGCGTCAGCTCCACCCGCGACTACGTCGGCGACTGCTCAAGCCATTCAGCGTCGTCTGGCTTCGAGGTCCACGATTTCCTCCGGCAGTCCGTCTCGCGCCATCGCCAGTCCTCAGCCTCCCAATCTACTAGAGTCACCTCTAGATGAAGAACCTGCACCCACGACGTCCTTACTCGCCTCCGCTGCTGCCCAGGCGGTTCAAAATCGTGTTACATTGAGATCTCCAGCTACCCCAGGCGCTCGCCCTGACCCCCCTCCCATTTCCCAGCATTCTAATCAACCAGAGCGTCAACCTCCAGACGCTCCCTCCTCCCCCGCCGCTTCGGTGTTCTCACAAGTCCCAGTACGTCGTCGACGCCGTGAACTTGTTCGCAATCGTGCTTCTTATGGTCCGCCTGGTCTTCGTGCATGGGTTCAATCAAACGGGTTGAACAGGCCACTGCAGCGAGAGTGTGACTTGCGGAGGTTGGAGGAGAGATTGGATGTCAGGCTGGATAGGGACGACCAAGTGGATCGCGCATTGCATATGCATTTTGTTCCTAGCGCGGCCGATCGGAAGTTGGCAGTCGAAGAGGCTATCAACGATATTGCCGATGCTGTGAGCTTACCTACCTCTATGCCTCAATCTGACCTGAGCGCTGATGGTTATGCCTACGAAGGCTACAGGAATGGCTCGGCTTTCCGATGCTCTCTTTGCAGGATTCGTCATTCGCCCAGAATGGGACGTGAACCAACCCCTCCAACCTTCCAAAGTTGAAGTCGAAGTCATCAGTACGCGGCAATTCAAGATGAATCCAGAGTACAAGAAAGTATTGGATAGAGCCGTTGAGGTGCTGCAGCAAACTATCGGTGTTCCTCATATTCTTGGATATCGTGATCGACTTCAGATGGTTCAGCCGGAACCTGGGTACGTTTTAGATGCTCATACCAAGGCGATGCAGAACCAGGACGTTACTCTCGACCCAACCGTCCAAGGTGATCATGTTGAGGGATTCGTGCTGGGCCCCAGCCTTCAAAGACTATCAACCCCCGCACGCACTCCACTCCAACCAACCATTGAAGAGGATCGTCTTGAGGGATTCTCCCAGGACCCTGGCCTTCAAAGACTCTCAACTCCTGCATGCACTCCACAGCCACCGCCACCGCCTCCTCCAGCAATGTCAAGTCCTGTCTCAGGCAAGTACTTCGAACTCCGTAATGATTGCCCTAATTGACGTCATATTTCTTACCTAGAGAGGGCTCCAAACATGCGGCGTAGTTCCTCGCTGGCACGTCAAGAGGCATTATTATCAAGTTTGATGCCTCCCATTCCCAATATTCCACCTTCAACTCGCGCCAGCCCAAGTTTGCCGCCTATATCCCCCTCACCACCCTCTCCCCCAAGACCTACGCTGGTCCTTCGTCCGCCGCCGGTTCCTCCTACCCCGACTCGATCAAACGACCCATCGCCTCCCCTGCCTCCCATTCCAGCTGGACTACTACACCTACACGACTCACATTTACATCGTTCGCTCCCGCCTACGCCCAGACCGGCTAGCGCAATCCCAGCCCGCCGGCCGACACCTCCCCCTGCCCCTACAGTTGTGCGATCTCCTTCTCTTGGGGGATCTCCACAACCTGCGTCACCGCCCATCAACAATACCAATCGGAACCAAGCAACCCATCGCGATATAACCCCTGCAAGCCGGGCTCCCCCTGCACCTATCGACACTAACATCAGACGTCAAAATTCAGTTATTCGGGATGGCGATTCTCGGAACCGCGCTCCTCCACCCATCAATACCCGCACTACGGATCAAACACTATCATCTCCAGATGGTGATTGGGTTCATACCCCTCTCGGTTCTCCAACAACACCTATTCAACGATTACCCGACTTACCCCCTCCCGACTACTATTCCACCGACGTCACCCGATTCCAATTCGCAGAACCTATCCATCAGTTCCTCGTGGAATGTGGTTTGACTGCGACAGGTTTTGCAAGGATTGATGAAGTGATGTCGTATGAACCTTCGGCTTGGAAATTTGGTTTTGAGGATGCTGGTTTGACCTCGGATCAAGCTCAACATCTGGTGGATATTTATTTGGCTTGTCTTGATCCTGATACGAGGGATGTTGTGGAGACTGCTGCTGCTGCTGCCCTGCTTCGTCAGTGGGATACCTGATTTATCATACCCCTTCGTCCTGAATACACGACCTGGTTCTGTATTCTCGTTCCTGTTGAACTTATTCGCACCTTGTTCAGACTGCGTATATGTACATTTGTGGACGTGAACCACCATGTATCCATATATCTATTTATCAATTATGGAGCGAATTTTAGAGTGGGACGGAATCATGGAGTGTGTGTGTGATTGCGAGTCAATTCGACTAGTAAATCTATACGTGAAGTCCGAGTGCCAAGTCGCTTCAACGTACGTCTGACGAGAATACAATATGGTTCCGAGATTAAGGAGACAAAACCCTCCGTATATCAATGCGATATTGAAACAACAGTATTTGATGGTCTGTGGTGAAAAGGTAGGTCTTAAGGTCGAAGGAAAGAATTTGCACTCGTCGGCGTCGAGCACGTTGGTAATAATGGTGATATGGAGAAAAATCTGGATAGTTCTAGTTAGCGACTGGAATACTGTATACACAAGAAAGAGGTTGGAACTCACCGCTTGTGGGAAAGAGTTGACAGGAAGCGAGAAGAATAGGGCGATGAGAGAGGGTAGTAAGGGTAGCTTCATGTTACGAGGTTGCGGCTGGTTGTTGTCTTGGTTCATGCTTAGGAGCGGGATGTGGGAGGACGCGCCGATAGACGTGGAGGAGTAGGAGGAGTAGGAGGTGCCATAGCTGCGGCTGAGGCCCTCCGAATCGCCGCTGCCTGAGCTTTTAAATTCTCAAGTTTCGCCTCAACAACAACGAGCTCGGCACTGGCAGCAGCAATCCTCGACTCAACAGCAGCAATTTTCACCTCATTAACAGCGGTCTTCGCCATATTAGCGGCAATCCTCGCCTCGTTAACATAAATCGTCGCCTCCTTGATAGCAATCCTCCCCTCATTAGCAGCAATCCTTGCTTCAGCAGCAGCATCCTCCATTTGGACAGCGTACAGCTGCAACCGGAGCCAACTCGTTCCCTGTGCATGTTTCTATGTGACGTGGTAGGCCTCGTAGCGCAGGGTCCTTCCAGTCTTGTGTACTTTGGGCATGGTGGCCACTGAGATCTGAGAAGTGAGAGTAGGAAAGGCTGTTCTGTTCAATAACATCGTTTCG
>KL197718.1:724621-841442 GCA_000697665.1 Jaapia argillacea MUCL 33604
GAAGACTGCATATCCCAATCGGCCTGGCCCAAGCGATCCAACACCACGTCGCCGTCGTTCCACTCGCGTGACCTAAAACATGAGCAAGACTAAACATGCATATGGAACGCTCACCCGACCGTCATCCTAGGACTCGTCAGACAGACACCAACCTCTTAGCCCAATCCGCTCCGATGTCAAGGACCAGCTCGTCTTGATCAACATCTGGCACCGTGATGGTCCCCAAAGTGCCGAAAACAGCAGAGAAAGCCCTCCCAACACCATCACTCACCATCATCCTCGAGCATCAGCTCTGCTAGCGGAATTCCCTCCAGATGCTGCAATGGCGTCGGCCTCTCCATACATATAGGGATGTATGGGACGTTCTGGAATCGATAGTCGCGCGAGTTTGGTAGGTCGCCTTGTCTCAGATATTGGAAGATATGTCCGGGTATATGGATGCATCTGCAGAGATGGAGGGCTTCTATGGTCGGATTTCGACAGAGGAAATCACATAATAATTTGAGAAAATAAGTACATGACATCGACAGTTCTAAGTCACTTCAACGTACATCTGACGAGAATACAATATGGTTCCGAGATTAAGGAGACAAAACCCTCCGTATATCGATGCGAATTGAAACAACAGTATTTGATGGTCTGTGGTGAAAAGGTAGGTCGTAAGGTCGAAGGAAAGAATTGGCACTCGTCGGCGCTGAGTATGTTGGTAATAATGGGGATAAGGGAGAAAAAATCTGGATAGTTCTACTAGTAAGTTAGCGACTGGAATACTGTATACACAAGAGAGAGGTTGGAACTCACCACTTGTGGGAAAGAGTTGACAGGAAGCGAGAAGGGTAGGGCGATGAGAGAGGATAGTAGGGGTAGCTTCATGTTACGAGGTTGCGGCTGGTTGTTGTCTCGGTTCATGCTCAGGAGCGAGATGTGGGAGGACGCGCCGATAGACGTGGAGGAGTAGGAGTAGGAGGTGCCATAGCTGCGGCTGAGGCCCTCCGAATCGCCGCTGCCTGAGCTTTTAAATTCTCAAGTTTCGCCTCAACAACAACGAGCTCGGCACTGGCAGCAGCAATCCTCGACTCAACAGCAGCAATTTTCACCTCATTAACAGCGGTCTTCGCCATATTAGCGGCAATCCTCGCCTCGTTAACATAAATCGTCGCCTCCTTGATAGCAATCCTCCCCTCATTAGCAGCAATCCTTGCTTCAGCAGCAGCATCCTCCATTTGGACAGCGTACAGCTGCAACCGGAGCCAACTCGTTCCCTGTGCATGTTTCTATGTGACGTGGTAGGCCTCGTAGCGCAGGGTCCTTCCAGTCTTGTGTACTTTGGGCATGGTGGCCACTGAGATCTGAGAAGTGAGAGTAGGAAAGGCTGTTCTGTTCAATAACATCGTTTCGCAATCACTTGCCTCTGCCAGCCACAGCCACGTGGTCGTCCACCAGAAAAGGAGAGTGAGTTACCGTTTTCAGATCTCATGTGTATCATGTCTCGAGGTTGAACCGTCTACACACCAACCGTCCATAAACTTCTCTGAGTATGCGACTCCGTCTACTTCCACACGGAAGGGAAACATACCAGTCCTTGATCTGTCGAGTCGCGCAATGGAGCTTTCAATGCAAGACATTTCAACAGGTCACTTGAGTCTTCAATTCAAACAGTCTACAATTTATGGTATACAAATCAAACTTGGTGGTTCCTTCCGCTACGCTTCAAACAAGAGGGAATATAAAGGGATAGGATGCTACTCTAGCTGTGTGTTTATATCTGAAAGCCCGCGATGAGAGCATCATAGGCTGCAGCGGGATACGCTTTCGGCTCCAATGACAGGAACAAGACTCTCTACAAAGGAAACAGTCGATTACTTACCAAGCTGTCACGAGGTGGAATTGAATGCGGAATGACTCACCCTCTTCCCTGCAGCAAATTCAGCAATGATGGAGTCAATCTCTGCACCGTCAGTTTGCGTGGACGACCCTGCAACAGGTTCTCGCAAAAACCTGTACTCGAAGCTTTCGATGACTTCTCGAGCAAGTGCAACCTTGTCCTGTTAAGATGAGTGTGTACAAATGAGTGCCAAGCAAGCGACGGGAGAGGAAATGGGCTCGCCTCGTCTGGAAGATCGTCAAACTCGGTTGGGGTGAGCTCTCCTTTGGGGTGGATGCAATAGTCGCCATGAATGACATACTCGTCATGGGAAGTCGCGGAGAGACTGAAGACAATGACCAATTCGTCGTTGGGTATCGCAGGAGCATTGGCGGAGAGCATCAACCCCCGTTTTCCCGGACCAGAGGGGGTTCCACTTTTGCAAATTAACTTGACCCACCACTTCTCCGAGGTAGCGTCCGAGTCAGGAGTCAGGGTAACATTTGGAATGGGTAGACGGGAAAATGTGCCGGATTGTAGCTTCTGGTGACGATGACGCTGGCAGAGTTGGAACTTCTTCCTCTGGATCCTGCCCTGGTATCTCAGTGAGACGTAGATATACTTGTAAGCCAGCCAATTCTTTCTCTTCGCAGTCTTCTGTACAAGTAAGGTCAGCATCAGCTCAAGTATTTAGTCAGGTCCCTCCCTCACCTTGTGGCCAGCGAACAAGTATTTCGTCTTTTCCAAGAATTGTAGAGCACCCTTTGCTCTTGTTCCGTTCATGGTGACCATGGCAGTAGGTGAGTCAGGATGGGCGACCGAAGTGTACCCTAACGCGTGAGTCTCAACGTCATCGAGAACAAGGTCCGGAGAGTTGCCGCGAAAATTGACATCCGTGAATTTGTCAGGCACGATGAGCGGGGAACTCGAGGTATATTTCGGGCTAAGGGTGCTGGTTGATCCTCAACGATTCGCTAAAGTTGTTTAGGGTGAGTACTTAAACGGGGGAAACTTGTCTTCTCAACGCACAGCTCGTCTATTTGCCTCTTGACAGGCAGGGGTCTTGGGAAGAGCGGGAGCATACGCAGGGGCAGGAAGAGACGCAGGTGCGGGAGGAGACGCAGGCGCAGGAGGAGACGCAGGCGCAGGAGGAGCCGCAGGCGCAGGAGGAGTCACAGGCGCATGAGACGCAGGCGCACGAGGAGAAGCGGAAATAAAGGAGGTCCAGGTGACACTGGCTCTGGTGCCGGAGAGGGAGGCGCAGCAACAACTCCAGGTGGTGCAGGTTCAGGAACTGGGCACTGGTGCTGTCTGAAGAGCTTGACTGTTTTCCGATAGTCTTTGACAGTTTTCTGAAGATCTTGGATCTTTTTCCCCTGTACTCGCTTGTCTGAGAGAGAGACGTAGCCGCGGGGGTCGCTGGCCTTGACCATCTTGTCAAATGATTGTGGGAGATAAGCTGTCCGACGTGCGGGGGTGGAAAGGAAAACGAGAGTCAAGTTCAAGTTCAAGTTCGAACGTCGTGACGCTAGGACTGTCGAAAGTCAGCCACCATCGATCACGTCATTGCCTGGTGAATGTCATGTGATTCTCCCGAGCGGCTTTCACTCCATAAAAGCCGTCGCCTAAGGTCAGTCTCCTTCCTGCTCCTTTCCTTCTCCCTCTCAACGTGCTGGTTCGCTCCCGTCTCTGTATCCGACTCTGGATGCAGGAAGTTCATGCTTGCGTGCCCAAGGAAACCTCGGACACTGTGGCATCGCCATTTGTTTGGCTGGATGTAAGGCGGACGATGGGGTCAGGCGCAGGTATTGACTTGAACATGACAGAGATGGCTCTGGTCTTTGGGAATTCTATGGATCACTCCCGTCTCTGTGTCTTCGACGCAGAAAACTCGTGCTTAGCTAGCCAGAGGCAAGCCCCGGACACTGGCATCGCTCGCGATGGCAGGAGGAAGACGGGGTAAGTTGCAGGTAGACTTTGAACATGACGGAGATGGCTCCGCTTCTTTTTCTCAACTCTTCGGTTCAATCCCGTCTCTGTGTCTTCGATGCAGCAAAACTCGCGCTTAGCTAGCCAGAGGCAAGCCCCGGACACTGGCATCGCTCGCGATGGCAGGAGGAAGACGGGGTAAGTTGCAGGTAGACTTTGAACATGACGGATATGATGTCTCGGGGGGTTTTTTCCACTTTGCTTCGATCTCTTCTCTCCCTCCTTTCCCCACTCTTGGTTCTTCTCCCATTTTCTTCTGGCTTGGTTCACCTCGTTTGGTACCCCTACGGTGAGGCATTTTCGTCTCCATCCCATCGCATACTGCGGCTCATGCTATCATTTTGTTCTCCAGCATCATGTCCCCCTCGCAAGTACCATGCTTTGCCCATCAATCTAACCCGTACGTCGTTCGTTGATATTTCTCAGAACGTACTTCACTCATTTCTACGAGTAGTTCTCGACATCCTATTTCAATTTGCGTTTACAAGAGCCATTGCTTCTCCAAAAGTTCCCCTCGTACGTCGACTCGTTGATGGTCCTCACGATGCGCTCAACTACGTTCTAGTCCTCATCCTTCCCTCTCGTTGCTTTAAATGTCACTTTGTACCACTCGTATGTGCTCGCTCCAGTAGGTCGGGGAGTTTTGACGGGAGGCGGGGGACCGCGGACCGGCTACCTATCGTCGCAAGAGACAACGATCCACGGTCAAGCCGACCGCAATGGGTGATGGGTTTAGATCCGACTTGCTTGCATTTCATGGCCCGGAGCGCATGTATCGACGGTTTTCTTCTTCGCACAACTTGTATACATACATCACAACGTTTATGGATTATTAGTCAGGCTACATACAAGACGGGTTTAGAATCCAACACGAGAATATGTTAGCGTCACAGACAAAGCAGCCGACGAGGGCGCGTTGAAGGGGTTTGGTGGGAGACGGTGGCATGCGGCTGACTACTGCCTTCCTTCTCTTCCAAGATGGGTTGGCGGGAGACCATGATGGCAGCGGTTGGAGACAGAGGTCTGTCGCAGGAGCACTCAACATGTGAAGGGGAGAAAGGGAGGAGTCACCAAGTGATTTCCATGCGGAGAAGTGGCCAATGTGGCGAGAACCTCCGAGGGCGAGCACCCTGTGTGCTGGTTGACATTTGAGGTAGTGAGGTAGTGGAACTGCGTGAGTCTCTTTGATGGCTGATAACAGACTCTGAGTGTGTTGTCTCTTCAATCAATACGAAGACTCTCGTTCGTGGAAGGAAATAAGTGCACAAACGCGAAGTCGAGCCGTAGACAACGATCAACGACCTCGCCGCGTTCTACGGCTTTCTGACCATCAAAGACATGAAAATCTATGACTCTGGAGAGGAAGAGATGAAGACGTGCAAGTGAACATTAGTCGTGTTCTGAGGTGTTCGCATTTCACGATGTAGGTCATTTCCGCACGCGTCGAATGAGATGTGGCTTTACATGCATATTGGGGTCATACAGCCGTAGCCGTAGCGTTCGGTGAGGAAGACTGCATATCCCAATCGGCCTGGCCCAAGCGATCCAACACCACGTCGCCGTCGTTCCACTCGCGTGACCTAAAACATGAGCAAGACTAAACATGCATATGGAACGCTCACCCGACCGTCATCCTAGGACTCGTCAGACAGACACCAACCTCTTAGCCCAATCCGCTCCGATGTCAAGGACCAGCTCGTCTTGATCAACATCTGGCACCGTGATGGTCCCCAAAGTGCCGAAAACAGCAGAGAAAGCCCTCCCAACACCATCACTCACCATCATCCTCGAGCATCAGCTCTGCTAGCGGAATTCCCTCCAGATGCTGCAATGGCGTCGGCCTCTCCATACATATAGGGATGTATGGGACGTTCTGGAATCGATAGTCGCGCGAGTTTGGTAGGTCGCCTTGTCTCAGATATTGGAAGATATGTCCGGGTATATGGATGCATCTGCAGAGATGGAGGGCTTCTATGGTCGGATTTCGACAGAGGAAATCACATAATAATTTGAGAAAATAAGTACATGACATCGACAGTTCTAAGTCACTTCAACGTACATCTGACGAGAATACAATATGGTTCCGAGATTAAGGAGACAAAACCCTCCGTATATCGATGCGAATTGAAACAACAGTATTTGATGGTCTGTGGTGAAAAGGTAGGTCGTAAGGTCGAAGGAAAGAATTGGCACTCGTCGGCGCTGAGTATGTTGGTAATAATGGGGATAAGGGAGAAAAAATCTGGATAGTTCTACTAGTAAGTTAGCGACTGGAATACTGTATACACAAGAGAGAGGTTGGAACTCACCACTTGTGGGAAAGAGTTGACAGGAAGCGAGAAGGGTAGGGCGATGAGAGAGGATAGTAGGGGTAGCTTCATGTTACGAGGTTGCGGCTGGTTGTTGTCTCGGTTCATGCTCAGGAGCGAGATGTGGGAGGACGCGCCGATAGACGTGGAGGAGTAGGAGTAGGAGGTGCCATAGCTGCGGCTGAGGCCCTCCGAATCGCCGCTGCCTGAGCTTTTAAATTCTCAAGTTTCGCCTCAACAACAACGAGCTCGGCACTGGCAGCAGCAATCCTCGACTCAACAGCAGCAATTTTCACCTCATTAACAGCGGTCTTCGCCATATTAGCGGCAATCCTCGCCTCGTTAACATAAATCGTCGCCTCGTTGATAGCAATCCTCCCCTCATTAGCAGCAATCCTCGCTTCAGCAGCAGCATCCTCCATCTGGACAGCGTACAGCTGCAACCGGAGCCAACTCGTTCCCTGTGCATGTTTCCGTGTGACGTGGTAGGCCTCGTAGCGCAGGGTCCTGCCAGTCTTGTGTACTTTGGGCATGGTGATCGCTGAGATCTGAGAAGTGAGTGAGAGTAGGAAAGGCTGTTCTGTTCAATAACATCGTTTCGCAAGGACTTGCCTCCGCCAGCCACAGCCACGTGGTCGTCCACCAGAAGAGGAGAGTGAGTTACTGTTTCAAGTCTCATCTGTATCATGTCTCGAGGTTGAACGTTGAACATTGAACCCTCTACTTATGCCCTTCTTATCTATCCCTGGGTCGCTGTGTCCGAGGTTACTCTGTTCACATGAAATCAACCTTTACAATGGTCGCTCCCATCATGTAAACTCGTCAGGGAGGTTGAAAATTTCAGCGATTTTGGTTCATGCTGCTGTAGCTGGAGGGTATTTCGTCCTTGTCCAACAGTCGAGAGTGTGCGGGTATATGCGTCATGATGTAGTCCTCCGCCTCCATGTGATTGTCCCGAAGGGGGTGGTGGCTTTCACTATAAGTAAGGTATGTCGTCCCAGTTTTCCCTCCGTCGTTCATTCCCTCCCCTTCCTTCCCTGTTGCCAACCTCCCGTTCTTCTAGTTCCCGCCCGTCTCTGTGTCCAATAGACGCAGCAGAGCGATGTATCGGCCCTTACATTCCTGGACCCTTCATCGTGCCTGCATGGTGTTAGGAGGAAAGGATTAGGGTACCGAGCCATAGTTTTGAAGATGGCGGGGGTCGGTTCTGGATCAGTGGCCGCTCTCGTTCGATCATACCTATGTGTCCGTTGGATGCAGCGAAGTCGTGTATCAACCGCTGGAGTCCCCAACCTTTCGAGGAGATGACGGGACGAGGAGAATCACGTCTTTTCGAAAAGGGTTTTGATCATTCCAGATGTTGGCAACTACGGCTCTTCAGTTCCTCTCCTCGGCTCGTTCGCTCTCAGGACGAGGCAACACTGATTTGATCACACCTATGTGTCCGTTGGACGCAGCGAAGTCGTGTATCAACCGCTGGAGTCCCCAACCTTTCGAGGAGATGACGGGACGAGGAGAATCACGTCTTTTCGAAAAGGGTTTTGATTGTTCCGATTGTTGGCAACTCCGATCCGTCCCCTTACCTTCTCTTCCTGGTTGCCTCTCAGGCTGAGTAACGTTGCTCGCTGTGAGGCTGACGTTTCATATTTCTCATCACCTGTGGATCCAAAATCATTTCGGTTAGCTGGCTCCTCCCGCTCTTCCATCTCATATTGCTGACAATTGGTTTTGCAGCGACCGTCACCTCTTGTCTTCTTCAATTGCAGTATTTATATATGAAGTACACCACGACTTGTCAGCCTGCCTCAGTCACTTTCTTTGGCCTCTCTGATGCATCGGTTTACAGTTTCGCTCCGTTTCTATTCATTCCGTTCACTGAGTGCTTGTAAGCCTTCGCCATCGTTGTTGTGCCATGCTCTGGAGGGTGGGGGACTTTTGACGGGAGACAGGGGACTGCGGACCGGCTACCTATCATCACAAGAGACGAAGTTCCACGGTCGAGCCGGGTTCGAATCCTACCGTCTTGCATTCCAATTGCCAGGAGCTTGCATATCCTTCGCAATGTCCATTTCTCTTTGTGCCGCCTATCGTGTGTAAACGCCACGGACGTGATTGTTGATTCGAGATTAATTGTGCCTCGCGATAATAGAAGTGTAAGACATTGAATGTGGGTCGCCTTACCACAGGTGGGTGGGATAGGTCTTATTCAAACCCTAGACCTTGGGGGTGTACGCGAGCTTATTCAACTCCTCATCCGTCCCCTTAATCTTCTCAGGCTCCGCCCACTCGTGTCCGACTTTGATGAGTTCAACCTTACTGAAGGGTGCGACGGAACCTCTGACCGTTCGAGAAAATACATTTCCAAGGTGCGAAATACATCTGTCCTAGTATACTGTGGAACTATCAATCTATCTGTGTAATGTGCACCAGAATCCAGAGATGAAGAAAACGAACGCTTTACAAATCGATACAAATCGATACAATGATCATACAACGATCCTTTGATTGTCTGTGATGAGGGGTCTAGTTGTGAGGTTGAAAGAAAATAACTACTCGTCGTCCGCCAGCGTGTTGAAAGGCATGGTTCCGGCCGCAATCAGGGCGTCGTAAGCCTTAGTATCATAGCCTACCGGCTCCAGCACCAGTACCCTAATGACCTGCAGGCGACGTAGCACATGAACAGGGGGTAATCATAAAGAGCATGAATGTAGGCTTACATGCTTCCCAGTCCTGATCGCATCTATGGCGGCTGTGACCTCGGGATCTTCCTGAGCGTTCGAGGGCCCCGCGACGGGTTCCCGTTTCCGTTCGAGGTCGACGACTTTGAGAATATCCAAAGCCAAAATGACCTTATCCTGATGCGCAGAACCAGTGAACCGGTCAGCACAAACAATGCAACAAAATTGAAGACATACCTTTTGTTGGAGTTCGTCGAACTCTTCAATTTCGAGCGAACGTTGGTTGTGGATGTGGTAATCACCGTACACAATGAAAATTCCAGAATCCTCTCCAGGTCCGAATACTCCCACTGGCTCTCCCTCGGCAAATTCAGGGGGATTTACCGCCAATATAGCTCCCTCGTACCCTGGAGCCAAGGGACGCCCGACGGTATTGTTGATCGAAATCCATTGTTTGGCACCAATGTTTTGTCTATCAGGGTGAGTATGATTCTTGGTATGAATTTTGGGCATCCGGGAAAACATCTGTTTGCCGAGAACTGTCAGGTTCAGGAGTGAATGGCAAATCTGAGTGGGACTGCAAGTTCTTCGTTCATCATTAGGGACAACGAATCTCTTCATTCCCTTCCTAATGGAGTACCATGGCGCCGTGAGTGAGAGGTTTTTCTTGGGAAAGCAACATCAGAACTGTTCATAGACCACGCATAATGCTCACCTGTGGCAGTGATTGGTTCGGCAAATTGTTCGCCCCCAACTCATAAACTCTCCCCGCGGTTTTCTTCCTCCCGTTCTCCGTAGTATTCGCAGTCGGTGAAGTGGGAGGAGAGATCTTCGAATATCCTAAGTCGTCGGCAAGATCATTCTGACGAGGTTGGAGAGTGAGATCCTGAGGCGTACCGCCTGAGAAATCCACTTTTGGGAGCTGGTAGGGTGCTGCTGGAGCCTCACGAGCTGGTGAAATTGTAGGTGAGGCACCATCGTCCGTCCTTCGATTCCCGACAACAGGCGTCGGGGGGACTGGGGTGAGGGGAGAGCCAATTTGGTCATTCAAAGGAGCGATGGACATTTGTCGGTCTCGAGTTAATCGCTAGAGTAGATGAACCGGTGAGAAATGAGACAGAAATGTACGGGTTGAAGCTCACTGCTCGAGGATTCGTATGCGGATGGGGAGGGGTGATGGGAGGCGGAGAAAAGGCAGGTGCATGAGGAAGGGCCATGGCTGGGGGAACGGGAGGCGCCCCATATTCTGGGGCTGCAGTTGGTGGCCATGGTGGAGCGAGAGCAGGTTCGTGCTCAGGAGCGGGGGGGCTGGACGGTTGTGCTGGTAGAAGCGGAGACTGAGGAGGAGGTGCTGCAGCTGCAGCAGGGTCGCTCTGACGCTTCGCTTCTTCAGCCTCCAGAGCCTCTGCTCTGGCCTGCCAGAAACGACTTCTTGCATCAGCAGCAGCAATTTCCGCCTTAAAAGCTATGGCTTCCGCAGCACCTTTTGCCTCTGATGCAGCGAATTTCACTTCCAATGCAGCGACTTTCACATCCGAGGCAGCCGACTTCCTTCGAGCTGCGTCACGCTCCGACTGGAGGTGGGTCTTCTTTACCGCATGACTCTGAGTCACCTGGTAGGTGTCGTAGCGGAGTGCTCTGGTGGACTTCAAGTCGGATGCTTTTGGCATGATGGCGCTGAGTAGCAGATGGAACGAAGGCAAAGGATGATCTAGAACGACGGTCAGGGAGAAAAGAATGTGTGTGTGGGGGGGACAGATAGGGAAGGATGTGGGGAAAGTAAACTTGAAGATATGGGGCGGACGAGCTTCAACCAAAGGGTTTAAGAACGGTTTCGACGAGAGCCAGAAACGGAAAACGTATTACCGTATTCAGCCCCCTTCTCCTTCACTTCGGCGACTTGTTGGTGATTTCAAAATCATTAAGGACAAGTGAAAGACCACGGACTAAATGCATGGTGCAACATGGAGCGCACTTCATTTTCCAGGGAACCAAATGGGTTTGGGAGGACGGTATCTGAGGCATCCGGTTTGTCTATCGATCGAACAAGTATTCAGCTTGAAGTTGGAGATATCACCAAGTCACTGGTCACGGTAGTGACGAGTCCTGTCCTGCATTGTGTGACACGCCTGACAACAGCAACCTTTGGATCGAATGCTATGCCAATGTAAAACGCATACTTATTCCACATGACCTACTTATTTCTCCCCTCTATAGAGCAGAACCTCAATCAGCTTTGAAGTGATGAGTCAAGTGCTAGGTCGCGATTGCAGACACTAGCCTACCGGAGCACTGGAAATCCCCAGAGGGTATTTCGTTTTTGTCCAACAGTCGAGAGTCTGTTGGGGTATGCACGTCATGATGATGTACAATCCCCTCCGACTTCATGCGGCTTGTCCCAGAAAGGGGGGCGGCTTTCGCTATAAGTAAGGTGCATCATCCTAATATCCCCTCCATCGTTCCTTCTTCCCTTCCCCTTCCCCTTCCTCTCCTAAAGTTGTCAACCTCCCACTCTTCTAGTTCCCGTCCGCCTCTGTGTCCACTGGATGCAGCAAAGCGATGTATCGGCCCTTATATTTCCTAGATCCTTCATCGTGTATCTACATGGTGTTAGGTGGAGGACGGGATTGGGTACCGAGCCATCATTTTGAAGATGGCGGGGTCGGTTCTGGTTAGTGGCCGCTCTGGTTCGATCGCGCCTATGTGTCTGTCCGACGCAACGAAGTTGTTATCAGCCATTAGAGTCCCGAAGCTTGTATCATGTACCCCATGATGCGAGTAGATGATGGGAGTAGGCGCGAGAAATCATTTCGAAGAGGGTGTTGACCGTCCCAGATGTTGGCAACTTCTCGTCACTCCTTCTCAGCTTCCCTTCCCCGTTCGCTCTCGGGATGCGGCAACTCCGATCCGATCTCACCTATGTGTCCATTGGACGCAACGAAGTTGTGTATTAACCGCTGGAGTCCCCAATCTTTCATCATGTAACCCATGGTGCAAGAAGAGGACAGGACGAGGAGAGGCATCATTTCGAAAATGGTCTTGATTGTTCCGGTGGTTGGCAATCAGACTCGTCGTGTTATCACTGCTCACTGTGAGGCTGACCCTTTCAGGTTTCTCATCGCATCTGTTTCGCAATCGTTTCGGTTAGTTACTTCCTCTCGCACCCATCTTCTATTGCTGACCATCAGTTGTTCAGCCACCGTCCTAGTTGCTCACGTCCTCTTCGATTCAAGTATATATATATCAAGCACACCACGACTCTGTTAGTCTTCTTCAGCCACACTTTTTGGTTCTTTCTAACCCCTCGGTTTCGGTGTAGTTTCTTTTCGGTCTTCCGTTCATTCGGTTCATTCGTTGTTCGCTCGTTATTGGTTTTATGCTACGATCGGGGGGAGGAGAGTTTTAACGGGAGGCTGCGGGCTGCGGACTGCGGACCGGCTACCTATCGTCACAAGAGACGAAGATTCATGGTCGAGCGGATTTTGCATATCTTTCGCAATGTCCACGTTTTCTTTTTGTGGCGGGTGCCGCCAATTCGTGTGTAAATGCCATGGATGTGATTGTTGATTCGATGTTAACTGTGCCTCACGGTAGTAGAAGTGTAATGCGAATGTGGTTGCTTGACCACTGGTGGGATAAGCCTCGCTCAAACCCTCGAACTTGAAAGTCTGCGCAAGCTTATCCAATTCTCGTCCATCCCCTTGAACTTTTCCGCCCACTCCTTTACCATGAACTCCGCCACAAATTGCAACATTGTCCAAGCCAACCTCACGCATGGAAACCTCGGAAGCCTTCTCGAC
Source organism: Jaapia argillacea MUCL 33604 (assembly GCA_000697665.1). NCBI lineage: Eukaryota > Fungi > Basidiomycota > Agaricomycetes > Jaapiales > Jaapiaceae > Jaapia > Jaapia argillacea. The sequence continues at coordinate 737,262 of KL197718.1, forward strand.
TCTGATAGAGGATCTTGTCCTTCGTAACCTTTGACGAGTTCGACCTTTGTGAGGGGCCTCTGTGCTCGAGAAAATACATTCCAATTTTCGGAATACATTTATACTAGAATACGGGGGAACTGTCAATCCACCCATCTGTGCAATGTGCACCAGGACCCCGAGATGAAGAAACCGAACGCTTTACAAATCTACAACGATCATTTCATAGTCTGTCATAACGGGGCCAGTTGTGAGGTTGAAGGAAAGTCGTTACTCGTCGTCCGTCAGTGCGTTAAAAGCCATAGTGCCGAACGCAATGAGGGCGTCATAAACCTTGGTATCACAGCCTACGGGCTCCAGTGCCAGGACCCTAACGACCTGAATGCGAAGCGGGTACATGTACAGAGGGTGATTGCAAAGAACTGGAATGTGGACTTACATTCTTCCCCCTCGCAATGGCATCTATAGTGGCTAAGAAGTCGGGATCCCCTTGAGCATCGGAGGGCCCTGCAGCAGGTTGCCGTGGCCATTCTGGGCCGACCGTTTCGAGATGTTCTGAAGCCAACGAAATTTTTTCCTGTTGGGAGCGATCCCGTCAGAATACACACGATGCAACGAAAACTGACTACTTACCGGGACGATGAAATAAGTATATGGGCGACGAGGTCGGCGCACGAGGGAAATTCACAGACTTTGCAACAAGGCGCTTAGCCGGATTGTTCATTACCTCGTCCATCTTGTCGTCCGTTATCACAGAACACGGAGTGATGGTTGGGGCGGGCCGGGCTGACCTGAAATGGAAGGATTGATACGTGTTTGGCTCAGTGGCTGGTGCTGTGGCTGACAACGAAATGGTCCTCGATATCGACCTCGAGTCGATGCGACATGCAGCATTAGACTTGTTACGGTGTCTCTCATCTGAAGACGAGCCATGGTCTGCTAATGCAGCATCTTTGGACAAGACTTTCCGCCACCGTTGTCATCAGGCTTTGGGTAACACATAATCACTAGCTTTTTCACGAATTCAGCGTCGCTGGCAAGAGGGGATTTCGTTCCTGTCCAATAGTCGAGAGTCCTCGCATTTGTCGGGCTATGTTCGCCATTGTGGTACACCCGTCCCCTCTGCATCCATGTGATTGTCACGAAGAGGGTGGCGGCTTTCACTATAAGAAAGGTCCCTCGTCCCAGCTTTCCTTCCATCGTTCCTTCTTTCCTCCCCCCTTCCTTCCCTAGGTTTGCAAGCCTTCCACTCTTCTAGTTCCCGCTCATCTCTGTGTCCAGTGGGCGCAGCAAAGCGATGTATCGGCCCTTACATTCCAGGGACTCTTCATCGTGCCTGCGCGATGTGGGGGAGGATCGGATTAGGGTACCGAGCCATACTTTTGAAGATGGTGGGGGTCGGTTCTGGACTACTGGTCGCACTGGTTCGATCGCGCCTCTGTATCTTATGCAGCGAAGTCGCGCATCGACTGACTGACGCCCGGACCTTTCATCATGTTCGCATGATGCTAGCTGAATGAAGGGATTAGGTGGAGGCGCCATTTCGCAAAGGGCGCGATTGTTCCAGTTGTTTGCAACTCCAACTCTTCATTTCTACTTCTCTGCTCGATCGCTCTCAGGATGCGGCAACTCTGATTCGATCACGCCTCTGTGTCTCTCATGCAGCGAAGTCGTGTATCGACCGTCTGACTCCTGGACCCTTCATCATGTACGCATGATGCTAGCTGAATGAAGGGATTAGGTGGAGACACCATTTCGCAAAGGGCGTTGATGGTTCCAGTCGTTGCCAATTCCGATTCATCACTTCTTCTCTACTCGATCCCTTCAGGATGCTGTGAGGCTGACCCTTTCAGGTTTTCATCTCATCTTTGGATCCACAATCATTTCGGTCAGTTGATTCCTCCTCTCTATCCTTCTTACATTGCTGACAATTAGTTTTGCAGCCATCGTCGTCCACATCTTCTTCGATTCAAGTATTTATATATGAAGCACACCACGATTCTTGTCAGTCTTCCTCGGCCACTCTTTTTTGATCTTTCTAATCCGTGGGTTTCAATTATTATCCTCGGACTTCTGTCGTTCGTTCCATATAAGGCTTTACCATCGTTGTTGTGCCATGCTCTAGAGGGCGGGGGAGTTTTGACGGGAGGCAGGGGACTGCGGACCGGCTACCTATCGTCGCAAGAGACAGAGATCCACGGTCGAGCTGACCGCAATGGACGACGGGTTTGGATCCTACCCTCTTGCATTCAATTGTCCGGAGCTTGCATGTCGTCGGCAATGTCTATGTTTTTCTTTTCGTGGCCTTGCAGCCTATTCCGTGTAAATGCCATGAATGTTATCGTTGATTCGGGTTTAACTATATGATTCGTAACAATCGGGACGCAATGTGGTCGCATTACCACTGATAGGAACTGTTTCGAGTCCATGTGAGATGACAGTATTGATTGCTCACTGAGAGCCATGCTCCATCAACGCCTTATTCAAACCGTCCCTCATTAAACAGTTCTCAAACTTGAAGCTCTGCGCAAGCTTATCCAACTCCTCCTCGCCCATCCCCTTGAACTTCTCCGCCCACTCCTTGACCATGAACTCTGCCACCAACATCGTCCGAGCCAACCTCGTAACTCTGCCTTCCAATCCCCAAATCGGCGGATAAAGGATTCTGTCTTTCTCGTCGGGGACAGCTTCTTTGATGAGTTCGACGATGGGGTCGTAGATGTGTTTGACGTATTTGTCGTCTGGACCCCAAGCGTCGACCGCTAGACGGTATTTCCGCGCGAGGTGGTCTTTGAACAATTCCATGTAGGGAGTTTCGGGGGATACGTAGACCATGCCTTGGTAGCCAATATCCTTATACAACCAGATCGACCAACTCATGCGATCCTGCCAAATTTCGAATTCAGCTCGTGCGTCTAGTAGAGCGGAAATGGGACAAACCTTGCCGTACAGCTCCAACTGATCCTTCAAAACATGATACCGCCTCTTATTAGTATCATCCGTCGCATCCCCATCAAATTCTCTCCTAGCATAAACAGGTCCCCACTCCCCATTCCAAACACACAACCCTCGTTCATCCATCCAAGCTCTCTTCCTCTTATACGTCTTCGACATAACGTCCAGCTGCTCTGCACTCCCAGTGTAGGGTTCCGGCGTCTTTGGGAATCCGTATATACTGTAATCGTGGATGGCGTAAGCGGAGTTGGGCCAGCGTGTTGAGGCGTCTGATGGGAAGTGGGAGAAATCGATGGAGAATGTGTTGCCGTCGAAGAAGATTATATGATTGGGGTCGACGGAGTGGATTGCGGCGTAGACGCGGTCGTAGAAGGCGATTAGACCTGTGTGTTGGGGATCGGCGGGTTCGTTGAGAGGGTTGTAGCCCGCGACCCATTTGTTATCTTTATAACGCTTTGCGATTTCGGTCCATAACCAGATACACCGGTCTTGGAAATCCTGGTTCTCAGGTTTAGCCAGCCTGTAGCGCTATCGAACAAGGACGCGAACTTACCTTGTGGATCCAAAACGAGGCGATATGACATCCATGATCAGAATGCCAACCTCCGTTCTGCCCTCCCGGAGCCGTGTGCAAGTCGATGATGGTGTAAATCTTGTACTTGGCGCAGATTTCGATGGCGCGGTCGAGGTGTTTGAATGCATCGGGTTTGAGCACTCGGGGGTTTTGGTTATCTTCGAAGTGTCGGTAGTTGATTGCTATGCGGATGCAGTTGAGGTGGAGAGAGTGGAAGAATGCTGCGTCAGGTTCGGCGAAGAAATATTCGAGGAACTAAGGGGGTTATAGGTTCGGGTGAGGGACTTAGTTGATGAACGGGAGGGCATACGTACCTTATCAAAGAAGAATTCAGACTTTTGAGGCCCGAGGACTTCGGCCAGTGCATCTCTGACTTGGAATTCACAGCCAGGGAAGCCTTGAAGGTTTGGGTTCAGAATCGGCTACGGTTATGTCGATAAAATATGGTCTTTACCTGAGATGAAGTTCTCCATCCTGCGAAACATCGCCAATCACTGAGCGAACTACGCATACTGAGATTAGAGCGGACTCACGTCATCCACCCACCGAGACCAGCGCCCCTTAAAACTACCTCCTTGCCCTCCTCATCGACGATTTTGTCACCAGATACCTTCAAGAGTGACATGTATTCAGTGATTGGGGGGCGATACGGAAACGATTCGAAAGGGAAAAGGAGACTACAGTGTGGTGAGCCTTCCAGCCTTAAGTCGCAGCGAACACCTCCGAAGATAAGCCGTGGAAAGCTCAAGTGACTCGCAAGGTTGGAAGCGTTGCATAAGACGGTTAGAGAAGGGAACGGTACTCACTCGCCAGTATGGTCTTGAGGCTTGTCGGTCGGGCCGGTCCTCCGTCTCCTACAGACGTTGATTCAAGACAATCTACACAAAAAAAGATGCAAGTTAGCGGCAGTAGGAAATTATTTGGATTTGAGGACAGTAGGACCAGTCTACGGGTAAAGACAGAAAAGCGTTCACGAGGTGATGGCTTAGTAGACCCAGTGGAAAGCACTCCACGCGGTCACTACCTAGCCACCATCTCCAGTCGCAACTGGGGGAGGTTGGTATATCGGGTTGGCCCAAGACGTTTTAGCATCGGCGGTGTGAGAGGGAGGAAGAGGGAGGCTGAAACTCGATTCAGACCTTCGCTGCTCCAAGAGAGGGCGGAAACAGGTATGAGGGTGATTCCCTTCCGCCACGAGTATTTGTAGCCTGACAACTGCAGTCGAATGGAATCTGATTCCAGCGGGGAAGTGCACAATAACTAGGATACTGGCGTGGCGTTGCAGCCTGCAGGCAAAAAAAGTAAATGCTGCTCCAGGTAAAGTCGGATTCGAGGGTCAAAAATGGTGAAGCGAAAGGTCGTCAAGGTGATAAAGATGAAAGCCAAATGAAACCTAACGGCAGGAACGACGTCAACAGGCCATAAGTCTCCGGGTGATGGATGATTGTCGTTCCCCCAAGATAGTCATCGACTGAACCTTGCTGGAAACTCTCGGCTTTCGTTCCATTTCGACGACGGGGACCTATTTTTCGTGTTTCCTTTGTAGTCTGCGACTGCCACGACGGTGAGGATTGCACCCAGGCTGCAGGGCCGACCGACGTTGTGAACGCTGACAGACTTGACAGGTTACAATTCCAAATTTCACCCTCTTTTACCACCGACTCGGTTGCACCATCACTTCAACAATCTCGCTCAAACTCGGAGTACGACGCTCGCTCAAATTTCTCTTTCTCAATTATTGTTCTGGTTTCTCTATCGCTCAGGCTGGACTACCTGAGATATTCTCCATCGAACGATTACTACTCCAGAGCCGAAGGTCGAGAGCGCAACAAATTTATCGGAGCTGAAGCCTAGTACGGAATTTGCTTCCGATATGGCTGCTACTAGTACCACCACCGCCAGGCCACGGACGAGGACGAGGGACCCCCCGAATAACGGTAACCGTGACTCCAACTTGGTTCGTGCTTCCGTCTTGGACGCCGCCTTGCAGTTAGGTGTTGGAAGCAACTGGACGGTCACAAATTGGATGTTTGATAACGGAATCGCAGAGGAAGAAGAAGAAGAGGTGTGTTTTCGCTTCTTGATTCTCGTTATGTCGCCTTTCTTTGCAGGTCGCTAAAGCCCTTGCTTTTCCGCCACTGGATAGCCTACAACCTCATCAAACGTTCCTTCCGGTTCGAATACATCCCAATTTGACGATCCTTTACCTCCTCAAACCCGCTATCTATCTACATCCCAGTCGGGAACCAGTGGATACAACTACAGACTCCCGACGAAGCCAGCAAATTCCCCCTATCCTTATTCCTCCGCTAGCTCCGCCTCCGACCTCCATTCCTCATCGAGGCTTGACCTCGAATCCCAAATCGACTTCAATCCCAAGCGAGGTTTTCATTTTGACGTAGGAGCAGATTTTCCTCCACCTCCGACTACCGCCCCTGCTGTGGATCCTCATACAGTCACCCCTAAGAAATCCATGAACAAGCTTCGCAAACTCAAGCAGGGTGACGTGGACGACGGGAATGGGAACTACTTTAGCGATGCTTTTGGTCGTGGCAAGAAGCCTGAACGGAGAGCTGACCCTTTCGGGGGTTATCCATCTGATGTGGCGAAGGTTGGGAAACCCGGTGGGAAGAAGGACTTGTCGAGGATGTTTGGGGAGGCCTCGTATGAGGAGCCAGTGCAAAAGGGTCCTGGAAAGAAAGATCTCTCCAAGATGTTTGGCGACGACGTCGACGATCCATCGTCAGCGTTCGACACCAGTCCTCGTACTCCAAGCAAGAAGGACAAGAAGAAGTCCAAGAAGTCTCCTGCAAATGGAGACGACTCTGATGGTGGATACTTGTCAGAGTCAAGTACGAAACGCAAGAAGGGTTTCTTCAGGAGTCTTGGTAGTTCAGGGAAACGGAATAGGAAAGACTCGAAAGCCCCCGCTCCAGTGCCGCCGATGCCTGTTATGCCTATAATTCCTATGGAGTTACCCCATCTCCCACCCTCCCAGTCATTAAACCTCCCCATCGCGGAGATGTTCGCGCGGAGCGAAACTCCCCCTCCGGACTCCTTCTCGTCGACTGGCATGGCGGATATCGGGAGAGACGAGACGCCTATGGGGAGCAGTTACGATCTGGGATATGGTCCTTCCCGAGGAGGTGGAGATTGGAAACTCTGGGACGACGACGGTGGAGCGCCAACTGGTCCTATTATTCCCCACTCACTACGCAAGGTTTACGAGGCCCAGAGCGACGACGAACAAGGTTCGGTTTCACTGAACCGTACCCGCAGTATCGAGTCGAACGACCAAGGCAATGGTAGCTTCATGACCCATTCGTCGGGCTCCATCGTGCCCCCGCAATCCCAGTCTGGTCGATCTGGAGTCCGTCAGCAGCCCTCCGACTCGTCGTCTGAACTATCCCACGCGAACTCCAATGTGAGCGGAGACTCTAACGGTGTTGGGATGCGTGAGTCGACTGCTCGTTCGATGGCGGGATCGGATGGGTCGGATACTCCACCGTCCGATGATATGACCGATATTCCTGAGACAGTGGGCAATTGGACTTTGAAACTGAAGAAGAAGCATAGCGATCAGGTTCTTCCGACCATCTCGTTGCCCATCACTAGGCCTGAAGAACCGATCCAGTCGTCTCCGGATGAGGCGTACCCTCCTGCCTCTCGAGCACCCTTCTTCTCCAGACGAGGCCCTCCCAACGGTCTTTCCCTGCAACCCCCTGACAACCCATATCGTGGCAACCTTCGTTCTCCAGGAGGCCTCTCGTCGGGGGGTTACTCCCCTGGTGCACCATCTCCAGGTTCCAGTTCAGGCTACGGATCGGAGTTCGTCTCGATCACACCATCGACGTCCATGCCTCCCACACCTGTGTTGAATAACACGAACGCGAAACCTCAGCACAAAAATTTCCTCTCCGCTGCGTTTCACCGTTCACGAGTCCGGTCAGCAGCTCCAGCGCCTTCTTCCCCTCTCCCTCTTCCTCCACCTGCGACTTCCTCTCAAGGCAGTAGCGGTTCTGACCCTTCTATCGTACCATCAACCGACTACCTTGTGCCATCACCGATACCAAGTCCAAGGGCTGGCGTCTATGATTTGCCCCCATCTACACCACCTCCATCAGGGCCACTTCCTCCTCCACCTATGGGTTCATTGCCTCCAGATGGCTTCCCTCGATCGCCTTCACTTTATCCCAATGCCCTTGCTAGGAATGGTAGTGGTGGTAGCTCGAGACCCAGTACGGGTTCAAGGCCGGGTACAGCTGATCGGGAACGCGAACCTGAGCCTGAGAGGGAGTGGAAGTTCAAGTTGAAACCTGGACCTCCCTCCGCTTACCGTGATATCCCCGCGGCGGCAGATGCAAGTTCGAATCTTCAGGCCGCACCTCCACCCGTTTCCTCGCGAAGTCCATCGCCTGGTCTTTATAACCAACAGATTCCTCGCGTTCAACGTGGTCGCGAGTCGCCATTCCCTGCTCGACCTATCCTCCCTCCTGAGGAATCATCACAGCTGGTACGAAAAAGTAGTCTGGCTGGTCGGTCGGGATCTGCCATGGGTCGGTATGGGAAAGACGTTCTACGCGAAACGCCTAGTCCACCTCAATCCGATATTGATCCAGGCTACGATGAGGAGTTCGGCTATGGTGTGGGTGATGGCATGAATCGAAGGGGAAGTGATAAGAGGCGGGGTATGAGGTATAATAGCGTTCAAAGTGAAGACCTCGGATCGCCTCATCACTGGCCTCCTGTGCCTAGCTCTTCGATGATGGAAATGAGGAAGCCTGAGCCTGTCGTGCAGCCGGATGTGACCTACGAGGATGACAATGACCTCGATTTTGGAGATGCACTTATGCGAGCTTCCGACAGGACTCGTCAGGCTCCAGATCCCTACTACGCAGAGTCATTCTACGATGATGGCGACGATGACGAGGAAGCTGAGGGGTCAAATCCCGATCTTGATTCTGTTCTGTCGAGGTTCCAAGATGGATCAGACGATTACGAGGATACAGCCTTGTCGGAATCGGCGTCCAAAGCGCTCTTGTTCAATCATCACCATCACCACTACCCTCGTGAAGAAACCGCGGACGACGATGACGCATCTCGATACCCTGAAGACGACAAGACTGCTGGACGGCGGACTATGTATGAACTAGAGGGGCTCGAGGATGAAGCAGGGTACAACAGGCAGTCAGTTTGGACTGTTGGTGACCGAGGAAGCATTTTGGATGGAGAGAAGAGTTGGGAGACTCGAGATCGGTTTGTGCAGAGGGTTGAGGCTATGTATGGGGAGGATGGGAGGGAGATGCCGGCCATTCCGCCTGTACCCCGCATGAACCCTCGGTTCGCGAATATGGTGGGAGCCCCGAATGGAGCGGGACGAGCACCTCGATTTGGTTGATTGTTCGGTGTTTACACACTCCGTGCGTTGGATTATCTTGTTATATTTAATATCATTCCATCGTTTACTGTGCTATTCTTGTTGGCGTTTTTTTGATGGGGTACATCGAGTGCAATGGTCACCCTTCCTCTCCTTTTGGGCTAGCGTTGTCATGTTCGACTTGAAATCATACCATATACCTGGATGTCATCCATATTTATGTAACGGATACAGTCTCTGGCGTTTCGTTTCTGTATGATAGAATAAGAATCGGAAGAATATACTCAGCGACATTACTTTATACAGTCTGTTGTGAGCTCCAGCTGTGTTCGAAGGGGGTTCGGGGACGGTCAGTCCACACGTCAACCTTGATCGGTTCATGGGTGAAAGGGGTCGGTCAAGTTAGAGAATCGATTATTGATCTTATCGTCGATCTCCAAAAACACCTCTATCAGACAACAAATCGCACAGTTCTAAGGAACTTTTTCGATAGGGAAACGGTAAGTATTGACGGTGAGAGGAAGAAATTCCGCGAAGGTCGTTGAATCTCTACATTTGTGTTGGAGAGAAACACATGCCAGGACTATGACTTTGGGGGAGCCAATGGCGATGCCTCTCGGAGCCACCTCATCCTCTCAAAATTTGCAGGACGGAATGGTGGAAGCATCACCGCGGAGACAAATATGCATCAGAGGACGCGCAAAAGATTGAAAATTGCAAGAGGTATGCACGTCGACCAAATCCAAGGACATGGCGAGGCAGACACGTTGAAGTGCTCTGACAAAGCGCCGGAGGGGTCGGAGGTATCCTGTAGTTCCCTGGATCAAGCTACAAGGATGAACTTTCTGTTAATTAAATTCGCCTTTCGTAGAAAAACATATGGGGATCTCACTGTGTTTGGCAGCAGGATTGCCATGGGGGGAGAAGTCGCAGAAAGGGTGGGGCTGACGCCCGATGAATGGACGGCGAGGTGTTCATGAAACTGACTCGCTGGCCCGGGGATAAGGCACCCCTATCAGGCGAAGGATCGCGTGAGTTCAAAAAGCTGTCTAAATGGGCAAACGAGTAAGTATCGTCGGTGAGAGGAAGAATCCCATGAAGACAGTTGAATCTCTACATCTGTGTTGGAGATCCGGGAATGCAGCTTGGGCTGAGATGCGGGTGCCCACTAATGGGAAATCTTTTGGACAATAGAATGGCGGGGCGAATGTTTGAAAACTGCGAAAGTTCCGCGCCGGCGAACATCGCGAGACTGATATGCTTCAATGCCTTGCGTAGAGCCCCGGAGGGGTCGGAGGTCGCTGGTATTCCCTGGGTCAAGCTTCACGGACGATCGCTCCGTTACTATTAAACTCACACTTCCTAAGAAACATAGGGGACCTCACCTGTTTGAAACAAAGATTAGTACACCACGAGGATATGGCGAGGCGATCATGAAGGTGACTCACTGAATAGGAGTGATGGGGAGATCGTGAGTGGTCTCAGACTGGATACCTTCGCTCTGAAGTCGGTCAGATGGGAACGGTGACTTGGCCGAAAGCTGGGTTCGGGAGCGCATGTCATGTGAAAATCAACCCTCCACGAGTATAAATTTTCATAAAATCCGATTGAGGCTGCAGAAATAAGTAGTTCTTCGAATGATGAGGGTTGTAGAATGGAACGGCAGGCAGGCAAAAAGATTGAGGCTGTCTCCCGAAGTCCCATTGAGTACGTACTAAATATTCTGGGTAATTGGGACACCTCTTGTGGGTGGAGGAGTGGGTCGGGAATAAGACCATTCAGGGTTCCTCTCTGTTTCAAGGACTTGGAAGGGGACTCCGGCAATTTGGAACTAGGAGTTACATAAGCCTTCTTAGAAGCTCCACAAATCCTTCAAGTTGCCGTAGGTCAAGGATTGACCGTCGTTGATCCTCCCTTGAATTCCTGCCTATTCCTGCCTGGGAATAGTTTCAAGCTCTGAAGCGAGCCAGACAATTAATCCAGCATGGCCTCGTGCTCAGCTGGTCATTCGGACCGTAATCTTCTCCCCAATTATTCACTCGATTGCAGGTTCAGGAATCCAAGTGAGGCACTCCATACCGCTCGTTCGCCCGATTTTTGACTTTGTCGACGTCAAGATCCCTAGGAAGCAGTCAGAGAGCACATTTGGTATAGCGATTGACTGATACCTAACTTATTTGGGCGCTTGCTCGACGGCGATGTCACTCCGTGGCCCAACAGTTTGGAAACTTTCCTGATGGCAAGATCCTTGGGAAGGACGTGCAGTCGGAAGGTATCTCGCGAATCCACCGGGAAATAAGATAGGGGTGTCCCTCGGCTTTCTCTGGAGCGGAGGAGATACATTCAATTCAAGGAATTATCGAGCAATTTTGCTGATTCTCGTTTGCTTAATAGGTCAGGCCATCCCTTGCATCTTCGTCCGCCGCGTACTTTCCCCCCCCCACCATGAATCCCCATCCACCGGTGTCCACACACGTATGGTTCCTACCATCTTCACCTGATATCCTAGAACTGACTGGGCACCGATACAGGAATTACACGATACACCCGGGTTTCACCGACAGGGTTATCGTTCTAACATTTTTCTCTCGACATTCAGGAGGGGCAACGTTGATATGCTCGTGAGCCATCACACACTTTTCGTTCTACTAAGGCTCGACGACTTGGTTCTAGGTTATAATCAAGCGACTCCGTATCACACCCACCGCCATCGTCAAACGGGTGGGCAACACCGTACTCGATTCCGCATCTTTCGAATGTGTGGCTCATATCTATTTACCTCTCAATAGCAATACAATTCGTGCTATGCAAAATGGAAAGAACTGGATCACCCCAACCTTACTAAATACCTCGACTTTTTTGACGACGCTGCTCACCTGCCGGGACTCCTGCGACCTTACTACGTGAACGGAAACATTGTGGAATACTATGCGAAGAACCCCGAGAGCCGGATTACTCAAGTGTGCCTTTTCATTTTCCTTTTTCTTGGCCGTGCGTGTGCCTGATGTTCATACTTCAGCTCCAGCTCTCGGATACAGTTGCGGGGTTAGATTACCTCCATTCCAGAAGTATCATCCACGGGAGCGTGCAAGGGGTAAGTGAACCACCCCTCCCCCTTCATTGCACGTATCGCGCTCAAACTGAGAACAACTAATTTTGGGGCGCTAGTCGAAAATCCAAATAGACCCTGCTGGACACGCACTGCTCGTCGATTTTGACTTGCATCAGATTATGGGTCACGGACTCGATTATGGAGAATGGAACGATCCATTTTGTTTTTGGAATGCTCCTGAGTTGGTTGTTTCGATGAATGAAGATGGAGCGTTGAGGACGAAGGAGGGGGATGTTTATTCTTTTGGTATGACCATTATCGAAGTGAGTCATCCACCCCCATCCCTTTCGGCTTTTTCAGTGTTCATATCAATGTTTAGATCTTTACACAGGAACGACCTTTCCATCGTTTAAGAAATACGCGGATGTTCCATATGGCGATGAGAGAGGATTTGGAATTGGCGAAGACTATTCTGCGTCCTCAATTTATTCCGGAGGTTCTTTGGATGGTTTTTAAGAGGTGTTGTTATGCAGTCCGTGAGGAGCGACCTACTTCTCGAGTGGTACATTCCCTTTTGTGATCCCCCGGGATTACAATAGTTTTGCGTAAAACCATTTTTCATTGACTGTATTCTCCGTAGGGCGCTTGCTGAAATTTATTCCCCGTTGTCCGGGTAGTCCCGCCGTAGCACTGTCTTTATTGGAAATTCTCGAACACGATCTCTGTTATAAAAATCTTTCAGCTTTGTGAGAAAGCCTCCGGGGGGAGGGCCTAGAGGCGGGTTCTGTAATGACATGAAAACAGCATGGGTCAAATACGACCTGGTCGCCGAGTACCAAGAACGTGACCGCAAACGGCGGCGATGCTCCAAATTCTGGCATATAGCGGCTCACAGGATTTAATGATCATGCATTGGCCCGATTCCAATCATGTCGTGAACCTAACGACATGGAACAAGTGAGGATCCCGATATTAGTCGTTCCCTCGGTACTTATGCCAAAATAGGAAGGATCGGAGGGCTGGCGTTAGTGGTGACGTCGATTCAGATTTGTAACTTGTCAATCACTACGCACTATTTTCAGTTTCGCAATTATTCAAGTCCTGAGAACGACGAAAGTAGTTACGCAAGGCAGAGCTTGTTTTCTTAACGGTACAAGTGTTCTGCGTTTGGCTGTGCTCCATTTCCACGTGATGGCCCTATGGAGTCGTCGCCTCAAGGCCTCGAGTCATACTCCCACTTGAACCCCTCCTCATAAAATGGGCATCTCATCCAGTTCACTTCAACCACCCGACCCCCCAAAGATGTCCAACCCCTCACCCCGCGACATCCAAAGAACGCGATTCACCCTCCTCCGTCTCCTGCCCATCGAACTAGTAGACTCCATCCTACACCAAGCCGAATACTACACCATCCTCCACTCCACTCGTCCCGTCGAAACCACCATTTCAGATTCTACATTTTGTTGTCTCCGATCACGGCGGACCGAGAAACCGGTGAAGAGAGTTGTGATAAAGGTTGAAGGGCATGATCAAGGGTGGAGTTCTTATCCTGCAGATCAAGGGACGTATAGAGGGTCGTGGACTTGGTTTGAAGCTGGCATTGGGAATAAAGAAGGAGGGGAGGGGGAGAGGAGGTGGGGTGTTGCGAGGAATTTACATGCGGAGAGTGCGTGGCAGGTCCATGAGGTTGTTTGGGGTGAAGATCATGAGCTTTTGAAGAGTTTGAGAGAGGGGGATAGTATTGATTTGTATGCTGCAGCTAGGTGAGTGGTTTCTTTCGTATTGTAGGTTGTGATTTGACTTCGGTGGACTTAGGTATCCGGGGTGGAGGAATACGTTTCGGAATGTGGAGATTGAGGTGTTTTGTTGGATATAGATCTCGATTGTGTCTGTCCGTGTTACATGTGGTCCTTTGTTGAGCATGTTGAGGGTGATTTGGAGGCTCCTTGACACGGCGTTAATAAGGTCGGAGAGGTGTTTGTCCTCCTATTAAGTATAGTACTCATCATTTCTGCGTACTTGTGATTTTGAAGATCTACACACGAAAAACCATTCCCCTATTTGAGCAACGTTGGAACACTTGGGTTTTGCATAGAGCGATGAAGGAAGATATAAGGTCGGCGAAGACGATTGAGCGTCCTGGATTTGTCCAGATGTTCTTTGGATGGGTTTTGAGACGTGTTGTTGTGCTGGTCTGTGAGGAGCAACCTACTTCTCGAGCACTGGTGTATTCCCTTTTGTGATCCCCAGTGATTATCTCTGTAGGCTGCTTGCTAAGATCTATCCCCCCCTCGTCCCACCACTGTAGAACTTTTGCTCTTGTAGATTCTCGAACACAACCGGCCGAGGTCCTTGTTATAAAAAATTTTCAGTTTCTTGTTGGGGTACCGAGGTAGACCCAAAGGACGAGGATGCTTGGGGAGGCCCGATGACCTTTTTTCGCCGTCGAAGAGGAGTGAGAAGCGGATGTCTTGTGGAGCGTGTGGATGAGGATGGCGAGGACAGGTAAAGGATGATCCAGATCCTTAGTTAGCTTGAGCGAGGGAAGGACCTGGAGGCGGGTAACGACATGAAATAACATAAGTAGACCAAATGCCAAGAATGTGACCGTATACGACCGTAATGCACCAAATTCTGGCATATAGCCGCTCGCTTTGGGAGGAAGGATGCTCCTAGGTCCTCTATGTCAGCGAGCTGGGACCCTGTAGGATAAGGAATAAGCTTAGGGTAAAATGATACCTACGTCAGATTCTGTTTTGGCCAAACGCAGATACTTTTTTCTAACAAGGGTCGAATCAGGTGGCCCGGGATGGGATTGACTTATCATGCGTTAACCCGATTACAATCCTGCCTGTGAACCTGACGACATGGAACTGGAACAAGTGAGTCACCGGGTGCAATGAACGATGTTCGGAGACCAGATATCACCAAAACATACAACTTTGAAATAATAACTACCAATCCAAAAAAAACGCCAGAACATTGCAGCTAGTTTCATGTCGATAGACCACTGGGATTTTATTCCACTCAGTCGGACTTTCAGAAGACTACTTTATCAGGGCACAAATCTTGATGGTCTCAAGGAAATCCAGCACAAGCTCGACCAATATGGACAGAGACCTGAGCTGGAACTCATGGTATTACCGAAATTGGGTCAAAATGTCTCGGGATATTGGATGACCCTATGCACGAAAAAAACGCAGTCGGTCTATCGACATGAAACTAGCTGTGATATTTTAGGGATATTTAGATGATGAGGCCAACAATGGTCCAGTGGAGGATTTAGTAAAGCCCGATAGTAGGTATTCCAAAATAGGAAGGATCGGAGGAGCGGCGTAGTGGTGACGCCGATTCAGATTTGCCGAAAAGCACTTGGCAACCACTTCGCACCACGCACTTCTTTGCTTTGTATTCAATCATTCAAATATTCAAGTCCTGAGAATGACGAAGTAGGTACAAATTCTAGAGCTTGTTTTCTTAACGGTACAAGCGTTCTGCGTTTGGCTGTGCCCCTTCCACGTGATGGCCCTATGGGGTCGTCGCCTCAAGGCCTCGAGTCACACCCCCACTTGACCCCCACCTTATAAAATGGGCAGCTCATACAGCTCACCGAGACCATCCAACTCGTCAAAGATGTTCAACCCCTCCCCTCGCGATATCCAAAGAACGCGATTCACCCTCCTTCGTCTCCTACCCATCGAACTAGTAGACCCCATCCTGCACGAAGCCCAATACTACAGCGTCCTGCACGCTTCTGACCCCACGGAAACCTCCCTCTCTGGTACTACAAATCGTGTTCTCCGATCACCCCCGATCCACAAACCAGTCAAGAAAATTGTGATAAAGGTTGAAGCGCACGACCAAGGGTGGAGTTCTTATCCTGAAGATCAAGGGACGTATAGGGGTAGTTGGACTTGGTTTGAGGCTGGGATTGAAGGGGGGGAGAAGAGGTGGGGTGTTGCTAGGAATTTACATGCGGAGAGTGATTGGCAGAACCATGAGGTTGTTTGGGATGAAGAACATGAGCTTGTGAAGAATTTGAGAGAGGGTGATAGTGTCGCCGTTTATGCTGCAGCTAGGTGAGTTGTTTCTTTCACATTGCAGGTTATAATTCGCCGTTGATTGAGGGACTTAGGTATCCGGGATGGATGAATACGTTTAAGAATGTGGAGATTGAGGTGTTTTGTTGGATATAGATTGGGATTGTTCGGTTGTGTTACGTATGGATTTGTTGGTCGAATATGTTGGAGTGTCGTTAGAAGAGGCTGCTTGGCAAGGGCGTTAACACGGGAAGGTGATCGGGGAGGTGTCCGATGAACACGGTGATGGACGGCAACGAGGCGAACTACTTAGCAGCGCACCAACAGCGGCCCATATAATCCCCACTTCAACACATACCCCAACACCAACGTACTTCAACCCCACAATGTCGCCCCCTCCAACCACTTTCCATCCCTCCCCAAGCCAAATCCACCAAACCCGCTTCATCCTCCTCCGCCTCCTCCCCCTCGAACTCGTAGACCCAATCCTCCACACCGCACACTACTACACCCTCCACACATCCCTCCGCACCACTCGCCGAGTCCTACACGATTGCGCTGAGGAGTATGTCGTTAGTGCGAGGATGACTGGGAAGGAGGTTAGGGAGGTGAGGTTTAGGATTGAGAGTCATGATCAGGGGTGGAGCGATTGTCCGGAGTATGATGGGGGGTGTGATGGGAGCTGGACTTGGTTTGAGGCGAAGCTTGGGAGGGGAGAGGGAGAGGAAGGGTGGGTGGTTGCGAAGAATTTGAGAGCGGTGGGAGAGTGGCAGGTTCATCAAGTCGTTTGGGATCATACACACGAAATGGTGTCAAAAATACAAAAAGGCGATTCCGTCGCTCTACGTACTGTTGCTTTGTGAGTTCTTTCCTTGCTTCCACCGTCGCTTTGGCATCTGAGTTGGAATAGGTACCCGGGATGGTTGAACTATGTCCGTCGAGCAGAGATTGATATATTTTGTTGGCTCTAAGTGTATGTGTTGGCTACTTGTCATCGCGATTTATTGGAGGAATCTATAATCGACCTTTGAGATCTGGGTGTGGGGTTCTTGGAATCTTGATCTTGCATATCTAAATCGAGGGAAAGTGAATCTGGTGGGAAGTGGACGCGCTCGGAACCGCTCGAAATGCCAATGACATCTCTGATGCTTCCTTTTATAGAATCTCGTTCTTATTTTCGATGTTCTCAGCCCGGATTGTGTTCACCTCGTCCACACATATCATCTTGCAGAATCCAGACAGAGCGAGATGGTGGAGGGATTCAGATATGCAATTTGTCATTTACAAAATGTAGTGTAACGATTCGAGTGCCGAGCAAGTGAGCATGAGAGGTATGTATGTGTGGATGCTAGGTACGATGAGATGATGTGATGTGGAAACGAGATGAAATGAGATGAAATGAACGAGATTGAAAGTGACATTTGAGGGTGATGTGTTCCCATCCGTGATAGACGTGCTTCCTCTTCATCGCCGGCGTTAAAGACACCCATAACAATCATAACAAGTAGTCGCCCCACTATCCGCACCAAAGGCATCAACTTCCACTCACAAACCAACAAAAAAAGGCACAACGCACCTCTGAGGACTCTCAAACGAACAACTCCTACAAACCAACCTCCCACATCCCGGTACCGGTACTTCATAAGCAAGATGATGATTCTCAGATTCAGATTCGAAATCTGGTGTGGAGTCCATTTGGTTTGAGGCGTTGGAAGAAGAGGATAGGGAGGGATGTTCGTCTTCTGATTCAGTGTGTTTGCGCCGGCGGGGTGTCGTGCTTGATGTATTGTCTGATTGGAATGGGGTCCTTGGTTCTGGGTTGGGGTTGGTGGGAGGGAGGGGGAGGTTTAAGGTGGGAGGCGTTGCTGTGCCACTTCCTCCACTTCCACCACTTCCTCCGCCGCCGAGGTTAACCCCACCACCCAACACACCCAAATACCCATTAACATTCGACATAGTAGCCAAACTCAACGCTGCACGACGTGGTGAAGGTTCGGGAGTTGAAGGTAGGGAAGGAGTGTATGAGAGGAGGGGTGTTGGGGGGAGGGAGGGGAGACGGGATGTGCAGGTTCGGGAACAGATTGGGCAGGTTGGGGATGTGCAGCTGTTTGGGGGGTTGGAGGGTTAGTGGGTTTGGTGGAGGTAGAGGCGGGTAAAGGGTGGATGAGATTGGATTGGGGATACGGAAAGGAAGGTGGTGAAGAACGAGGACGAGACGAAGGAGAA
The DNA here is from genome assembly GCA_000697665.1 of Jaapia argillacea MUCL 33604. NCBI lineage: Eukaryota > Fungi > Basidiomycota > Agaricomycetes > Jaapiales > Jaapiaceae > Jaapia > Jaapia argillacea. Next base: position 755,465 of record KL197718.1, read on the forward strand.
AGAGGAAGGAGACAGAGATATAGGACGTACCGAGCGCAAAAGATGATTTGACCTGGTTTGGCAGAGAGAGTCCGATGGCATGATGTACACGTGTAGTTGTAAGCTTTTTGCACGTTCTGCGTCGGCGTCGTCATCGTCGTTGAGAGAGTGGAAGTGGCCTTGAGAAAGTCCAGAGGTTGAAGCAGAGACGTGGATGGAGAGGATGAGGATGTGAGTTTGCGTCGTTTGAAGGGAGGTTTGCGTTGGGTTGTGAAGGGATTGGTGGGTGAGATGTGCATGAGGATGGTGGGAGGAGGAAAGGTGGTGGTGGTTTTGGTTTGGGAGGTGGCTTATTGAAGCGCGAGAGGCAAACGGGTCAGGAAATACCCAAGGAAAAACAAATAGGATAACCCGATTACTACACTGAAGGGGAGTCGAACCCCTGCCGCTTGCTTGGAAGGCAAGCATGATAACCGCTTCACCATCAGTGTATGTTTTTTAACATCCCCTCAGCTTACACATCCCCATTCCATCTCCCAACACCGGCGCCGGCGCAGCTCACCTGCTCGCTCATCCATCAAATCCGTCGTCCTGCCACACCGTGCTTTAAGCGACTGTGCCTCCACCGCAGCGACACCTCCACCTCCCTCCCTCATCCATCTAATTCTATAATTGCCTCATGTCAACCCTCCAACATTTCGGCAAGGGCACTCTCCGAGTCGTCAAGAATTATACAAAGGGTTATTCGGATACTCAGGCTAAAGTGAGGGATGCGACATCGAATGATCCTTGGGGTCCTTCGGGCACGCAGATGAATGAGATTGCGCAGATGTCTTATAATCAGTACGTCTCGTTGTCCTACTATCCTTCCCTCGTCGTTACGTTACGAGAGAGAGCGTCCGTGAGTGTCGATGTGCTGACCGCTTACGTTACGATTTTAGGAACGACTTTGTTGAGATTGTGGAAATGTTGGATAAGAGGTTGAATGATAAGGGAAAGAATTGGAGGCATGTCTTCAAGGTCCGTTGCTTCCCGCTCATAAATCTACAGTGACGACGTGGCTGACCTGTGCCGCTCCCCTCCTCTCCCCTTGTCCTCTCCCATTAATCTCCCACCTACCCTTCATTCATCTACCCACGCCCTCCATGACGCCCGTCCCCGATCACCCGCCCAACGCGCCGGCTCGATCGCTCGCCACTCACCCTCCCCCGCCCAGTCCCTAACCCTAATCGACTACCTCCTCCACGCAGGCTCCGAAAACGTAGTCGCCTACTTCCGCAAGAACCTCTACCTAATCAAAACCCTCAAAGAATTCCAATACCTCGACGAATACGGAAAAGACCAAGGCGCCAACGTCCGCCAAAAAGCAAAAGACATCACCAACCTCCTCTCCGACGAATCCCGACTCCGCGAGGAACGGAGAACGCGTGCTAATATGCGTGAACGACTTGGTGGGTCCTCGAGGAATGGGACGGGGGAGTTTGGGTTGGATGGTGAGGAGGTGCAGGATGAGGGTGAGAATGGGAGGAGGAGGAGTAAGAGTATGCCTAGTGGTAGTAGTAGGAGGGGAGCGGGCGGTGATGATGATGAGTTGAGAAAGGCGATTGAGGAGAGTAAGAGGACTGCTGCTGCTGAACAAGCTAAAGCGGCTGCTACGGCTGAAGAGAGGGATATTGCTCGTGCTATAAAGTTGAGCGAGGAAGAGGAGGAGAGGAGGAGGAAGGCTGGGGAGGGGGGTGGGTCGTTGTTTGATGAAGCTCAGGATACCATGTGTGTCTCTTTTTCCTCATTTCTTTGGTGACGAACTGATGGCGCTTTTAGAGCGCCGTTGATTGATACCAGTGGACCGAACCTCCAACCTCAATTCACACAGATGCAAATGCAACCTCAATTCACCGCATTCAATCCATGGCAACAACAAGCTCAACAAGAGGCTATGCAGGTCCGTTCCTCCTCCTTCCTTAATCTTTTTTTCTGTCACGTGACGTTGACGCGGGCGAATCACATAGGCCGACTATATGCGCCAACAAGCAGAATGGATGCGTCAACAACAAGAAGCTGCTCAACTCCAAGCTCAACAAGAAGCGGCGCAGTTACAAGCTCAGCAGGAGGAATGGTTACGTCAACAACAACAGCAGCAGTTTATGCAGCAGCAGCAGCAACAGCAACAGCAATGGTTGGTACCGCAGCAACAACCTATTCTGGGTCAAGCTACCGGGTTTGGGTGAGCGTTCTTTCCTTTTTGCATGCGATCGGAAGGGTGATTAACGAGTTTGGTAGATCGAATAACCCATTCGCGCCCTCCCCCTCTCCATTCACAGCATCCGCTCCATCGCTGCACACCTCCCTCTCCTCACCTGGTCCCAACCAGCCAACACCAATATCATTCAACCTCCAAGGTTCCTATTCATCCGCCTCCTCTGGTCCTTCCTACTCCTCAGCTTCAGGTCCCTCCTACTCCTCGTCGTCTACGCCGTCATTGTCAGTGTCTACGCCACCGACTTCGAGTTCGGCTCCGCCTGAGAGACAGGGGAGTAGGGGACCTAGTAGAGCTGATCAGGAACATGCGCACCTTGCGGGGTTGTTTGCTGCTAGAGGGGATGATGGGATTGATACGTTTGGGAATGTTGGGCAGTTGAGGTATGGTTTCCTACCTCACTTACTTCTTGCTCGCTCGCTTCTTTCGTGGGGGTTGATAATGTGGAATGGTCGTTGACGCTCTTTGTGTTTAGGTATGGACCAACTCAAGTGGGCAGAGTCGCAGCGCAGAAGACTGGAGCTCCGAGTCATAACCCTTTTGCTCCCCAACAACAACAACAACAACAGAATAACGACCAGCCGTTCTTCTCCATCTAGAATCCCTCCTTTCTTCTCTTCGATTGTTATCGGGTGATGATCTAGAACAATGATAATTTGGTTTGGAAGAGGAGGAGGTGTGTAAGAGTTTTGTATGTGTGATTGGGTTTTGAAGTATGCGTATAATATATGTATATCTTTTTTGCGTTATCGTTTTGGTCTATGGACTGGATTGGATTGGAGTAGGGTAACTTGGTAGGCGTAATCGAAGTTTTGGTCATGGAGTGCTTGCGTCCCAGTCAATACTTTGCTTGGGGTCTCGCGTTTTCGAGTCAGTTCCATACCGCTGGTTGTACGACGGTGGCGCACATGTTGGGGTAAGCTGGACACGTTCCAATAAATCGTGCGTTATGTCCTAGACTCGAAGCAAGTTTCTACCATGCACGCCAGGGTACACGATATCGATGTTGACCACTCGGGCAGAAACGAGGGAAATCGAGAGAACAAGAAAATGTGTGCGAGTGAAATGCGTGTCCGTTCTGCCTCCCTGACACCAAAGAGTTTGGTTTCGAGACTAAGTAGTTATGTCCTGCCGAGGAACACAAAGTCCTTTTTGCCACGGGATGGCACTCCTCGATCGTACAGCACATCAAATGGTAGGTATCGTAGATAGTGCATCAGGGGAACGTATTACATAGTGCTGGTAACGCCGGCCGAGAGTGAAATGCGTGTCAGTTCTGCCTCCTTCACACTAAAGAGTTTGGTTTGGAGACTAATTAATGATGTCCTGCCTAGGAACACAAAGTCCTTTTTGCCACGGCATGGCACTCCTCGATCGTACAGCACAGTAAATGATAGGTATCTTACATAGTAGATCGGGGGAACGTATTACATAGTGCTGGTAACACCGGCCGAGGTGGTTTTGTCCTGTGAAAGAAGAAAAAAGACCAAACCAGCGAAACATGGTCGCATTTCAGGTTTCCCCGCACAACAAAGTCGAAAGGTCGACCACAAGTCTTCGGGAATGCGAGCAGGTTTGGGAATGGTCATCGCGAATTCGACGTTATTCGATAATTCCATGAGAAAACGGATGGGGTGTTGGATGTCGGCGAATGGGCGCCGGGACGTACACACCTAAAAACTCGGTTGTAAATGTTTTCGGGATCACTGAAAGGGACAGAAATTCACCTCTATTATCGTTAAGCCGAAGGAGTATACATCAGCTTCGAAACTGCCATGCAGAATTTCAGGACCGTCCGTAGGGATTAATTGCTCTGGTGCTTTCCACCACAGGAATGGATCTCTAATGTCCCCCGCAAGGGGATTCACGATTGGATATAAACCAAAATCCGTTATCTTGGCGTGGCCCTCGTCATCCATGAGGATGTTTGACTATGATGTAGAGGTCAGCGTGGCGATGGGAAACTGAACAGTAAAACTTACGCCATGAACTCTACCGTGGGTAATACCCTGAGAGTGAAGGAATTGTAACCCTTGCGCTGCCTCTCGAAGCTTGGGAGCATTAGTATGACGGCGTTAGCTATGCAATCAACGTACCGTAATGGGCAGTTGATCCTGGGAGTAGGCCCTGATGTAGTAGTCGACAATGTTTCCATTGTTACATACGGGTTGGATGAAGACCGGTGTACGACAATCGTGGATGACTTGAGAGTAATTTAGGATATGGTCGTGCTTCAGGTTTTGCCACCCCTGAGTCACAGCGAGCGAGATCTGAACCCACGGCGAAATTTCGATATGGTGATAAGAGGAAAGGGAAGTGAAGTCTCACCTGGATGGCGTCTGGGTTTGTAGTCCGTATTACAATGTCTAGTCACAATATGAGAAAACCCACGAAGCAAAAGAGTGAAAGTATGAGGACTGGACCTTTGGTCGGTTCTTGCGGCCAACGGCGTATAGGGTGGCAAAGTTCCCTTGAGGGGAGTACTCGCCGACGTAAATTCGACTCCGGTTCTGCTGATGATAACTGAGATGTGATTTGAGAGAAATTGGGAAAAGGACAGACGAGGTTGATGGGGGTCATCGTTAGTGCAGAGGAAAAGACCGGCATTGTCTTGGTGGTAACGTAGGAAAGGGCAAGTAGCACGACTATCGTTTATAAAGCAACGGGTCACGACATGAGAGCGACATGTTGGTCATAGTAGCGGAGTGATCAAGTGCGCGAAATGAAGGGAAACTGAAAACTGTCCGGATGATTTACAAAGCCTCTGGAAGTGGCGATATCTTGGAAGGTAACGAGATGTCCTTGCCCTGAATTTTGCAACAGACTGCGGCGATTCTACGTGACGAGGAGTCCCCAAGAAGCGGAAGTGTCACAGCTTTGTGTCCTTCGCGGCTCAGGCACCAACAAAACAGCAACGCATCTTCTGCTTTCGACCCAGTCATCTTCCATGGCTCAATATCGTTGTGATCACTCAAGAATACACCCATACCCTTTCAGTGCGGCCTCAACATGCTGTCAGAGTTCAAACGTTCGCATCGTGGTCCGATCTTCGCGCCCATTTCACAACGTACGTTTTGATTCTGTTCACACTTCAAGTCTTTTGCTCATAATAGCGCGGACACGGATAAGGCATTGACCCAGGACTTTGGCTCATCAAGAAATCCGTGGTCATATTGCAAAATTTCTGGTCCCCACTTGTCGAATTCTGCGCTTCGGGAATATCGGACGATAGAAACTGGCTTTCCCCCTCTCGAGCTGTTGGTTTGAACAATGGGGCACTTCGTTTATTACCGCCTGGAACTTCTTCTTATCGTCACGAACATTTGCCTCGTTCCAGCGGTTATACTCCGGGTATTATCACCCGACTTTTTCACCATGGTGGGTATGCGCAGCATTTTTTTCTGGGGTATCGTGACTTGTCAGTACTGAATGCACAATACCGTACAACGTCACGGTTCACTCCTTTTTTGAGTCCCAGGATACTGAACAGACCTCATGTCACCGAAACCCAGGATAGCGCTAGACCCATGTGAGTTTCGTCTTCTACCTCAAAGCGTCCGCTTCCACATGTCCCCGGTAGTTCGCAACCCCCGAATCTATGGTGTATTCCTTCAACACCGCCCTACGTCACCCCATCTCCGTTAGAGGATGCTTCTGATCGCGTGGCGGCGGTTGGATGGTGGGATGGTGGGTAAGAGGTTGCTGTAAGGCTCAGCAGAATTTCAACCCTCTCGTCATTGACTCAATCCATCAGCCCTCTCTTCCGTGAACTCGTGGCAGGTTTCACGAGTCAAACACCACGAGGTCGATATCCCAACCACGCGACGGAGGCTGTAGGAACAACTTCCCCCACTGACGGCCACTACAAGAAGTACCGAAGGTGAATGGAAGTCTACGGAAGACAAGATCTATCAGAGCCCCGGCGTGGATCTTCAAGGTACTGATGTCGCTTCGAATCAGAAAAAAAAGCTAGCGCCGGGCAGAGCTTGGTCCAGCAGAATCCTCATTTCTCGAATAGCAGAATGGCGCAGAGGTATGCACGTGGAAGGAATCTGTTTGTGCCCTTAGATCTTCCTACCCAATAGCAGAATGACTATGGATGACAATATCCTGTGCAGTTTCAATGCTCAGTCGACCCACAGGACAGGCTGGACAGCGGAAGTTTCTATTTACTTCAGCGCATGATTATGTGCATGAATAATGAATTGTTGGTGAATCTATCTTCCCTCTTTATCCCCTACAAGCGACGGTGTCGCAGGTGGCACGACTCTGAACGATCACACTGTTCGCCAAGCCGTGGCTTCGACCGCCTGGTTATCGCGAGGTTAGGGGCGGCCGTTCCGATGGTGTCAGGGTGAAAGCTGTACGGGATAGAGAAGCAGAAGCAGGTACAAGGGGCGACAAGTCTTGGGGGGGGTGCGGGACACCAGAGCCTCCTGGCGATGTCAGTGTGACAAGTTCGCCCTGAGAATCATTCTGTGAACCACCGCATGGGAATCACCATGGCGGATAGGGACAATGGAAACACAAAGTCTGATAAGCTGACCGTTGGGAAACTGGATGACAGAGGGCTGTCAATGTTAAGAGCTTCGACGTCGATGATGAAAGCCCCTGCCCTGCCACGACGTGAAAATTCAAGTCAGATGGCAACAACAAGCTGAACAGGAAGCTCAGATGCAGCTTCGTGACCTCATTGCCCCACAGCCTCATCGAAATTGCAGTACTTATCTCGTCGTGCCTCTCAAATTAGGCCGAGCATATCCACCAAAAAGCAGGTATGCGTCAAAAAGAAGCATGAACAGCACATGCATATGGCTCCATTGCGGTGAGAGGTAGCTGATGCCCACAGCAGCAACTTGATTTAAGTTTGGTTACTTGGATCACGTACATCGTCGGCGAACCTCCATTTCATCATACAATCTGACACTCTTCTGCGACGCCGAGTGCTGGCACCTCACAGCTCCATCCATGTGCGCTTTCTGAGAACTGAATGTCGATTTCGCAGCTTTCGATGGAATGAGAAGGACGATGATCGAATGCAGGTGCCTTACAAGAACCGCTGAGATTACTTTCTCTAACCTCGGTGATGTCATTCAGAACGCCTTTTCCCTTAAATTTTCGCCCACCTATATGTTCCACACTCCCACCTCTTTTTCGTCATTCGAATTGGTGGATGTTTTCTTGTTCGAGGCGGAGGCTATGCTCTGGAAGCCCGAAAAGGGGGAATACTTCCGAAGGGATCTCAAGATATCTCAGCGAGCCTTGGTGAGAAGCAAAACAGCCATGCAGGGCAGAGGACCATGAAGTAACCATGCAGGGAGTGACATAGAAGTCTGTGGGCTTTTTCAGCATCCGCGAAAAGGGTGCAAGCTTAATCGGCAGGGGCTGATATCGCAATGGGGCAGTTGTGAACCATCATCTGGGACACTTGGGCACATGAGTAACGGAGCAGCGTCTGAATGTATGGTTGTGGGATCATACGGCAGCGGACGCTGCGGATGGCTCCCTGCTATAACGAAATTTCAAACGCGACAGTAACATGGTTCCAGGACTCCCAGTGAGCCTGTGCCTGAACCGGGAGGCACTTGTGAGCCAGGAAACGGAATGATCGAACGGGAGATTGTCGCTTTTGCTTTTCAGGGTAGAGCTGCATGGATGTAACGTCGAAAGTGGGGCAGAGTCCTGAACGACAATCAATTGGAAGAAGAAAAAGTTGATTATTACCGTCCGAGTTCCAAGTTCCACCTCCCTATCCAAGGCAGCGCCAATCCGAGAGTTTGGCCTTCCGAGATGCCCAAGTATGTTATCACAGGGCGGAATGAAACGATACCGTTGGAAAACGAAAATCGTGAAACCTCTGGGGTCCACAAGTATCCAATGAGCAGCAAGTGTATCCGAAAAGTTGTAGCTTCAAAGAAGTCGATATCGCATGCAAATTATCGGGAAAAGATTGTCCCCGTAATCAACGCAGTTGCCAAGAGTTGCCACGACAGGAAACCTTTGTCGGGAGGAGACGATGGGCAGCAGTCCAGTGAGCAGTCGTCGCGGATTCTGCCACGTGGCCGAAGCACATCAGGCAGGCCGCCCGCCATCTCCACAATATTTCCATTGGCTTTTACTTACTACTTACTGTCCTTAGGTTGACACAGGACTCCGAGTTCCCAGATTTCTGCCGGTGGCAAAGTACTTCGACCGTTACAAACGTACAAGGGCGAACGGCCAGTACTCCTGGGTCACCTTTTCGGAATTTATCAGGCGGTGTCGCGGAGACTGCTGTAACCAACTTTGCACCCAGGCAGTCTTTGGAATGACAGTTTCTTCCTTGTAGGTCCGGATACAGAGTGCTTCCCTTCCAATCATCGATCAAATACCACTCGGAGCCCAAAATCTGCGAGACAACCCTTTGATCTAGCTCGCAAGCCACCTGCACCCTACGTCAGGAATAGGACGGTGAGGTTGATGTATTTGATTGCGAAGATCTCCGTGTCAGTGTATCTTCTTCAAGGCTCTCGCATGGTGTGGACGTGGGTAGTGTGGGTTGACAGGCTCGGATCCACTGGACCTGAAGGCGAGCGCTCTGATGATCTTCACTTACGTTAGCCATTCACACCGGTGGTGCGGCTGCATACTGATTGTGATCGACTCACTTTAGACTTTCCAGTTGTTATCTTTATCTGATTTAACTGTCACCCCCGCACTGATCGGCGACAAGCCACCAATTCGAAACGCGCGTTCGCGGCTGCTGCACTTCAGTCCTGCCCGCCATTCAGTTTTTTTCCCATGAAATTAGGTACCTTCTACAGATATCGAACGAATCTACGGGGAGTAGTCGTATCATACATTGCCTCAAGGTCGAAACCCTGATATTACGATGACGGGCTGTGTGAACCAGTGTTTGGAAATATTACGAGTTGCTTATTGGAACTTGGGGTTGGCTCCTTTGGCCCCACCGTGAGACTTGGCACGGTGGAGGAGAGCAATCAACCTCACCACCGACAACCGCCTTTCCGGCGTTGGATCACAACAAGCTCGGAAGATCATCCACAGCGACCCAGGGATACGAGCAGGTTTATGGATGGTCGTCGCAAGTCCCAGGTCTTCCTCTAGTTGAATGAGAAATTGGAAGGCCGACCTGATGTGGACGAAGGGGCGCTTAAATGTGTACGCCTGATTGAATTAGCAAACACTCTGAAAATCGCCAGAGAATAATTGACCCTCACCTCGACGATAGTCAGGCCGAAAGAGTAAATGTCGGCCGAAAAGCTCTGAAGCACTTCGGCCCCATCCGTAGGCACCAGTTGCTCTGGAGCCTTCCACCAGAGGAATGGATCCCCCGTAAGAGGCTCTATGATAGGATAAAGCCCGAAATCGCTCAATCTAGCCTGGCCGTCGTCATCTATGAGGATATTTGACTGGATGACAGTATGTCAGAACAACTAAGAACGGCGGAGAGATTATCCATGATACGCACCGCGTGAATTCTACCGTGGATGATACCCCTGGAATGCAGATATTCCAAACCTTGAGCAGTTTGGACAAGCTATAATAAGCTAGAATGGCATCGTTGTACGACGACTCTACACGGGGAAGACGTACGATGATCGGCAAGCTGGCCAGGGAGCGGTGCTTGATACAGAAGTCGACAATATTACCGTTTCGATAAATTGGCTGGACGAAGGTTGGCAAAGGGTAGTTGTAGATCATCTGAGAGAAGATTGCGAGATGGGCGTGGTTCAGATGATTCCATTCGCGAGTAGTCGAGAGCCACACCTGAAACACACCAGCGTTAGTTATGCCGAAGGGAATACGATATGAAGTAAGAAAACTGGCCTCACGGGCATTCTGGATTTTGGTCCTCACCACCCTGTACAACTGCTGTGGCGGTTGGGCTCCGGCAATGTATAGGCTGGAAAAGTGTCCTTCGGGGAAGTACCCGCCCATGTATCTGTTGCCGAGGTACTACATTGCGTGTCAGCTTTACAAGCAGCTAGGATTGGTAGGATGGTAAATGACGCACGAGGTCGACATGGTAAACAGTCGGGGTAGTGCTCATTTTTAGCGAAGGAGATGGGTAAGGGAAAGCGGGGGTGGTAGCAAATGCGACTCTGTTCATGAATTTTATACTCCAGCGCCGAGTATAGCGACGGGCACTAGTTTCTCCATGTGTCCCCATGTTACCGTAACAAATGGTCCGAAGACTCTCTGGATATCATGAATACCATTCTTTCAGCGTGATAGACTGTGTCATCTATATTTCGAACGATTTCATATAGTGGTGCCGGTGAGTGCGGTGAAGGAAGTTGATCGGGTCTTGCCTGTCAGACCATCGGATGCTTCCTCGAACTTACTCGATGCTTCCCCTGTCATGTCAATTTAACTTCTTGGTGTGCTTCTTCGGCGACGAAGGTCCACGTGGCCGTATGCAGCTCAAGTTTGATGGTCCTCACACTTACACTGGCAATGGGCGTTAACGTTGAATTTTACTCGTTGGTCTGCCGATCTCGAACCTCGTGTCAAGATTTCAGCACTTATCCTTCTGTTCCGTCACCTTTGTGATCCCTCTGATCCCTGAATTCGCCCGCAATGGCAAGTAGCATAGATCGCAGTGTAATCGACGCCTGCTTCTCGGAACGCTCAGGTGAGGGGTTCTGTGGTTGACAAAGCCTGCGTTCGCCGCTGATACATACAATACTGTTACATCCCATCCTTCCACCACGAAGTCGTCTGTACGTATCTTGTCGTATTTTCAATGGTGGGCGTTCCCCTCGCGCTCTATCTCTTTTACGACGACCAGGGCCTAGTGGGACATCTTCAAATGCCTATCCTTGTCTCCCCTCAAAGGACCCGGAAGTAGTTCCTGGTAACGTTCAATCCGGAAACCGAATTACCAGCTGCGAGGTGAGCTTCCTCGAGCCTTCTTGCTCCGCCGCTCATTAGCCGCCAGGCTGATTGAGCTCCGAAGAGGACTCCTGTGTTTCAGAAAATTGGACTTCACGAATCCCTCGTATCGCCCCGTTTTCTGTGTTGTCCGACTTCTAGCTCCGATCCCTCCTCAGCACACTCTGACGCACAGACAAGGATTTACAATCATCCTGTACGGCACGGTCTCCGATGGGCGCAAAGCTCGCGTGACGATTCACGACGACTATGTAGAACCGGGTTGGTGCCGTTTCCTTGGGGATATAACAATGCACATTCCCGGCCAGCACTCATGGCCATCGTGGAGCGTGAAATCCCCGATAAGCACTTCGCCTCGGCTTTTTCCTCGACCTAATTCGATTGAAGCTGACCCCAGATAAAGCTACCCGCTTCCCCCAAACACAACACATGTGTCAGGAATCTTGCGAGGGAGAAACCCGCAACCATGCATGCTGCCGAACTTCACCCGAGACCGTGCACTGTACAGCCGTGGACCCTCCAAGTCTTCACAGCCAAACGCATGAGGCTTACCACATCTGGCGTGAAACGGCGGCATACCAGAACATCGGCCAGTCGAGAGTTCGGTGGATAGCCAATGGTCAGACTCACCGCAATTTGAACGTTATCACGCCCACTGGATTCTCGATTCAGGTTCCCCTCACCGCAGATCAATATTGTATAACCAATGTCATAGCGCCACCTTGGCTTGCGAGGGAAAACAAGCACGCGACGTGGAAACGAGGCAGGATAGTTTTCTGTGATTCTGAGGATGCTCAGTAGGTTGCCAAAGGAACAGAGAAAGAGTTAGATACGCCCGTGTTGTTGAGGGAGTGACACCGATTGCAGCGATCAAATGCAAAAGGGACTAAGGGTGATTCCAGAGAGGGGAAACGCATCCACGCCTTGCGAATGGTTTCCGACGAAAGTATATGAGCGAATAACGGCATCAAACCCTCCTCGACATTGTTGTCTTGAATTGGGACAAGGGAATGGGAATGATTCGGTTGTCGGTGGAATCAAAGCTTTGTCCTTTGTTCCCGCACGGTGGGCGGCTGTCAGAGGGGGAATGGTTACCATTGTTCCCCAAAAGCTGCGGTCAATGCTCAAATGCTCAGCCCAATATTCCAATGCAGAGCCTTCTACTCCTGGATTTGATTATCAAACTGTACAAGAATAATGCGAACTGCTTTTTCTCGCTCTCTTCTACCGCCTTGCCAAGCTGAACTAGTTGATACCTCGAGCAACCCAACTCTAAACCATCATACTATTTCACAAACTGGGGCTTGTACGGTCCGAATATCATGCTCCAGCATGCGATTAGGGGAGGTCATTCTAATTGTCTACGGCCGCGTCACGTTTTCAGGGCTGGAGCTTCGCGGGAGTTGACGGTGTATTCAGCAGGGCATGATTAAGTGACAAAAATGGTTGGGAAGCGATGAGAGACGTACGTATTGAAAAAGTTCCTGATATCCTTAACGGCGTTCGTTAAATTCATCCTGCGAACCATTCTGCAAAGCCGCCGATATGGGTCAGTAACAGGTCCCGGCCGTTGGGGGAGGGCCTGGGAGTGAATAGAAAGGGGACGAGGTGAAGAGTGGGGAATGGACGTAGAAGGGGAATGTCAAACAGGCCGTCAGGAACAAGGGTTTCCAAATTATCCCAAATCCCAGTTTGGATGTGAGAGGGATGTCGGTGTCACATCTCCGGAGCTGAGACTACGCCGGGCTCCATCCACTTGCATGCGTATTGTGGAACGAGCCAAGACAGCTCGAGGCTCGGTAGCCATTGGGAACGAAGGCCGGCGCCGGGAGATTTTCAATTCAAAGAAAAGGGAAGACGCCAGGGACGTCAGCAAGGAAGATCGGAAACCCACCTTGTCCCACCATCCGACCGAATCTGTACACCCGTCGTCGCCTTTGTCTGGTCCACTTCCAACGTCGTCCGTATACCCTCCGCTTCCGTTGCAGTAACACTCGTACTGGTAGGTACAGCACTGGTCCCCGTAGTGGGGAACCCACCAGGCATACCAACGCCACCATGATTCCCACTACCACCGGCTTCACCGGTAGCAGGGGTAACAGGCGACTCGAGCTGGTCCCCGCTGTCGAAGGAGGCACTGCTCGGCCCTGCATTCGATATGAAGAGATGTTGGAGGAGAGCGAGGTTGTAGTCTTCTGAGAGACGTTTGGCAACGCGGACTTCGACTAATTGGCCAGGGAGGACGTTGAAAAGCTTAGGAGGGGCCCGACTAAAAAACAGTTTTGGTTAATTTTGATTCTGGCTCAAGAAATCCAAGTATGATGACGAAGTGGGTGAGAAGGAGCAGATGGTGGAAAAGGAAGTGTAGGAAGGGAACAAGCAGAAAGAGAGCATACCCTGAGTTAATTTCAGAAAGAATTTGGGCGTTCACCGGGTCATTATATCGCATCAGTTCACCATCTCCGATGCTGAAACCGTCCCGCCAGAATGTGAGGTCGCGGATTGCTGGAACTTCGTGGGGCAGTCCTCCCGCTGAAACGATACCGTGCTGAGCGGCTTCTGGGTTTGCCACATCGGGTGGAGAGCCGGTTCTATATTTCCAGGGACAAAAAAATGACTAGATCAGAAAGGGAGGAGAAAATAAGCAACTGAAAATGATGAAACCTACGCTGCTGCTCGTCTCAAAAGGTCCCTAACAACATCCCCTCCAGGAACTGATTCAGCTCTATCCGGATTCTGGACATCCAAACCGCTGCGATACATCGATCATCAGCGTTATCTCCCTCTTCTCAGACAGTATCTGAGCGGCATAGATATCTGGATGTCTGACTCGCCTCCTCTCGCCGCCTGCATCCTGCTGAGCGACTCCAGGGTGGGCCATACGGACTCTATATTGACAGGCAGAAAAAGTGACTACATCAGAAATGTAGAGGGAAAAGATGAGAGGAAAGGGAGGCAACTCACTCGGCAGTCACGGTGGGCAATAGAAACAAGTACAAGGAGTGTTGGGAAGGAGATCATGATGGGTCACGGAGATCAGAAGCACGAGTAAACAAAGTCATCTCCCCTTGCACTTCAAGCTCCTGTCCATCAACCCACGCTCGCTATGGTATCAGTCCTTGTTCTCTATTCTTGCAGACTGGCAGCCGTGGGAGCGGGAAAGCTTGTTCCACAGCCACAGCCACCGCACAAGTCCTCAGTAAATCCGTCATTCAGTGCAGAGGCTGTGAAGCGTTCTATTATACTCGAATTCATTGTCATGCTGTACAGAAACAATGACCACTGCTTCTTTTCTTCCTGGACACCCCCAAACTGAACTGCACTTGGCTTCGTTGGTACCCCAAGCAACCCATCTCTGAACAATAACACTGTTCACCAACCCGGCGGCTTGTACAGCCTGGCTATCGCCCTCCAGCACACGATCTTCCAATGGTTTATGGCCGCGTAACATTTTCAGGGCTGGATCTTCGCGGGAGTAGGCAGTGTATTCAGAAGGGCCCAGAATAAGCGACAACGACGGTCGGGAGGAGACGAGACGTACACATTGAAAAATTTCCTGATATCCCTAACAATGTTAGTCAAATTCATCCTGGGGACCATTCTGCAAAGCAGTCGGTGGGAGTCAATAACGGGCTCCGGCCTTGGGGATTTCGACTTCAAAATCATTCAAAATCCCAGTTAGGATGCGAGAGGGATGTCAACGTCATATATCCGAAGCTGAGACTATGTCGGGCTCCATCCACCTGTGTTCGCATCATAGAATGAACCAAGATAGCTCGAGGCTTGGTAGAAATCGCGAACGAAGACCAGGCCCAGGAGATTTTCAATTCAAAGAAAACGGAAGACGCCAGAGAAGTTATAAGTGAGATCGGAAACTCACCTTGACCCACCATCCGATCGAATCTGTTCACCCATCATCTCCTTTGTGTGATCCAGTTCCAACTTCGTCGGGACGCCCTCTGCTTCCTTTTCAGTAACACTCATACTAGTAGGTACAGCACTGGTCTCCGTAGTGGAGAACCCACTAGGCATACCAGTCCCACGTTGGTCATTCCCACTACCACTGGCTTCACCGGTAGCAGCAGGAATAGGCGACTCGAGTTGGTTCCCGCTGCCGACGGAGGCTCTGCTGGGCCCCGCATCCGAGAAAGAATTTGGGCATTCGCGGGGTCGTCGTATCGCATCAGTTCACCATCTCCGATGTTGAAACCATCCCGCCAAAATGTGATGTGGCGGATGGCGGCGATTTCATCGGCTACCAGCAAAGAGCAGCATCAACTGCCAGATAACAAGAGGAGGGGCTGAAAAATAGTAGCAAGCATAAAAACCGGGTTTGTGCCAAGCGGGCAGAAACAATAGACACCACACCGACATTATATGCTCAACGAACAATGGAACAACGAAAAGGGGGGGATATTTACGTACCAGGCTCGGGCATTTGCTCGGTGTTCGGAACGGGGACACATGTACTCCCAAATTCATCACTACCGAGGGTATGTCCTCCCCCTGCAGGGATGCCGTGTTGAACGGCTTCTGGATTGGTCATGCCATGCGGGGAGTCGGCTCTAGATTGAAAAGGCACATCAAAGTGACTACATGAGAAATGAAAGGGAGGCGACTCACTCAGGGTGTGAGGAGTGGAATCAAGTACAAGGGGCGGCGAGTCTTGGGAAGGAGACGGGCGGAAGATCGGAAGCACGAGTTGATAAATTCCGGAATAACTCTGACAGTGTCGAATTCATCTGAAAACCATTCTGTGGATCATCGTGCGGGACTCTGGGAGGGATATGGATAAAAGAAGATAGTTGGATAAGCTGAGCCATACCGTAAGTACGCGGCGTTTGCTGCGACCTCCGTTTCCTGTCCCCGCTCGCCTAACGCTCGCGCCCTCGCCTTGGCCATCGCCATTGACGTCGATAGCATCAGAAAATTCGCGGTGACAGCCTCAGATGCTGGCACCTCCGACGCCCCCTCACACGCTCCTCATATCAGCCTTAAGCGCTGAATGGGAGCACTGCCGAAGGTTTGGTAACCAAAAATTTGTTTTCCAGCTCTTTGTGGCTGACAAGGGGTCGACAAACGCGACGCCCACTGCGATCCTCGACAAATCGATAGTGTACAACACCTCGCCCTTTCCCTTCCACCTTAGCCCTACCCCGCCGACAGAGGGCCATCAGGGTCAAGAGTTTCGACATCAATGATGACAACCCCCACCAGGACGTGAAGAAACAGGCCAGACGCCAACAAGCTCGACAGGATGACATGGAAACAACATACCGTAATGGGCAATTGATCTAGGGAGTGGGCCCTGATGTAGTAGTCGATAATCGTGGATGATTTGAGAGTAGTTTAGGATATGGTCGTGCTTCAGGTTTTGCCACTCCCGAGTTATGGCGAGCGATTTCTGAAACCAAGGTAAAATTTCGATATGAGGATAAGAGACAAGAAAAGTGAAGTCTCACCCAGATGGCGTCTGGGTTTGTAGTCCGTGTTATTCTGGACAATGTCCAGTCACAATGTCAGAAAACCCGCCGGGTAAAAGTATGAGAGCTGGACCTTTGGTCAGGTCTTGCGACCAGCGGTCTATAGGATGGTAAAGTTACCTTGAAGGGAGTACCCGCCCATGTAATTTCGACTCCGGTTCTGCTGTGATAAATGAGATGTCATGTGAGAGAAATTGGGAAGAGGGCAGACGAGGTTGATGGGATCATGCTTCAAGTTCGTGCTGACGAAAAGACCGGCAATGTTTTGGTGGTAAAGTAGGAAAGAGCATGTAGAGTGACTATCTCGAATAAAGACAAGGTCGCGATGAGGGAGTGACATGCAGTTGCAGTCGGCATGGTCTTAGTAGTGTATCGCAGTGATCGGGGGTGCGAACGGAAGCGAAATCGAAACTTGTCCAGAAGATTTGACGGAGATTCTGGAAATGACAATATCTTGGAAGGTGACGAGATGTCCTTATCCTGCATTTTGCAACAAGCTCGTGAATGGAGATGAAACTCAGGCTTGAACCTCAAGATTCTGGCGATTCTACTGTGACGAGCTTGGAGTTGCCATGTCACAGCTCGCGATTCCGCTCCGCCTTCCGTTCACCACTGAACAATACAGCGACACACCCTCCGCTTTCGACTCATCAATTTCTACGGCTCAACGACGTTGCGATGACTCAAGAACACACCTAGCGCGTGGTCTGACCCTGTGCTGTCAGTGTGCAGATGTTAGCATCGGCATCCGATCATATTCCTGCCCCTTTTGATCCCGTTCCCACTTCAAGTTATCCAATCGATAACAGTCTCCTGGGGAGGCGTGTCCCAGGGTGTTCTAAATGATGCTTTCCCTGAACCGGGAGGAACTTGTGAGCTAGGAAACGGAATGATCGAATGAGAGGCTGACGCGCTTGTTTCCCAGGTAGAACTACATGGATGTAATGTCGGAAATGGGGCTGAGTCCTGAACGACAATCAATCAAGAGAAAAAAGTCGATAATTACCCATCCAAGGCAGTGCCAATCCGAGAGTTTGGCCTTCCGAGACGTTATCACCATGTGGAACGAAACGATACAGTTGGAAACCCTGTTGGAGAACGAGAATTCGGAAAATCTGGGGTCCACGAGTACCCAAGGACCTGCAAGTGAATCCGAAAAGTGGTGCCCTCAAAAAAAGTTGATATGGCAGTAGATTATCACAGAAGAGATTGTGTCCGTAAACGCAGTCGCCACGACAGGAATCCATGTCTGGAGACAAAAGGCCGCCAACGGTCGTCGCGGAGTAACGACATGCCACGTGGCCGCAAGGTTCCGAAGGACTAGCCGCAGATTCCGTCCTTATACACCTCGGTCCTCAGTTTCCTGCCAGTTCTGAATCAATTCGACGGTTACGGACATACAAAGGGCGCACGAGGCTGGGTTGCCATCCCCTTTCAGAAATTTCCGCTGGCAGACGGCCGTTGGCGTTGCTGAGGACTGTTCTCCATAACCTACTCTGGTATCTGACCACGTCCTGGTCAGTCTTTCCGCGAAAATATGTTCCTTGCAGGCCAAGGTCTAGATCTGGAGATCTTCCTTTCAAACACTCCCGAATCTGCGCTGCGATCCTTTGATCCACTGCTCTCACAAGCCACCTGCGCCCTACATCAGAATGGTGTGTTCGATGTATTTGGTTGAAACTATCCCCGTGTCACTGTATCTTCCATTTTGTTCCAAGACTCTCCCATGGTCTCAACGCGGATCTTGGGTTGGGTCCACTCCATCATAAGTATATCATCTTTACGTTCACGCATCGGCACGTACTGATCGACTCACTTTAATTAAACTTCTTCGTCGATCACTGATATCTTTATCTGATATCGCTGTCACGTCGTCAATTCGATCCCTCGTTCGCGGTTGCGGCGCTTGAGTAGCCTTCCCCCCATTAAAAAAAATTTCCAAGAAATTAGGTTCTACACACATCGAGCAGCTATACGGGGAACAGTCACCCCGAAGTCGAAAACCTGATATTATAATTACGGGATGTACAAACTATCGTTTGGAAATATTACGAATTGTTCGTTGGAAGCTGGGGTTGGCTCCTCCAGTCCCAACGTGAGACTTGGCACGGTGGAGAAGAGCAATCAAATTCCCTAACGGCAGCCGCCTTTCCGGCCTTGGATCACAACAAGCTCGGAAGATCATCCACAGTGACCCAGGAATGCGAGCGGGTTTATGGATAGTTGTTGCAAGTCCCAGGTCTCCCTTTAGTTGAATGAGAAATTGGAAGGCCGACCTGATGTGGGTGAAAGGACGCTTGAATGTGTATGCCTGATTAAATTAGCAAACACTCTAAGAATCGCCAGGGAATAATTGACACTGACCTCGATAATAGTCAGACCGAAAGAGTAAATGTCAGCTGAAAAGCTCTGCAGCACTTCGGTCCCGTCCGTAGGCACCAGTTGCTCTGGAGCCTTCCACCAGATGAATGGATCCCCGTTAAGAGGTTCTATGATAGGATAGAGCCCGAAATCGGCTAATCTGGCCTGGTAGCCGTCGTCTACGAGGATATTTGACTGGATGACGGCATGTCAGAACAACGAAGAACGGAGAGATTTTCATGAGACGCACCGCATGAAGTCTACCGTGGGTGATACCTTTAGAATGCAGATATTCCAAACCTTGAGCGGCTTGACCAAGCTGTGAGACGCTATGATGGTATCATTGTACGACGACTCTACATGGGAAAGACGCACCATGATGGGTAAGCTAGCCAGGGAGTGGCGCTTGACACAGAAGTCGACGATATTACCGTTCCGGTACAATAGCTGGACGAAGGTTGGTGAAGGGTAGTCGTAAATTATCTGAGAGAAGGTTGCGAGATGGGCGTGTTTCAGATGATTCCATTCGCGAGTAGTCGAGAGCGACATCTGAAACGCACAAGTGTTAGTTACGCCGAAGGGAATACAGAATGAAGTAGGAACACTGGCCTCACAGGCATTCTGGATTTTGGTCCTCACCACCCTGTATAACAGCTGTGGTGGCTGGGTTCCGGCAATGTATAGATTGGAAAAGTGCCCTTCTGTGGAGTACTTGCCGATGTATCTGTCGCCAAGATGCTGTGTTACGTGTGAGCTGAAAAGAAGCTGGGATTGATGCACCGGTAAGGGACATACGAGGTCAACAGTATGGGCAATCTGGGTAGATGTCATTGTTGTCGAAAGAGATGGGTAAGGGGGAGACGGGAGGCTGGTAGAAAATGTGACTTCGTTCATGGATTTTATACTCGAGGGGGTGAACGGTCACAGCAACTGGTTTCGCCATGTCCATGTCCCCATACCACTGTTAACAATGGTCCGAAGATGAACGGCATTTACGGGGTCAATAAGCATTCCAATTGAGATTCATCAAAAAGACTTTCGTAGGGATGTTTCGAGCGATATGCCATCGGCGTGCGAGTGAGTGATTGCAGCACGAGTCTGCACGCACAGATATCACGATAAAAACTGCAGTTTTCGATCCCGTATATAGTAACTCTCTCACGAAATCTCATGTGGCTATGCAGTTTGCATCGGCGCTGGATGCTTCTCCAGGAACCTAGTGCTTCCAATGTTAATGAACCACAAACCTCAGTGGCAAATACCAGCTCAAATTCGGTTGCATGGACCAAAGCAAGAGATCGCGGTGTAATCGACCCGTGTTTCTCGGAATGCTCGGGTGAGGTCTGCAGTTGAGTAATTTTGCATTCGCCGCGAATGCACACAATCTGGTACATCCCAATTTTCCATCATAAGTTCGTAGGTACGTATCTTGTCGTTTGTTACAGTGGTGGACGTTCCCCTCGTGCTTTATCTCTTTTACGACGACTGGGACCTCGAGCTTCTCCGATTTCCTTCCCTTGTCTCCGTTCAAAGCACCCGGAAATATTTCCTGGTAGCACACAACCACGAAACCCAATCGCCAGCCGCGAGGCGAGCCGCCTCGACCTTCTCGTGGGCTCTGCAGCCAGGCAGATTGGGCTCCGATGGGGGCTCCTATGTTTCGAAATTTTTTGACTTCGCGAGCACCCCACTTCGCCCCGTTTCTGTGGTTTCTGACTTCTGGCCCAGATCCCTCCGACACACAGAGAAGGATTTCTAAACATCTCCTATGGTCCAGTCTCCGATAGGCGCAAAGTCCGTGGCGAATCGCGACGACTATGCAGAACTGGGTTGGTGTCGTTCCCTTGGAGATCTAACAATGAACATTACCGGCTAGCACTCATGGCCATTGCGGAGTGTGAAGAGCCCCGATAAGCGCTTCGCCTTGGCTTTTCCCTCGACCTAATTCGATTGAAGCTGACCCCAGACAAAGCGACCTGCTTCCCCCCAAACACAGCACATGTGTCAGGAATCTTGCGAGGGAGAAACCCGCAACCACCGATGCTGCCGAACTTCACCCGAGACCGTGCACTGTACAGCCGTCGACCCTCCCAGTCTTCACAACCAACCACATAAGGCATACCACGTCTGGCGTGAAACGGCGGTATACCAGAACATCGGCCAGTCGAGAGTTCGGCGGATAGCCAATGGTAAGACTCACCACTATTTGGATGTTATCGTCGCCGACTGGATTCTCGATGCAGATTTCCCTTTACTCCAGATCGATATTGTATAATCAATGACATACTTGCTAACCTTGGCTTGCCAGTGCGAGGGGAAATAAACACGCGACATGGAAACGAGGCAGGATTTTTTCTGTGATTCTGAGGATCCTTGGTAGGTTGCCTAAGGAACAGATGAAGGGATAGATACGCCTGTGCTGTTGAGGGAGTGACACCGATTCCAGCTGTCAAAAGTGAGCGGGACTAAGGGTGATTTCAGAGAGGGGAATCGCATCCATACCTTGCGAACGGTTTTCGACGAGAGTATATAAGCGAATAACGGCATCAAACCCTCCTCGACATTGTTGTCTTGAATTGGAACAAGGGAATGGGAATGATTCGGTTGTCGGTGGAATCAAAGTTTCGTCCTTTGTTCCCGCATGGTAGGCAGGCTGTCAGACTGGGAATGGTTACCATTGTTCCCCAAAAGCTGCGGTCAATGCTCAAATGCTCAGTTCAATATTCCAACGTGGAGCCTTTTACTACTCGATTTTATTATCAAACTGTACAAGAATAATGCGAACTGCTTTTTCTCACTCCCCTCTACCGCTGTGCCAAGCTGAACTTGTTGATACCTCGAGCAACCCAACTCTAATTCCAACCGTCTATGGCCGCGTAAGGTGTTCAGGACTGGAGCTCCGCGGGAGTACGCATGTATTCAGCAGGGTCCAAAATAGACGACAAGGAGGATCGGGAGGAGACGAGACGTACGCATTGAAAAAATTCTTGATATCCCTAACAATGTTAGTCAAATTCATCCTGGGGACCATTCTGCAAATCAGTCGGTGGGAGTCAGTAACGGGCTCCGGCCTTGGGGGGAGAACGAATAGAATCGGAAGGAGGTGAAAGGACGAAGGACGGGAATGACGAACAGGCTATCAAGAACAAGAGTTTCGACTTCTAAATCATTCAAAATCCCAGTTAGGATGCGAGAGGGATGTCAACGTCATATCTCCGAAGCTGAGACTATGTCGGACTCCATCCACCTGCGTTCGCAGCATAGAACGAACCAAGACAGCTCGAGGCTTGGTAGAAATCGCGAATGAAGACCAGGCTCAGGAGATTTTCAATTCAAAGAAAACGGAAGACGCCAGAGAAGTTATAAGTGAGATTGAAAACCCACCTCGTCCCCCCATCCGACCGAATCTGTTCACCCATCATTTCCTTTGTGTGATCCAGTTCCAACTTCGTCTGGACACCCTCTGCTCCCTTTTCAGTAACACTCGTACTAGTAGGTACGGCACTGGTCTCCGTAGTGGAGCACCCACTAGGCATACCGGTCCCACGTTGGTCATTCCCACTACCACTGGCTTCACCGGTAGCAGCGGGAATAGGCGACTCGAGTTGGTTCCCGCTGCCGACGGAGGCTCTGCTGGGCCCCACATCTGAGGTGGAGCCATCTGTGAGGGGAGCCGGCGTGTAGTCTTCTGAGAGACGGTTGGCAACGCGAAGTTCGATAAATTGCCCTGGGAGGACATTGAGAAGCCGAGGAGGGGCCCAACTGTAAGACAGCTTTTGTTAGCTTTGATTCCGACTCAAAGCCCAAGAGAGGTAGGTATGGTGGCAGAGGGGAGGTGGCCGAGAAGGAGCAGATATGGGAGAACGAATTGTAGGAAGAGAGAATGCAGAAAGGGGGCATACCCAGAGTGAATTTCGGAAAGAATTTGGGTATTCGCGGGGTCTTCGTATCGCATCAGTTCACCATCTCCGATGCTGAAACCATCCCGCCAAAATGTGATGTGGCGGATGGCCGCGATTTCATCGGCTACCAGCAAAGAGCAGCATCAACTGCCGGATAACAAGAAGGGGGCTGAAAAATAGTAGCAAGCATAAAAACCGGGTTTGTGCCAAGCGGGCAGAAACAATAGACACAACACCGACATTATACACTCAACGAACAATGGAACAACGAAAAAAGGGGGGATATTTACGTACCAAGCTCGGGCATTTGCTGAGTGTTCGGAACGGGGATACATGTGCTCTCAGCTCCACCACCACCGAACGTACGTTCTCCTCCCGCAAGGATGCCCTGTTGAGCGTCTTCTAAGTTGGTCATCCCAGGCGAGGGCGCAGCTCTAGATTATAAGGCACATCAAAGTGACTACATGAGAAATGAAGACGAAAAGGCGGAACAAAAGGGAGGCGACTAACTTGGGGAGTGGGCAGGCAGGGAGTCTTGCGAAGGGGATGGGTGGAAGATCGGAAGCACGAGTTGATAAATTCCTGGATAACTCAGACAGTGTGTCGAATGCATCTGACGACCATTCTGTGAATTACCAGGTGGGACAATGGGATCTGAACAATGGTACAGTAGCTCCTGACGTAAGCTTTCACATGGCACCATCTTCGTTGACACCTTCACATCTACCTATGTATCCATCCCCTGCACTCGCCCTGGCCTTGACCATTGCCGTTGGTGTCGATAGCAATACAAAATTTGGGCGACGACCACTGATGCTGGAGCCTATGGCGCCCGCTCATACGCTCCCACATGCAAGCCTTTCAGCGCACAATGGGAGCACCAGTGCCGAAGGTTTGGTAAATAAAATATTGTTTTCACAGCTCTTTGTGGCTGACAAGGGGTCGACGAACACGACGCCCACTGCGATCCTCGACAAATTGATAGCACGCAGCACATCGGGCTCGCCCTTTCCCTTCCACCCTAACCCTACTCGCCGTCAGAGGGCCATCAGGGTCCAGAGTTTCGACGTCAGCGATGACAATCCCCGCCAGGACGTGAAGAAACAGGCCAAACGCCAGGTTAGTGACCTTGTTCCACCTCTCATTTCCCCATTGCATTTGCAGTACTTATCTCGCATCCCCTTTCAAGTTAGGCTGAGTATATACGCCAACAAGCAAGATGGATTTGTTAAAACAACAAGAATCAGGCTAACTATGACGCTTGAGGACGTCTCGGCCAGGTCTGGAGGAGTTTAGCCGTCCCGTTTCAATTCAATTTGCGAGTACTCCCAACAGCGGTCGACCTCCTGTTCCTCCGCTTCATCATACAATTCAACACCCTCGTTATCGGCACCTGCCCCAACAACCTCGAGTTCTGGTCCACCCGAAAGACAGGTAAGTATAGGAAAGAAGCACTAGGGCTGATGAGGAACTTGCAAACCTTGCTGAGTTGTTCGCTGCTAGAGCGGATGATGGGATCGGTGCGTTGTTGGACAATTTGGATGTTTGTTTCCGTTTGCCCCCTTACTTTATCGGTTCATCGGTCTATCGGTTTATCATGAGTCTCATACCAATATCGTCACCGCGGCTCCGCGAGTAACGGGAGACGTAGATCGGTGTATCGGCTTTACCTCCACGATGGCGTTGTCGTTGACACCCTTCCTTTGTAAATACGAACTAAACTCAAGCTGGGAGAATCACGGACCATCGTTCTTCTCCATTTAGAACCTCCTTTGTCTGGGTAAGGTTTTTTCGATAGATTGAATTACGCATATACCTATGTATCTTCACATGTTTGTCCATTTTCCATTGTGGACTGGATCGGAGTAAGTAGGTTAGGTCATTTGTTGGATGAATAATAGCAGGAGATTCTAAAACGTGGTCTTATGTGTGGACCTTGACAAGGATGACATTGGGAGAAGTTCTATACACAAAGGGTATGGATGTCCTACCTTAGCGGGGTCGTCGGAACGGTTCTGTAACACCGGTGCTGGCAGCTAACAGCGGCCACTGAGCTCTGTGCCCGCGTTTCCTAACTTGACTAGCGATTCCGCAACCTTCCTATAACAAAGTATGATGCGGAGGGATCGGATGCAAACTGAAACCACCTACAAGATCCATCGCAAGTCTCACCAACGTTCGATCTCAGCAATAGCATCGCCATCAGAACACCTTTTCTCTTTAAATTATTGACACCATGCCCCACCTCGGTTCGTCATTCGAATCGGTATGCTCGGGGAGGAGGCTCTGCAGTAGAAGCCCACCGAATACGAGAACCAGCAGGTAGCCTAGTCGCAGGGGATAAAATTGAATGGCAATCGAAAGCTGGGTCTGTGATACAGCCAACAGGGCTCAATTTCGATGGGCGGTGGTTGGTATCGCAAAATGGCAGTTGTGAAACACTGTTATTTGTGATACTTGGGCATGTGAGGGAAAGATGCGGCGTGTCCGGGTATACTGTTGAGAGGTAGATACGCGGCGACTGTGTCTCATGAATGGAACTTCTAGCTGTTAACATTCAGACTCGATGAATACATACCACCCCAAGTTATGCCTCGATATTCGAGGCGCTAATCCGAGAGTTTGGCCTTCCGAGTTGTCCGAGCAAGTTGCCATATGGAGTGAAATGACACCGTCGTACAACAGTGACAAAATTAAATCCAGGCAAGGAAGCAGGAGCTGCCCAGTGAATCCAAGAGTGAGGGGCTTGACATGCATTTTCAAGGAGAGAGGAACAGTGAGGAACCGAGAAAGAGAAAGAGGGAAACTCGTACCCCCGTTGCTCTACTATGCAAGCCTCTCGACGATCGCTGACAACGATGGCGACGCGGATGGCCACTTTTGCGTGCCGCGCTCGCTGATCACACTGTGGGATGTGTATCAGGATATGGCACAGTTGTTGCCTGTGGTCAGGCGCTGGAATAGTGCGGGAGGATTGAGGAATTACGCACGACGATTAGATTTGTATATAATAAAATCCCTTTTAACCCCACTTATATTATTGATCTTCTCGTTACTGACTTTTCTTTCCGCTGCTCTCTCGTCAACGCTGTCTGACACTCTCAACCTCGAGGAGTTCCTCGCCGACTGCTTAAGTATCCCAATCAGGGTCCCGTCTCTCCCACCGACACGCTCGTCTCCCAGACTGCACTCTCTTTTGGCAAAAGCGAGAAGATTGCTACGAATACGTCGTCTCCATGGAAACTCCGAGTCGCCTCAGTGACAATTACCCCAACGCCTACAGCGACTTCTATCCCAGTCTCGCTCCCTGTGTCTTCAAGTCCGGCCCTGACTGGCAAGTCCGCAGTGGCCCTCAGGCCCAGGGCATCGTGCGTGAGGCTCGCCCGGTCAACGGTCACGGAATTGGGGACACTTGGCTCTCTATTGGCACACGCATCTACGAATACCTCGACTCTACTAGCGTAAACTGGACGTCCATCAACCCCCTCGCCTACGCCAATGCCGGGGAGGCCAAGCCATTCTGCCCTCTCATCGTCTCCATCGGTGTAAAGCCGTACTCCCTCCTCTACGAGGCTGCCGTGGCCGCCGCCACCGGGGTCAAGAAGATCCTCGCCGAAGTTGGCTTCCCCGGCATAGAGGTGGCGTTTGTCGAATCGGTAGTCACTCGTTCCGTGGCTGCCGGCCCCAAGCTCCTCTCGTTTAACCCCCTCCTCGACGACGTACCCAGTCTGCGAAAGCCCTTCACACCGGCTCTTGGTCTCTCCATCGCACCCCTCAAGTACCCCCACTTTGAGGGCACAGCCGCTCTCTACTTCCGCCTGAGCAAAGACGATAAGCGCACCGCCATCCTGACCTGCGCCCACGTTGCCCGTCCCCCTCCTGTCTACGGGGACACGGGCATGACGCGTACGAATCCAAGCCAGCCTCGTGAGGAGTTCGTCGCGCTCGGTAACGGTGGCTACAACAACGCTGTCAAGGCCATGATGACCACTATTGGCGACAAACTCCGCTCCATCGAAGTCTGGAAAAACGCACTTGGCAGGCTGGGAGAATTCGTCCAGGGAGAGAGCAACCAGGTCACCAAGAGGCGCAAGGAGAACGAGGCGTTGGTGGCGATGGCGATGCGGGATATTGAGGCGGTGAACGTGCTCCACGACGAGGTCACCAAGTGCCGTACCACCCCTGACCAGCGCGCCATTGGCTTCGTGCTCCACTCCGAGAAGATCGAGGTCGCGGTCAAGCCCCACGGTTTCACCAATGACTGGGCTCTAGTCGAGCTGTACGAAGAGAAGATTGATTGGTCTACATTTATGGGAAACAAGGTTTACGTCGGTACGTCTTTTTCCATATCTTTGTCTCCATATCGTCTTCATCTCTTCTTGTCTTCATCCTTCGTCACGTTTTCCACCTCCCATCTGCCTGTCTTCAGTTTTAACTGACTATTACTTTCCTTTCCTCTGCAGGTGGTAACCTCTCGATCCCTGACTTTGCCAACACAATGTTCCCTCAGCCCAGTGATCGAGTGAACTACCAGTATCCCCAGGATGGTCTCCTCCAAGCCTACGGCATCGTCCAGGACGACGAGATCCACAATCCCCAGCACCTCGACGTCCACGGTGAGAAGTGCTTGCTCGTCGTGAAGAATGGGTCGACGACGGGGAC
This sequence comes from Jaapia argillacea MUCL 33604, assembly GCA_000697665.1. NCBI lineage: Eukaryota > Fungi > Basidiomycota > Agaricomycetes > Jaapiales > Jaapiaceae > Jaapia > Jaapia argillacea. The sequence goes on from KL197718.1 coordinate 783,007, forward strand.
CACCGTCGGTCGCATCAACAGCCTCGATTCCTTCACCCGCACCTATACTGATTACGGCATCAAACAAACTTCCATAGAACTCGCTGTCCTGCCCTACGACAACGCGCACGGCAAGTTTTCCGATATTGGCGACTCCGGGTCAATCGTCCTCGCTAGGGATGGTCGCATTGTTGGAATCCTCACCGGTGGTGCAGACTCTACCGTCGAGACCGACATTACGTATGTCACCCCTTACTGGTGGGTCGAGAAGCAGATCAAGGCCAAGTACCCTGACTGCTTCCTCTACGACATCGTCCAATAGGTACCTCGCCAGCTCAAAAAGCTCGACGGACGGCGGAACTTTTCCTCTCCCCATCCCACTTCCTCCCACCACCGTGCCGCTTCTTTTCTCCTCTCGCATGGTCTCGTCTCGTCTTTTCACATCACACTGGTCCCCCCCCCCCTTTTTTTTTCTCGTCTTGCTCGTCCTATTTATTAGCTCGTTATTATTATTATTACTATAATCGTGGATGGCTACGTCGTGGATGGCTACTTAGGTTCGTTCTCTTCTCTTTCTCTTTCACCTTAACTAACACTGCCTGTCCTCGATATCATGTAGGGTGGGACCTCTCAAGACTCGTTGACTTTGTCGTATAGGTTCTGGACTACCCTGTTCGACCTTGGTCAGCCCTCATACAGTATCACGTATTCTGCATTTCGGACATTCACAGTGTAGCTTATGCATTGCCTCTATGTACTATCACTATTGTCTCCCCCCCAAATCCGCGCTTTGCGCTCATCCAATCTGTCGTTTACGTATGCACCAGCATGGTCACCTGCGCGACTGGCCACCTGCCAAACCTGGCAAGTTTGCCACGTGTTTCGCTACGCCAGCCTTGCCGTTCTGTGTCTCTTTCTCCTTCTGTCTCCAGTCTCACCATCGCTTCCACCTTCAGCCTGCAAGATCCTGTCGCTTTCCCTCCATGTATCAATGCCAACTGAAGTGCTAAGCAGCCCTCATCTCTACATTGTGAAATACTTCATTCTTGTACCTCGTTTTTATGGGAAAAACTTGCGACTGGCAGCTGCGTTCTTCGACGGCTAGAAGGTCCTTGTCAAGGAGGTCCTCAAACGGGACGTCATCGATAACAACTGGCCGTTTCGGGTCGAGTTTGGCCAAGTCCAGTGATGTCGAACGTATCAACGTTCGCCTCAAAATCAGTAAGTACAGCATGTTCGGTTGGGACATTCTCCACCGCTTTTCCTGCCTCATGGCAATAGGATCGAAGTCGTGCGCCACTTTGGGACTTGCCCACCGTCGAACAAGCACAATCTTTCATCGACGAGACTGGATCATGTTACCAAAAACATAGAGGATAACATGTAAGCGTTAGATGGCTTGGGTGAAATAATGAGTCTTTCCGTCCGTGAGTTCCCCTCCTGCGCATTCCTTCTGATTTTATCTCTCATTCACTTCCCAACAATAGGCCCGTACCCGACCATTTACGCCTTCGTCACTTTCCAAAAAAGTGTCACTACCAAGGTGTTCGTTACACACACCATATCGAATCCTATTATCAGCGAAGGAAAACAGCCTGTAGTTGGTTTCGCGGACCATCGACTTGAGGAGGCTGGTCAGAAATCCTCGAATTGAGGACGAGACAACTGTTGAAGGTTCTGCAGTTCTGGAGTGAGCGACTCTCAAAGTATGTCACCTTTGCTACTAGGAATGATTCTCCGCCTTCGAGTGTATAGTGTCGAATTTATGTCTATATTAACATCGAGAGAACGATACAGATCAGACAACCAGTGCTACCTGTCAGCCGTCCGGACCAACTGCAAGAATGGGAGTATATGTTTTTACGATTCGGAGGCGAGATCGATAAGAAGGACCGACACCATATGCATCTGCAAAGACGGATGATATTCGAGTGTGCGACGTGGAGCTATCAAATAAGTAGGCACAAATCCCAGCATCGCATCCAGCGATGGTCGATACGAGGCATCGCTCATTCGTGTGTTCTTTCGTGGCGTTTCATATCGCTGCATCGGGTGAAGGGCTTGTTACATACCGGGCAGGCATATGGCTGTTCCCCGGTATGGATTCTATTGTGATCTGAATCAGAATAATCGTTCAGCAAGGAACCCTGAGAGAAGCCAAAGAGAATCGCGTACCCTCTAAGTTACTCTTTCGAGTGAAAGTTTCACGACACAAGGGGCAGACATAAGGAGCGGGATTCTTACGCCGGTTATGGGCTGCCGTCCTGATGCCTGGTGTGATTACTTGCTGTTCAGTGATACCTGAGAAGGGAGGGATTGCCGGAGTTGGATCCACTATCAGATAAGCGGGATCGTAGTCTGAGGGCCTTGGCGATCCTGTGTATATACTCGTGTCACTTGCCACAGAAGGACTAGGCAGAGCACTGGGATAGGGTGATGATCTACTAGACGAGAGGGCGCGACTCCGACTCCTCCTAACCTTGTCGCCATGTGGAGTATGCACAGCGAGAAACTCGCTTCTGCCTCGATGTGACTCATATATCATCGGCGGAGGCTGTGCGATCGGAGAGTGGTTATCGGCTGTTCTACCACTGTGATCGAATAGCGATGGACCCATGAGACTCTCGGTGGAAGGGAATGAATGATTGAGCATAGTACCCCCTTCTCTGGGTAGATAAGGAGAATTGGCAACGCCTACGTCAACAGTGGCGGACGGCCAGTTATCACAACGTCGCTCAATGGGTGATACGGACACAGAGGACGACGAAGGATAGGTGGAGGGGGCGGAAGAATTGCTTTCCGAAAAGTCATCGTTGGTGTGTGGACTCCAACTCGGATGAAATGGTAGGCGAGGCTGATCGAAGACTTCGGAGTCGCATGCTAGACGATAGACTCAGACCGAACCAAAACCATGGAATGGGATAAGGGTGCTCACAATTCAGAGACCACTCAGCACGGTTGTCGTAAGTTGGACCGAAAAGGGAGGAGATATCATTATCACGTATCTCTTGATCTCCAAACGGCCGTGGCGACTGGACTGCAATCATAGGGACCGGCGCGTGGAATATCGGCAGATGGAGTTCCAAGGGCGGCGGGTCATTCAACATCGTGGAGGCCACATCTTCGTGCCCCGGGGGATAATCGGGACTGAGCATCAAAATCAGTTGGCTTGCACAACTAATAACCGAGACCGCCTTTCATTTACCTGCCATGTGCTGAGAGGTCATCGCCGATTAAAAGCGAATCCAAATCATTTGGTGGGGGTAACGATTGCATGGAGGAAATGTATAAGAGGGGCTGGCTGGGTAAATCAGTGCTTGAGTTTGATCTTGGAACAAAGCTGAGTTATATAAGTAAACTATCAGGCGACGCTCGAGGCGTACAGGTCACAAGGAGTACCCAACCTGACGGCAGGACAAGATGAAATGAGAACATGTGTGTTCTGGGCTTGGATTGGTGGTGGCAGGACGCATCATTGAGAAGACGATGATTGCAGGTCAGCGTGAATGCGAGTGCCGACAGAGAGCTCCGAACACCGAACAAGCGCCCACCGAGGTCATCTGGCCTGACCAAGATTAGGAACGAGAGTCTTATCTGACCAAAGTAGACTAGCGGACTACCAGGGCACGCTGAAGCCTGGCAGGGCGGCTCTGCGATGCAAACTCTCTGGCCAACGGTGCTGTCAGAAACCGATGGATTAGGGTCTCGCTGAAGTGTCGAAGTTGTTCTGTTACGGCAAAGCCGATCTGAATCCATGGAGATGCCGCATTTTGGTAATGTAAACGCCATCCTAGGTAGACAATCAAGCCAGAAGGAGGTTAGAGAAGTTCGAGCGCAGTATGTACATGCGATGAATGCGTTGGTTGCTTACAGCATCAAGAAGCTAGGAGCGGCACCTAAGCTGGTTCACAGCCACCTCAAATGAAATCGGCGGTCACGATTTTGAAGTTGGGTATTGCACGCTAATAAGCCGCGAAGGAGCCCAGTCACGGTTCAATGGATTTTTTTAGGCATAAGGTTCATTACGTACCATTATCGATTCGCCACAACCGCATTCTCGTTTGAACATTGAGTCGAGGTTTTGAGGTCTACTTGAACCTCTCCAACAATCTAATCTGGCTCGTAAAAAGCCTCGAGCCGGACGATGTTGGAGGGGTGGACGTAGATACTGCCCACGACAGTGAGTAACAACCTGGATCCGCCATCCTAGATCCTCGGAATTGTAACGTTCCCCCCAAATCTCGGTAGACGTGTGGCACAGAGATGTAGGCGGAACAAGGAGATCTTTGCATGCTGGTGGGGATCTCGGGTGCACCTGAAAGCATCGAGCAGCGAAATAACCCAAAGGTGCCAAGGAGATGGCGCAAAAAACAGGCAATATTCGGGGTTTTCATGGGTGCACCGCAACAGATTCTGCAGGGTGACAATTCAGTGAGCACTGGCACTAGTGAACCGTATCACGGACCGTCGATGAAGCGCTTGCTGAGATCCAGGTGAGGCAGCAATGTCAAGATAACTTGCCAATAAAGAGCAAGTCAAAGAACCCCAAACTCAACCTATTGCGCAAAGAGAAGACGATCCCTGCAGGGTCCCCAAGACAATTTGCCTGAGCGCACGAGGAAGGCATGATATCGGCCGGGGACGCAATGGAAACAGCTCATGCCCACTCAGGTGACGCCCTCATGCGCAACCCCGAACTTTACCTGGTTCGATTCGCGTCTGAATGCGTCCAACAGGATGATCTGGGGATGGAAAGTCTGAGACGATCCTCCCACGATGGATGCAATGGCCAGGAGGACGCATCCATGAGATGATGAGGTGAACGCAATCGTACTTTCGCCGAACACGGGTTAACCAGCACCCTTCCCAAATAGACAACCACGGGTCACAAAGGCACGGTTGCATGTAAGCCACGCGCACAGGAGTATTGTGGAGTCCCAGGCTAAACGGAGTGAACAACGGATAGGCAATGAGCTGCCAAACGAATAACTTACCCACTTCTTCAGATGAGTATATCATCCTGTTTCCAAAGCTCGTTCCCATGGCATGAACTGGTCAATCGATATGGGCCTTCACTTTCAGGTCGAATCATGAATCATGAATTACCCCATGAAGATGACCGGGATGGCCGCAATGACACGAACCAGCTAGATTGAAGTCCCTGCATATCTGCTTGTCGTGTCGAACGTTGAGAAGGACGAAAGTCATCGCGATACGATTCGCGATCGATAGGGAATTGATACAGTAGAGTTTGGCACATTCCACGCCGAACCCACGCTGACCTACTTCTGTGTCGCATTTGATGGTCCGATTGAAATGCCGGGGCATCGGTGAAGCAGACGTTTTCCAAGATCCTCCTTTGTTTTGTTGTGATGGATCTGGGAGACGAGCCTTGAGATGCTAGAATGCTCCAATTCGAACATCGTGCAAAACATGAACATGGATAATTGGGGGTTTCTTGATGTTATCGGTCCAAGCAAACTCGAGGATGGGGGTATGCAGTGGAAAACGGAGGTCACAGGTCACAGGTCACAGATTCCACGGATCGGCACTGCATGTCACGCGGGCCGAGTCACAATCATGCGACTGGGAGTTCCTTGCCATCCCCGAGATCCCCGATATCTGAAGGGAGGAATCCCCGAGATCCCCAAATCCGTTCACGCGTACGTCGTTGAGTTTTTCTAAGTACTGAAGGAGGCGCCTTGAGAACATGCACCGTTTCGACTTAGACCTGATGGAATTAGCTCAGATCCCTTCTTGACAGTTGGTTGCTCCGGATTGCTCCTTGGTTGGTCGTTTTCACAAAACGCATGGGCCCTTCTCTCTTGTACTGTGATATGAACAATGTTCGAATATGTGGTGCCCATAACTTGCGCGTGCACGTACGATGAAGTTCGATACCCAATGGTAAAGTTCGATGTGGGCACTCGTTGCTCTTGTGCCAGGTCGTGCTTAACTTCGACGCGATGAAACAGAGTTCAACGTGGGTACTTGTTGCTCTCGTGCTCCAGTGCTAAGTTGTGCTTTGTGACATTTGTCTCTGATTTCTCTCGTGTCCTCGCTCACCGACTTCAAAATGGCAACTAAAAGCCCATGTATGTAAATCAGCTCCGTCTTACAGCCTCGTCTCACAAATCTAAGTAGTAGTATGGTCTGGGGTAGTTTGGGATCTCTGATGCAGGCCCAAAATACATCAAAGCCAGCGATCTTCTTCGCATGAGTCGGGCCTTAAAAAACTGCTGCCACCCACCTCTTACCTTGTACTCGTAGGTGCCGAGTAGCCATGTGCTTCAACATTCCTGGACCTTATTCTCCGTCATACCAATTATTCAAGGCTGCTACCTTCTAGGGTGCAGTGCTTCTTCCGCCAGTGCCCCAAATATCTGTGGCCACTGTTGAACTAATCTCAAGTTTGGTTAGGACAAACAAGACAAGAAACATTGCTCATACGTTGGCAATGGACTATAACATTGAAATTTGTCCGTGGGTCTGCCTATCTCAAGCCTCGTGTCAGGATTTTAGCACTTATCCTTCTTTTCGTTCACTTATATGGTCCTACTGATACGAAGCTCAATTCGTCCGCAATCTAACGATGGGCTCGGGCAAAGCTGTAGATCGCAGTGCAGTCTCTCCCTGCTTCTCGGAATGCTCAGGCGAGGGGCTCTGTGTTTGACTAAGTTTGTGTTCGCCGCTAATACATACAATCCTGGTACCCCCTATTCTTGCATCACGGAGTCATCCGTACGTATCTTGCCGTATTTTCAGTGGTGGGTGAGTGATCCCCCCGCGCTGTAACTCATTTACGACAACTAGGACCTGATGGGACATCTTCAAGTGCCTTCCCTTGTCTCCTCTCAAACACCCGGCAGTAGTCCCGGGCAGCGTCCAATTCGAAAATCCAATGGCCAGCTGCGAAGTAAGCTTCCTCGAGTCTTCTTGCTCCCCCGCGCCTTGCCGCCAGGCTAATTGGGCTCCGGATGGGACGCGTATGTTTCAAGAAAATTGACATGACGAATCCCTCACATTGCCCCGTTTCTGTGTTTTCTAACTTCTAGCTTCGATCTCTCTTTAGTACACTCTGACACCCAGAAAAGGATTTCCTACGGTGCCGTTTCCGATGGGTGCGAAGCTCGCGTGACGATTTTCGCTGGGTTGTTGCCGTTTCCTTCGGGATATAACAATGCACGTTCCCGGCCAGCACTCGTGGCCATCGTGGAGTGTGAAATCCCCCGATAAGCACTCGAACTTGGCTTTTCCCCTGGCCTAGTTCGATCGAAGCAATCCCAGACAAAGCTACTCACCTTCCCCCAAACATAGTGCATGTGTCATGAATCCTGCGAAGGAGAAATTCACAACCATGCACAGAGCTTCCAAGCTTCAACCGAGGCGGTACATCGTACAGCTAAGGGACTGCTTACGGTTCACAGCCAGTCACATAAGGCATGCGCCCGCTGGGTAAAACAATGACATCCCAGGAAATCGGCCAGCCCAGAGTTTGGTGGGTAGCCAATGGTAAGACTCCCCGCACTTTGGAGTGGTCGGACGTCCTCAAGTTCCCTTTACCACAGGTCAATTTTTTATAGCCAGCGACATACATACTCGCCATCCCCGGATTACGAGGGAAAATCCCTCGGAGTACGCGGCATGAAAACGAGGCAAGATAGTTTTCTGCCACACAATGTGATTCTGAGGATGCTCGGTAGGTTTCTAGGGAAACGGACGAAGGGATAGATACGCCCGTGCTGCTGAGGGAGTGACACCGGCGATTGCAGCGATCGAATGTGTAAGGGACGGCTAAGGTGATTCCAGGGAGGGGAAACGCCTCCACGCCTTGCAAACGGAGAGTATATAAGCGAATGACGGCATCAACTTGAAACCCTCCTCTACATTGTTGTCTTGAATTAGAACAAGGGCGAATGGGAACTATTCCGGTATCGGTGGATTCAATGCCTTGTCCTTTGTTCCCGCACGGCGGGCGGCTGTCAGAGGGGGGACGGTTACCATTGTTCCCCAAAAGCTGCGGTCAATGCTCAAATGCTCAGTCCAATATTCTAACGCAGAGCTTTGTGTTCCTCGAGTTCATTATCAACTGTACAAGAATAATGTGAACCGCTTTTTCTCACTCCTCTCCACCACCCTGCCAAGCTGAACTTGTTGGTGCCCCGAGCAACCCAACTCCAAACGATCACCCTATTTCACGAGAGTCAACCGGGGCTTGTGCAGTCCGGATATCATGCTCCAGCACACGATCAGGGAAGGTCATTCCAATCGTCTACGACCGCGCAACGTTTTCAGGGCTGGAGCTTCGCAGGAGTAGGCGGTGTATTCAGCAGGGTCCAGAATAAAGAAGGGTTGGGAAGAGATGAGACACACACATTGAAAAAGTTCCTGATATCTGTAACCATGTTTGTTAAATTCATCGTGGGGATCATTCTGCAATGCAATCGGCAAGAGTCGGTAACGGCGTTGGGGAGAACGAATAGAATGAACGATATGAAGATAGGGGAATGGACGAAGGAAAGGAATGATCAACAGGCTGTCAACAACAAGGGTTTCGATTTCAAAATTATTCTAGATCCCAGTTCGGATGGGAGAGGGATGTCAGTGTCACATCTCCGAAGATGACTACGTCGGGCTCCATCTACTTGCGTTCGCATCATAGAATGGGCCAGGATAACTCGAGGCTTGGTAGCAATCGTGAACGAGGGCAGAATTTCAACTCAAAGAAAAGGGAAGGTTAGCAAGGAAGATCGGAAACCCACCTCGTCCCACCATCTAGCCAAACCTGTTCACCCATCGTCTCCTTTGTCTGATCGACTTTCAACTTCGTCTGGACGCCCTCTGCTTCCTTTTCAGTAACACTCGTACTAGTAGGTACAGCACTAGTCTCCGTAGTGGAGAACCCACTAGGCATACCAAGCCCACCACGATCATTCCCACTACCACTGGCTTCACCGGTAGCAGCGGGAACAGGTGACTCGAGTTGGTTCCCGCTGCCGACGGAGGCTCTGCTGGGCCCCGCATCCGAGGTGGAGGGATCTGTGAGGGTAGCCGGGTTGTGTCTTCTGAGAGACGGTTGGCAACACGGAGTTCGATCAATTGGCCAGGGAGGACATTGAGTATCCGAGGAGGGGCACTGCTGTAAGACAGCTTTTGTTAGCTTTGATTTCGACTCAAAAACTCAAGAGAGGTAAGTATAATGGCGGGGAGGTGGCTGAGAAGGAACAGATATATTGGAAGGAAGGATGTAGAAAGGGGGCATACCCAGAGTGAATTTCGGAAAGAATTTGGGCATTCGCGGGGTCGTCGTATCGCATCAGTTCACCATCTCCGATGTTGAAACCATCCCGCCAAAATGTGATGTGGCGAATCGCCGCGATTTCATTGGCTATCAGCAAGGAGTAGCATCAATTACTAGATAACAAGAGAGGGGGCTGAAAAATAGTAGCAAGCGTAAAAACCGGGTTTGTGCCAAGCGGGCAGAAACAATAGACACCACACCAACATTATAAGCTCAACGAACAATGGAACAACGAAAAAAAGGGAGGGATATTTACATACCAGGCTCAGGGATTTGCTCAATGTTCGAAACGGGGATACAAGAGCTCTGAGCTTCATTACTACCGAGGGTATGTTCTCCCCTTGCAAGGATGCCCAGTTGAGCGTCTTCTGAGTTAGTCATGCCAGGTGAGGGTGCAGCTCTAGATTAAAGGGTACATCAAAGCGACCACATGAGAAATGAAGATGAGAAGGCGGAACGAAAGGGAGGCGACTCACTCGGGGAGTGGGCAGAAGAGCAAGTAGGAGGGGCAGCGAGTCTTGGGACGGGTGAAAGATCAGAAGACGAGTTGATGAATCCCGGGATAACTCTGACAGTGTGTCGAATTCATCTGAAAATCAGGCGGGACTATGGGAGGAATATGGACAAAAGAAAGATCAGTTGCATCTGAACAATGCTGCAGTAGCTCCTGACGTAAGCTTCTCACGTGGCACCATCTTCACTGGCACGTCTTCACGTCTTCCTATCTGCGCTCGCCCTGGCCTTGACCATCGCCGTTGATGTCGATAGCAATAGAAAATTGCGGCGACAACCACTGATGCTGGAGCCTGTGACACCCTCTCATAGCCCCCACATATAAGCCTTTCAGCGCAGAATGGGAGCACTGTCGAAGGTTTGGTAACTAAAATTTTGTTTTCACGGCTCTTTGTGGCTGACAAGGGGTCGACGAACACGACGCCCACTGCCGTCCTCGACAAATCGATAGCCCGCGACTCGCCCTTTCTCTTCCACCCCTAACCCTACCCCACCGACGGCAGAGGATTGTCAAAGTCAAGGATCTCGACATAAATGGTGAAGATCCCCTCCAGGACGTGAAGAAAGAGGCCAGACGGCACAAGCTCGACAGGGGTCGAAGCCATGCAGGTTCGTGACCTTATTTCCCCTCCTACTGCCCCATTGCAATTGCAGTACTTATCTCGTATTCCCTTTCAAGTTAGGCTGAGTATATTCGCCAACAAGCAGGATGGGCTCGTCAAAACAACAAGAAGCAGGCCAACTACGAGCTCAGCAGGAGGAATAGTTGCGTCAACCAGCAGACTCCACTGCACTGAGCGGGGGCTGACGGCCGCAACAACAACCTATTTTCGGCAGGCTTCTGAGGCTCGGGTGCGATCTCTCGGTCAGGTCTGAAGGAGTCGGAGCCTTTCCACTTCAATTCAATTTACGGCGGCTGTATTGTCGAATAACCCATTCGTCATCTCGATGCGCCGGCCTCGAGATCTGTCCCAGGCCCACCCGAAAGACAGGTAAGTATAGGAGAGAAGCACGAGGGCTGATCAGGAACATGCGAGCCAGTGCGCGGCTTGCTGGATTGTTGGCTTCTAAAGTGGATGATGGATCGATAGGTTTGGAAATGTTGAACAATTCATATGTATTTGTTTTCATTTGCTCCCTCAATGTATCGGTTTATCGGGATGCCTCATGCCACTGCTGTCACAGCATATCCGCGAGCAAATAACAATGAGACTAGGTAGATCGGCTGATCGGCTTACCTCCGTTGTGGCGTTGTCATTCACACCATTCTTCGTAGGTTCGAACTATACTGTTACATACACAAGCTGGGAGAATCACGGACCACCACCCGTATATCTTTACATCTTTGTCCATTTTCCATTGTAGAGATTAATTGCAGGAGATTCTAAAGCGTGGTCTTAGTGTGGAATACGAGAATTCCGTTCAGTGGTATGGCGAGATTGACAGGTCCAATCACCTACAAGATCCGCCACGACTCTGATCTCAGTGATAGCATTGCCATCAGAACACCTTTTCTTTTAAATTTTGACACCATACCCCCACCTCGGTTCGCCACCCGAATCGGTATGCTCTTGTCGCTTCAAGGCTTTGCTGTAGAAGCCACCGAAAACGAGAACCAGCAGGTAGTCTAGGCGCAGGGGATGGAATCGAATAGCAATCGGGAGCTGGGTGTCTTGAGGGTCTATGATACCGCCAAAAGGGTTCAAGCCTCTTGATGGACGTCGGCGGTTGGTATCGCATTATGGCAGTTATGAAAATCATTTGTGATACTTGGGCATGTGAGGAAAGATGCGGTGTGTTCGGGCTGTTTCTCGTGAACAGAACTTCCGTTGAATACATAGTAACATACCATTCAAGTTACGCCTCGATATTCAAGGCACTAATCCGAGAGTTTGGCCTTCAGAGATGTCCGAGCAAGTTGCCATATGGAGTGAAATATACCGTTGTACAACAGCGGCCAAACGTCGCGAAAAATCCACGGGCAGGGTCCTACAAGGCCAGGATGAAGAAGGAGCTGCCAGTGAATCCAAGAGCGGGGATCGAAATGCCATTTCAAGTCAAACACCAGATATCAGGGGAGAAAATGCGTGAGGTGTTAACGCAAATAACTGGCCATAAGATACCACACCACACATCCAAGCATTTGGCGACCGACTGGTGGTTGCGGAGTCGTAGTAGCTCATTCGAAAATGAATGTACAAACGGAACAGAAATTACAGAATAGCATTCTCACACCCGCGGCGTCGGGTTCTGACGCTGCTCTTATTCGCTTCAGCTCTCTTGGAATCAGCTTCCTGCTGGTATGTACTAAGTAGATCCTCGGTCCCGCTCGTTCGTCATATCATTTTCCGAGGAGATCGGGGTTTCCATCAGGAAAGCCGTCTGCTGGGGAAATTTTATGGTGTCGTTCCCCTCTTATTCGCAGAGGTTACTGGGCAGCCTTGCGAACGATAATCTCTTCCTTGCTGGGCTGGATGCTGAGGTGTTTCCTTCCAATCATTAGCCAAACACCGCCCAGAGCCAAAAGTCTGCGAGTCGATCCAACGGATTCGGATCGAATTTCGTCAAGCCACCCTTACCCCACATCATGCATCAGGATTCGATTGGGGTAAGTTTGATATCTGTTCCTTACTGTATCCTGTTATCTTCCATTTTGTTTTCGGCGCTTCCCAATGGTTGTGTGACTAAAGGACTTTGTCCACAGGCGACTCAATTCCACTAGCTGTGATCGTGCTGGTGATCCTGTCCTTACGTATGATCCTTCTCGCAGGCCATTTCACCTTGTGCAACGCAGTAAGTTGATATTGCTTACCACGGTCCTCCTTCCAATATAATTATTTGTCATGAAATTAGGTACGCTCAGGGTACGGGAATGGGGGGGTTCTACTATGTGGGTCAGTCGATCATATCATACGATGCCTCGACGTGGACAATGGGATATTAGGGATGTACAATGTATGATTCGCAAATATTACGAGCTGTTTATGAAAACCTGGGGTTAGCTCTGGTTCCGCCGCCACATTTGGCGCCATGGAGAAGAAAAATCAAACTCCCTAAGGAAAGCCGGCTTTCGGGCCTTTGGTTACAACACGCTCGGAAACTCGCCCAAAGCGAGTCGGGAATACGAGGAGGTTTAGGGATAGTCATCGCAAGTCCCATGTTTCTCCTTAGTTTTATAAGAAATTGGTTGGCAGATCTGATATCAGCGAAGGGGCGCTGATATGTGTACGCCTAACCGAATTAGCAAACACTCCAAGAATCGACAGACAATGATGAGGCACACCTCGAGGATAGTCAGCCCGAAAGAGTATGTGTCCGCTGAAAAGCTCTGTGATACTTCGGGCCCATTCGTGGGCACCAATTGTTCTGGAGCTTTCCACCAGAGGAATGGATCCATGGTCTCCCCCGTAAGTGATTCTATGATAGGATAGAGCCCGAAATCCGCTAATCGGGCCTGATCGTCGTCGTCTATGAGGATATTTGACTAGGTGACGGAATGTCAGAACAACGAAGAACGGCGGAGAGGTTATCCGCGATACGCACCGCATGAATCCTACCGTGGATGATACCACAAGAATGCAGATACTTCAAACCTTGAGCCGCTTGACGAAGCTTTTGTGTCTTAGAATGTCATCGTTGTCTGAAGACTCGATATGAGGAATACGTACTATCATGGGCAATCTGACTAGGGAGCGGTGCTTGATGCAGTAGTCGACAATATTACCGTTCCGATACATTGGCTGGACGAAGGTTGGCAAAGGGTAGTCGTAGATTATCTGAAAGAAGGTTGCGAGGTGGGCGTGGTTCAGATGGTTCCATTCGCGAGTAGTCGAGAGGGACACCTGAAATGCACAAGTGTGAGTTATGCCAAAGGGAATATGGAACGAAGTAGGGTCACTGGCCTCACGGGCGTTCTGGATTTTTGTCCTCACCACCCTGTGCAACAGCTGTTGTGATTGGGCGTTCCATCCTGGTTGACGGCCGGGAATGTATAGACTAGAATATTGCCCTTCCGGTGAGTACTTGCCGACGTATCTGTCGCCGAGATTCTGCGTTACATGTCAACTTGAGAGAAGCTAGTATTGAAGTGACGGTAAGGGACGCACGATGTCGACATGACTAGGAGTTCGGGTAAGGGACATTGTTGGTAAAGGAGATGGTTAGAATGGAGAGCAGAACGGTAGCCAATGCGACTGGATTCTTGGGTTTTGTACCAGAGCTGAAAGGGACCTTTATAAAATAGCATGAGGAGATGAAGATCTCCAATTCTCTGGTTGACAGAAACAATCCGGATCTAAAACATCGCTGTAACCCATCCAAGGCACCTCTAGGGTCCCTTCACGGCATACCATTCGTCAGAGATTCAACGGCAAGCACGACACGATTTTTGGTTTCGAGGTCGTCCGCCGCTGAGCGTCTACCTACTTGTCGAGAAGCACCAAGAGTTAATACGTACCGGCGGTATCCGAGTCGGTTGCTTCCGTGTTCTGTCCCTCCGTCCGATTTGGTTAGTACGTCATAAGCACTACTGGGGAATCCGATTTCAAATTTGTCTACAGTACTTCGTCGCAAGCCAGCCATCTCAGTATATTCGGGACTCAGCCTACCTTTCGAAACCCTTCTGTGGCCCCACTGTTCATTCTATTTGCCTGCTATTTCACCATGATCAAAGCTAATATCTCGTTGGAATTGACCCCTGCGCTCAACACCCAAGTGCATAATTCTTTGTCAACTGTTTCTGGTGCACATAGTAGCACCCTCCGCTCTAACTTGGGGCACCCGAGAATATGAATCCCATTAGCAGACCCAGCTGCCAACTGTGGCCTACTGCAATCCATCTCACACCCGCTCTTCTACCATCAGGCTGGATAGCGGCAACGTTCCAGAAATTTTGACTTCAAGAATGCCGTGCAATGGCAGAATCTCAGGTATTTGGTATCACTTCTAGTCCCGATCTCTCCTCGTTCTGCCTTGCGCTCAACCTAAGATTTCTAACGGTCACTCTGTACCACGGCGTTTCCCGTTCGCACCAGGCTTGCCTGACGGCTGACAATGGCTATTGGTACCATATCCTCCATAATCAACCATCGGCGTTCCCACCTTGCATTCAGGTTGGTACTGGAAATTTTTATGGGGTTCCCCCTCCGATCCATCTAGGGCATCTGCCAGGAAGCAAGTGTTGAACGGCAGATAGTTCATTAGCCATGGCCATCGTAACGCACGGAACCCAGACGCTTACTCCATCTTGGAATCGCCCTGGACCTAGTTGCTAAGCCAGGAGCGGGGAGACCTCTCCGGAATATAGCTCTTTCGTCAGGGTGGAACCCTCAACCATGCACGGTACCGAGCATCAACCTAGATTACACACCACACAGCCACGGACCTTGCCCGCCTGCGCAGCCAGTGGCATGGGGAATCCCGAGTCTGGCGTGAATCGGCGAGATACGAGAACATCAGCCATCCCATAATCAGGTGAATAGCCAATGGTAACACTCAGCATCGATTGGACTTTCTCCTCGCTCACCAGAATTTCGATTGAGGGCCCATTTATCGCAGATCAGATTTTTAGAACCAACGAGATCGTCGCTTCCCTTGATTGCGAGGGAAAACAAGTACGCGACCATGAGGATGCAACGTTTTTATGTGACGCCGAGGAAGCACGATAGGTTTCCAAAGGAACAAATGAAGGGAGTTGTAGCCACGAATGTGAAAAAGGTCTAAGGGTGTCGGAGAGAGGAGTCAACACATCCACGCCTCACTGCCGATGACTATATATGTGGAAAAAAGCCGTATCACATCCTCCGCATTGTTGTCTTGAATTAGAACAACTATGGGACTGACCCTTTGGTTCACTTGTTACGAATTCCATCAGGCTGCCATTGTCCCTTCTTCCCGCACGCTGGCAGCTGTGAGAGGGAACACAATTGCCATTGTTCCCCGAAAGCGGCGGTCAATGCTCAGATGCTCAGCCCATTCATCAACGTAGAGCCTTCTATTTACTAAATTTCATTGTCAAACTGTACAGGAATAATGACCGCTGCTTTCTCTCTCTCCTCCATCTCCCCGTAAATGAACTTGGCCGTAGTTGATATCTCAAGCAACCCACCTCTGAACAATCACGCTGTTCACCAACCCGGCGGCTTGTACGGTCTGACTATCGTCCTCCAGCACACGATTAGGGAAGGTCGTTCCGATCGTGTATGGCCGCGTAAGGTTGTCAGGGCGAGAGCTGTATGAGAGCGAGCAGTGTATTCAGAAGGGTCCAGAACAAGCGACAAAGAGGATGTTGGGAGGAGACGAGACGTACGCATTGATAAAATTCCTGATATCTCTGACGGTGTGTGTTAAATTCATCCTGCAAACCATTCTGCGAGAAAAGCGGTGGGAGTCAGCTACGAAGTACAGCAATTAGGGGAGGGGACGGAAAGGTAGCAGAAAGGAGGTACGGATAGGGACATGGACAAGGAAAGGGAAACACCGAAGAGCTGGTGTTGGAGAAACTACCAGCAGGTGGTCAAGGCCAAGCGTTCCGACATCGAAATCACCCCCCAAGTCCCAACTATGATACAGGAGGGATGTCAGGGTGACATCTCGGAAGCTCAAACTACGCCGGCCACCATCCAGTTATGTGCACGTGATGGAAATGGTCAACGTAGCCGGACTCTTGATGGTGATTGGGAATGAGGAACCACGCCAGCGGACTTTCGACTCGAAGAAAAAGGGAAGACGCCGGAGGTTGGTAAGAAAGATCGAGAACCCACCGCGTCCCATCAGCCAACCGAATCTGCACACTTGTCGTTGGCTTCGTCTGGTCCACCTCAAACCTCGTCTGAATACTCCCCGCTTCCCTTGCGGCAACACTCGTAGTAGGAGCAGGACTCGACCCAGCAGCGGGGAACCCACCAGGCATACCAACACCACCATGGTTCCCACTACCACTGGCTTCACCAGTAGCAGGGGGAACAGGCGACCCAAGCCTGTGGCCGCTGCCAACGAAGGCTCTGCTGGGACCTGCGCCTGCAGTGGAGAGATGTTTGAGGAGAGCGGGGTTGTAGTCTTCTGAGAGTCGTTTAGCAACACGGAGTTCGACGGGTTGGCCGGGGAGGACGTTGAGAATCTGGGGAGGAGCTCGGCTGCAAGACAATTTTTGTTAATTTTAATTCCAGCTCAAGAGAGGGAAGTATGATGATAAAGGAGACCCGCAGGTAGAGTGGGGAAGGAGGGACACGTTAGAAAGGGAGACTGGAGAAATGGAACATACCCAGAGTCGATTTCGGCAAGAATTTGGGCGTTCGCCGGGTCGTCGTATCGCATCAGTTCACCATCTTCCACGTTAAAGCCGTCCCGCCAGAATGTGATGTGGCGGATTGCCGGACTTTCATCTGCCGCCAACAAAAAGCAATGTCAATTACGAGGCCACAAGAGATCGGAGCAGAAAAACAGTAGAAGTCTTAAAAATCAGGTTTGTGCCAAGTGCGCAGACAGAATTGACACCATGCCACCAGCATATACTCGACGAACAATCGGGTAACGGAACAACAAGGGGAATCTACGCACCGGGCTCTGATGTTGGCTGAGCGTTCGGATCGGGGATATATGTGCTCTCAACTTCATCACTACCGAGGGTATGTCCTCCCCCAGCAAAGATACCATGTTGAGCAGCTCCTGGATTCGCCATGCCTGGTGGCGGGCCTGCTCTATAGTTCCGGGCAAAAATCAGTGACTAGATCAGAAGGGGAGGAGAAAAAATTAAATGAAAGCAAGGGGACTCACTCGGCTGCTCGTCTCAGAAGATTCCTCACAAGGTCGCCTCCAGGAACTGATCCAGCTCTGTCCGGGTTCTGGACATTCAACCCGCTGCGACATCGATCATCAGTATTCTCTCCCTTTTCTTAGGCAATATTCAAGCGATATCGATATCTGGATGCTTAACTCACCTCCTCTCACCGCCTGCATACCAATCAGCACCCTCATCCTCGTCGTCATCGTCATCGTCCCCATGTCCATGTCCGGCATGCCCTCCACCGCCGCCCATGGAAGGAGGCATCCCACCCACTCCACCACTTCCTACATCGCGAAGGGTTGCGACACGAGGCCCAGAGCCTCTACTATTTGGCCTATTGAGCAGATGTGGGTAAGCAGTGAAGGAGACTGATCGATTGGGGCGCACCTGGATGAACCTGCGCTATCAGGGTTGCTCCAGTCTCCAATACGTCCGATTCTTGGTGCCATTTGGGATTTCTTTGACTTGTGCTGGGTTTCTCGGATATCTGGGAATACAAGAACAATGATTCCAGGTCGAAGCCGCTTTGAAAGCCTGACGCGTCGATGTATCCTGACGGCGTGGGAACTTTGACTTAGCGAGACGCGTTCCCTTCCTCCAATTTACAGACGCGCCTCTTTCGCTTTCTTTTCCTCCTGCATTGCTGGATAATCGCTGGAACTAGAAACTTCTTCACATTCTTGTTAAAATTTACTGTCAGAATGGCTCGTGCAGGTCCTTCTCGTTC
Source organism: Jaapia argillacea MUCL 33604 (assembly GCA_000697665.1). NCBI lineage: Eukaryota > Fungi > Basidiomycota > Agaricomycetes > Jaapiales > Jaapiaceae > Jaapia > Jaapia argillacea. The sequence continues at coordinate 801,310 of KL197718.1, forward strand.
TCAGCGCGCGGCTCCCGAACCCTCTCAATCCCAACGTCTAAGTCAATCCCAGCGTGCTCGACGCGGTCGACAGGATGATGACGATGATGAGGACGGTGACGAAGGAGATGGAATGGACGTCGATGAGGAGACCGGTGAAAACGTGAGTCGTCACGTCAAGAGTTTTGCCATAGTGCAGCAATCTGACTGAATTGAATTGAATTGAATGGATATATGGTCGATAGGAATTGACAAGAAAAGCGAACGAGCTTGTCCGACTTGCCCTCTTTACGGAGCAAAAGCGATCGGCTTTGCGAAAGGATGATATCAATAAGAAGGGTACGCAAATTGACTCCTTAAACGTCGATTTTACTGAATCCTTCTTTAGTATTGGGCTCAAACACCAGGCAATTCAATGTCGTCCTCGCCGAAGCACAGAAAATCCTGAAAAAAACGTTCGGGATGGACCTCGTTGAGCTTCGTTCTCGTGCAGGCCTTGATGGCGAAGCTACGGCAGGTGCAGCTGCCGAGTCCGGCACCGGACTCAAGAAGAAAGGTAACCCATCTCAGGTCATCTTTCATGTCTGCGTATCTAATCAGCCCGTCCCGTCAAAATTCGATGTATTCTCTGGGTATCTGGATGAACAGCCGCCTCAGCCGGTTCGAAAACCTACATCCTTCGTTCCACCCTCTCTCCCACTCTAATTGAACTCGCCTCTGTAACGCACGAATCGATCCTCGAGGAGGAAGCTGCAGACGCCGCCTTTACCGGCAATGACGACGACGAAACTCCGATCAGGAACTATGGTAGCATCCTGAGTTGGAGTACGGGTGACCAACTCGGTACAGTTGGTGTTTTGTACGTTATTCTGGGATTGATTCTATTGAGTGGGAAGAGTATTGGTGATAGTACGCTCTTATACCCAATTTACACTCTCTACCCGTTACTAAATGCGTTCTGGTATCGACAGTGGACCTCCGAACTCACCTAAAGCGCCTCCGCCTGCCGCCAACCTCCACCCTCTCCCTCACCCCCCTCTCAGCCCACTCAACCATTCCAATCGAAGCCTATCTCAACCAATTAACCCGCCAAGGATATCTCGATCGTTTCTCCACATCCGCATCGAAATCCAAGCCTTCTGCAACTCAAACCGGCGCCAAACGCCTTCGTGGGACCCAGGGGGGTGGTGGCGATGGAGAAGGAGCGAGTTTTGAGTGGAAGTGGGGTCCGAGAGCTATGAGTGAGGTGGGAGAGTTGGGCGTTGCAAAGTTTGTGTTGGAGTTCATCGCTGAGAGGTCGGTTGTCGCGGAAAATGGGGAAGATGGAGGAGAAGGAGAGAGATCAGGAAGGAGGAGGAAAGAAGAGATTAAGAAGAAGTATGATTTGCTTATGAAAGGGTTGGTGAGGGTTACCGGCGAGTTGAGCGATGTAAAATGATTGTATTGTGCTTTCCGTAGACGCGCCCCGTTTCCCATATTTATGTCTGGGTTCTTTGGTCTCTGTGTATTCTACATCCCATAGCTTAGCATAACATAGTGTAACACAGCTCCGCATATAGTTAGGAATAAAGATCGAAGCTCCGCCTACGGACACTACAATCGTTCACTAATCAGCCCACAACCCCAAACCCAAACCTAACCAACAAGCTTGCCCCATTCTCCTTCCCCTTTAGATCCAACAGTCGCACCAACCTCCAGCCTTGCTGCAAGTAATCCACTCGAGCGCAAAAGACTGCTAGGCGGGCATCCCGGGTGAACTCTGACTGGACGACAAACATTCTATTGAAGATCACAAGGCCGTAAGCTCGATGGTGCAGATTCACGAAGGGGGGACGGAAATGCGGAAGTGCGGAGAGCGAAAAGGGGACGTACCGCAAAAACGCAATCTCATCAGCATCGTACACCCACTCAAACTTCGACTCATACATAGCATCCACCACCCCTATCTTACCAACAGGTTGCAAAGATCCATCGACCTCTCCACCAATATACCACGGATTAACCACTCCACTATCAAGGTAGGCACTCTCAGGATCCACCGCTGTTAGATCCGGAGGAGGAGCAGAGGGACCGGGAACGGGAGTAGATTTGATAATGAGAGTTTTGCATTCTAGGTCTCCGGTGGAGAGGAAGAGTTGGGAGAGGACGTAGGAGGAGAATGGTTTCCCTTGGGGGGCAGGTACTGTGATAGATTGGTTGAAGGAAACGGGCGAAATCTTAATGGAAACGAAGGTACTTACGAGAGCTCAACCCAGCGATCTCGACATTGAGCTTAACTTTCCCTCCCATCCACCCCATTCCCATCAACCGTCCAGGTTTGAGGACCCAGCCAGGTGTTCCAACAAACATAGCTTCATTTACCTAGAACCAAAGAGCGCATATAGTCAACAACGACAAGAATCACGACCACACTACTATCAAGAAAGAAAAACAAGCCAAACCCACCTGCATACCCCTATCATACCTCTGCCAATTAATGGCACATATCTGACTCCCATCCCTCCAATACTTCTCCGGTGACATATTCCCACTGTAAATCCTCGTTCCTTTCGGGTATACACGTCTTAAATGATGACGTGAGCTAGTGATTAACTGAAGGATGGCTGGCGTCAACACAGAGGATGAGTCGGCTGTTGCCTCGGACTCGGACTCGGGGGAGGTGATGGTCGAGATGGATCCGAGAGAGGAAAGGGACTTGATGGAGGATGAGGAGAGAGAGAGGGATCGGATGGATTCGATGATGGGATGAGAAGGCGTGGTCGTGGTAGGAGGGGAGGCAGGGGAGGCAGGAGTAGGAACGTGAAGAGAGGATATGGATGTTTCGGATATGTTTATTAAGATGTGAGGGGGTTCATCGAGTCCTAATGACAATTAACAAGTTCGAGCGTTGGTAATGTGGTCCAAAACAGCGATAGTATACTATACGCACGTTGATTCAACCAATCCTTCCCGGGTTTCATACTCCTCGCATAAACACCTAACCTGGCCAGCCCCTCCCCGATCTTACCTTCTAGATTAGCCTTTTCAGCACGATGTGTTTCCGCCATTTTCTTGCTCTCCTCTTCTCCATCTTGTTCTTGCACTTCCTCTTCCTCCAGTGCCTCCACCTCAGGAATTGGAACTGCACCTTCGACCACTTGTCTAGGCTCTCCTGGAGATTGCACGGTCGGTTTGGGTGGATAGTACTCGACCTAAGACAGAATATCAACCCAGAGTTCAGTTGGCGCCGATAGACGGAGACGAAGAGAGGGAAAGAGAAAAGCCACACACCATCAACAAGATCCGTCCCTTCAGGTCCGCAACCTTCACATCACCTCCCTCCCCAACTTCAACAGGTTTATCAACCAACATCTCTCCCCAAGCCCCCTTCATAATCTCAACTAGCTCAGCCTGTCCTTTCGGCGGGACATGGCATTCCAAACTGATCATCACAGGCCACCCCGGTTCTCCTGCCAACGACCCATCAAGAACGACCCCTTTCTGTTCAGCCCTCAGGGCATCGCCTATAGCAATACAAACGGCTTTAAAGTCTACGCTTTTGCTGAAAGTATAGCCATGTGTGACGATGGGGCCTTTGGAGGAAGGCCAGACGTCGATCTCAACGCAACGGGCGCGGCGGGAGAGAACGTGGGTGTAGGATGTTGTTGAGGCGCGACCGATGAGTTGGCGGGAGAGGAGGTATGTATTGTGGGAGGACCTGTGGATGTCGAGACACTTGGTGAGCGTAAGGAGAGAAGCAGGGAGGTTAAGGACGTACGAGATAAAGTAATTCGTGAGAGGGAACGAATTGTCAACCTTTGGAGGTTGTACGAGTGGCAGCTCAAATAATTCATCCAGAGTCTTTCAAACAAAACTTCATTAGTACGAGGCTTGATGCGGTTGTTCGAAGAACACTCCAGACCCTCGATTCCGGAAGTATGAAAAGATAGAAAATGAACATACCAACCCCTGCTCCGTCACGAACTTCAGCACATCGACGCTCAACCTCGGAACCCCTCCAACTTTCGTTTTAGGCGGGAGGGTATTGATGATCGTATCAAGACCATATTCACGAGCAATGATCTCCGGTTTGTCGAGCTCGGGGTGTTCAGCCAAAGTCATGCCATCGTCTGTAAGAGACATGCTTGTACCGTCGGTCAACGTGTTGTATGAGGCAGACAAGAACAAGGGAAAGTCAAATCAAGTTCAAGTTTAAGTCCATGTCTATTCATAGCGTCGATGCCAGGGAGGAGACCATCGCTTCAGCTAAACATCAAATACCGAGATAGGGGCTGTGCGTTCGCTCCATCTCCCCTTCTCCGGGTCCCGTTAGCAGAACGTGTCGGGTATCGTGGGCCCCGTCGAAGAGGCCATCGATGGACATTCCATCCTCCGAACGGGACATAAACAATCCCTAGAGTCGATAATTCGTAACCCCAGGGGCTCTCATCGCCCACACCCTACTAACACCCATATCCTCAACACCATCATCCTTAACCGTAATACTTGGTTCTCCATCAGAAGAGGCAGGATTCCGGAAGAGGATGTTGCGTTTCTAGGTGACCACAGAAGAATCAGCGTCGCGAAGGAAGCGGGAAATTCATGATATAAAGTGCGCACCATGCCCAAAGTCAGATGAATCCCAGCGGGATCAGGGTCATACTTCACCAAATCCACCTCCACCTCCCCATTCTCCTCCTTCACACCCTCCAGCCTCTTGATATTCTCAACCACAATTTCGGCCTGCTTGAAACCAGGTCGAGCCTGTTTGGGTCCGCCAGTCTCTGCTACATCTCCTATTGCGAATATGTTTGGATGAGAGGAGGAGGCGGTCTGAGGGTGGAGGAAAGGTGAGAAGAAGAGGAAATGGGATAAATGGGAATCGTACCTGAAGACTAGGTTTTACTAATATCCTACCAGTCTTACTCGACACCAAGTCCGGTGACAGACTTAGGACAGGCGACGACAGTGGAATCTGGCCTGTACAAATGATCTACCAAACAAGCCCATCAATCAAGCTCTGGGACCGAAAAAGACATGAGCACTCACCACAAAATCCGCCCCGACTTTTCTCCCACTCCCCACCTCAACCTCAAACTCTCCCTTATCCACTGGGAACCCACCCTCTGGCACCTTTACCCTCTCACCCAAAATCACTTCTACTCCAAGTTCTTCTAAACGAGTCATGAGAAGTGGGTGGATCGCGGGGTGGAATGTCGGCATGAGCTGGTTCCGAGATTGTATCAAGGTTACGTGTTTGCCGGAGGTTGAAGGTGGGTAGAGATCTGCGATGTCTGTCGCCATTTCTGTAGAGGATCAAGTGGCCAGTAAGCTTCGATCCTATAGAAGCGAAGGTAAGGAACGACTGGACACTCACGCACACCGACAGCCCCACCACCAACCACCACGATCTTCTTAGCATCCTTAACCCTCCTCTGATGTTCCCTGAAATACTCAATCCCGCTAACTTTATCTTCGGTGTGCAACGTCCCTGGCGGGGGAAGTTTCGTTCCAGTCGCCAGTACCAAATACTCAAATGGTATCAGCTCCTCCTTCGCCTGTCCCTCTCCTACCACCCCAGTATATTTGATAGTATTATCAGGCAAGACTTCCGTCACTTTCCCTCTGACGTGCACGACGGACCCAGGTGGAGAAGAGTGAAAGGCATTATCGTAGGGGACGAAAGCCATGTGTTCGTGGTTGGGTAGGATGGCATAGCGAGGGAAGGCGAAGAGATGTTGGAAGTGAGTGTTTTTCTCCAGGAGGATGGTTTGATGAGTGGAGGAGAAGGCGTGGGACAGGAGCTCGACTGCCTTTAAACCTGAGGAACGTTCAAATCGCAGGTAAGTAGGGATACATTATAAAGTGGTTGAGACGAATCAAGGATGATGCACTCACCAACATAGCTACCTCCCACCACGACAATGTTGGGTTTGGTAGAAGGACTGATACTACCCATCTTCAAACTCGCTCTGAAAGCTCTCCTCGACGAAGGATGAATGGACGAAGCAGATATAGCACCACCAAACCCAGCTGAGACAAGTCGGACGTGCTTGTGGATATAGGACCGGGAGATCATGAGGGGTCGCTATTCCTCTTCAACCAATCAACCCGTAGTCGGAGTACTCGGCACCGCGACTTCGCACATTGCTTGGCGAGCATATATAAGTAGCAGGATGACTGATGACGAGGAACGGCGGCATGCCATTTACAAGCGCGCGCAGAGTTCCTCTGAGAAGCATCGGATGGAAATAGCGTCGACGCGTCGCTGATGCCGCTTGAGAGTGATTGGGGGTTAGGGTTGATCGGCCATTCGGGGCTCGGGGGCCGCATTGTTTCGGATCTCGGTGGAGGGTGTGGTGTTGAATGTGGCGAGGACGATAACATGGAACTGCGTACACTTGATGAGGTGAGAGTAATTAGGGGGAGGTCCGGAGGGATCGGTCACATCGTACTTATGTCTCAACGGCGACGCCGAGAAATTGTACCCAACGAAATGAACAGATATCGCAGCTTCATGATAATCTTCAATGGTCATACATGATCATTGGCAAGATCTTCTCACGCAATTAGTAACATCGGTGGCTGGAATAGCAGAAAACTCACAACTGGTCTTGAAACGCGTTCCGATAACCCTCAAAGGAAGAGGAGAAAAGATGTTAGGTGGGTCAATATTAAAACGCATTGAGATGCTGCTCCTGTCGAAAGGGTGAACGAAAGTGTCGAGTCGTAGTCGCGGTGGTCCCAATATCGGCTCAGAAACAGGCCAATAGGAATGACTCAACAAAACCCATTCTCGACAGTTTGCATGCACTGCGGGCGAGCAACGTCAGGATTCCAACTCGGTCGAGATGGTAAGATTCACCAAGGAGGTGTTGGTGATGAAAGCGTGAACACGGGCAACTCGAACAGGGAGTGGGATTTATTGAAAGGAATGGGGAAAACGCAACTTCGGCAAGTCCACTCCACAGCACAAGGCAAGATTGATATGAGAGCTTTGCCTGGCACATGGAGGTAGTCAGTGGCCTTTCCTACGTGAGCGTACGTGATTTTGTGGTAATAATGAGGGACTTGTCGCCAAGGCATGACGTTGAAAACTTTAGCAGCCAAATGCTCGGGACACGCGTTGATATCGAAGGCAACGCGAAAACAGGCCTCGCACTCAGGACTCGGTCTCTCGGGAGGGAAAATCTCGCGAGTTAATCTCTGGGATGTCGTTGAGGTTACACAGACACGTCGCCACAGACCGACAGGAGCTGTAAGTATTCATATTAATAGCTTGTTTCGCAGATACTTATAGAACGGAATGGAATACACACATTGTCGATGGTGGGATTGTGAATAGAGCTTCAGAGTTCCCTCGCGACGTCGGTGGCCGACATTCGTGCACGGTCCCGCGTATCATGGTTCAATCAATACCTTTAAATTGAAATATGCCGTCATACAACCTTCGGGATCAAGCAGATAATAGTGGACACCGCACAGGTCCGCCAGAATGCGGTCGGAAGTTGTTGCCTTTGCCAAGTATAAACTGACCGAGACCAAGAATAAGTTCGCCTGGTATGTAGACAGAAAGGCGGTATGCCAGGCCTCTATCATGGGCGTTGACCAGCGATGGTGTGTACACATGGACAGCCGCAAAGAGACCTGCACCCATTCGCGTCAGAGTGAATTTGCGCTGAGGGGACATGTGAGCTGCGCAATGCTGGCAAGGGGTGTCTATGGAGGAACTTACACGGGTTTTCGGTCTTCTTCGAGCCTTCTTTGATGTATTGATGCAAGGCTGAACGGGTTTACGTTACCAATTTTTCCCGAGCCGAAAACAGCTCGCGACTGTGTCTATTCGGGAGACGGGGGACATGGGAGTACTCGACCTGCCAACTCGCCAGACAGAGTAGAGGAATCCCTTGAGATGAAGTGGTCAGGTTGCAGGTTGGTTGGACTCCTTGAAGTGATGGTTGGAGGTGAAGCGATGGCGTGGCACGCATGGTCGTCGGCAAATTCAACCTTTTTAGTTTGATAGCCGTTTCCAGCCGCTGGCAAAATGCGAAGCACTTCAACCAGGCGTTTGGCAGCATGTCTGGATAATTGAACTCACAGCTGCTCTACGACGTGGAGAGGAAGGACTGGTCACGATATCCTAGCGACCCTCTCGCCTCTCAAGATCTTTACCGTTTTCCCCGCAATCCCACACTCCGCCAGCAGTCAAATATCCTCGCATTTCCTGGAGGACCTAGTAGAGCTTCTGATAATAGTTCATCTCCAATCATAACAGCATCCGGCAAATCTAAACCAAACAAGATTTTTCTGGGTGCTCTTGTTCCCATATCTAATTTCGGCCTCGTGCCATAGTGACCTTCGTGGGCCTGATCCTGACATAAGTCGAAATGTCTAAGGCCAAACCATCCCAAGTCCTTTAAGGTAGCGCGGTCACAATGTATATTCTTCTGGTCTCCTTCCCACCTTTCTCGCTCCGCCTCTCAACTTGGTCCCGGATCCTTGCTGCTCTTTCGTGCACTCTGATCCCAGTCTCAGCGGCGAAAACATCTGCGTTCGACCATGTCCGACACCTTTTCAGACCCCGGACTAATTGATGGAATGAAGGAGCATCCTAGCTCCTTCATTGGAGCCTATGTGGCCAATTTATTGGTGCAAGCCTTCCAGACTGGCGTGCTCGTAGACTTATCCATGAAATTCTGGTCTTACGCCCACCACGAGAGCCGTACGATGAGACTTACAGTGGCATTTGTCTCCGCAGTAGCACTGTATGTTCTTTCCAATCATGACACCTCTCCATATCCGTTGCTTACCTATCTCGCGGCAGCTACCAAACAGGAGTGGCACTCTACTCTGGCTGGAGAATATTTGTCCTTGGATATGGGAATTGGCAATCCCTGCTGACGCTGGAATGGCCGGATAGGCTTCAGAGTTTGGTTGTATGTAATTGCCGCTGTTGAATTCTGTTGATTCTCACAGTCAAAGCTGCTCCTTAGACAACTGCGCTGGCTTCTCCTATTCAAGCCTTTCTGATCTGGCGATGTTGGATTGTAAGCTCCCTGCTCCCTGATCTTTCCATCTTAGATGACGACTTCTCTCTCAAAAGCTTACGAACAAAAGCTGGATCACACTTGTATGTTTAAACCTGAATTGTTACGACCCCGTCTCTGAAACAAACCCCAGGGCGGATTATCATCATTGCTAGTAGCCGCTGTCGCTTCTAGTATCTACCTCGTGTACGGCGTATTTACGATCTCCGTCACCCCTGATGGCTCAGGAATACGAGGGCAGAACAGTGTAAGCCAGATCATCCTATACAAATCACCGTCCTTAACCGGCTTTAGATCTTCTCACTCTGTACGTTTTTCAACGATTCGAAATCACTCTCCTCTTGATTGTGCACCTTTTCACCAGGGGAGATCACTCTGATCCTGTCGGCTGGTAGGTGACCGCTTCTCCGACGTTATGCATCGTGTCTCACCTTCTCTTCTAGTCCTCGGTACGTATGTCCTTCAGAGCGTCTGATTCTCCAACTCAAACCCTTCGAGATATCAGCGTTACTACTATCCTATTAGTTTTCCTCTTGCGCTCTCGATCGAATGTTTTCAGCAGGCGGTTCCGTCGAGTATGTCCCATTTATCAGACACTTTATCCGTAACGCTAATGCCTAAGTCATAGGTACTTTTTCGACTTATAATGATCTCATGGGAAGCTGCCGTCCTTCCCTCCGCTTGCGCAATGGCTGCCGCCCTATCGATTGCCACAATGGTGAGTGAAGCGCCATCTCCGATCTGATGACCCTTGCACTGACGTACCCCCAGAATGGAGGGTTCACGAATTTCTGGTACCTGTTCTTCCAAGCCATCCTTGGCAAGCTCTACGTCATGTCCTTGTTGATCACGCTGTGAGCTTCTTTTTGAATCGATCTCTTTTCATCTTGTCTGTTGGCTCACGACGACATAGAAACACCCGTGCGAACCTCCGTAAAGGAGACGCAGATGGAGGCTTCCCCGGCGATTCATGGACCCCTCCCCGAATCGAGATCCATGTGCCCGTAAGCCCACCGCCCACCATCACCACTCCTAAGCTAATCACCCTCCTCACAGACGATGAACGAGGAAGATAGCACAAGCACTCAACCAGACATCCTATTCGCTGAAAGTCCTGTTATTGACAATACGACAACGGCTGAAAAGTCAGAGAAACAAGATAGTAGGAGATGAAGGCTGTATGCTGTCCCGTCATCGAAATGAAGGGGGCCAGTCCTATACGACTAATCATGATGGACCTTTGCGATGGTGCAATTTTCTCTGGGTGAGGTCTTTGGATATCCTTTGACGATGTCGACGGAAAGTTGCAGGGGAAGTGGGGATTGCTATGTATAGGACTGACGAGGTCTTACGCTTACACCTCTAGCAGGGACGATCATCACTTGTGCAGCAGGTCGATCAATTTGACATCCAATATCACCCATATTATGTTAAATCATCGCAGAGTAGCCAGTCTTAGCAGTGAAGGCACTGAAGGGGAGAAACAAATGTCATAAGCTGAAGGATGGCTACGCTACAGATGTTGAGACATAACGAGGAAAGGGTACAGAATACAAATACGCAAGCACGAGGACAGGGTCCGAGAGACGAGCCCGATAAAACACAAAGAGTGGTTTTAAGCACAGATGGGCTCGACGGAGACCGCATAGGAACGTTTAGATCGAAATCACGCACTTAGTGCAGAGAGAGGGATGTGGGCCAAGGATAACAATGATTGCTCACCCAACACCCTGCTTTAGATAGTGTCATCAAAAACGGGGACGATGCGACGAATCAGAAGCAACTCATCATTGATGCGGAAACAATACACGTATCTCCTGCAGCCTCTGCACGACTTCCTGCATGGTTGGGCGATCCCATAAGTGGAATGACCAACAATCTCTGAGGAGGTTCCATAGTTCGTCGCCGATGCTTTGATGTCTCCGTGCTAGATCCAGTTCAGCCTCTCCCTTTGATAATCGACGCACTAATGCGACCGAACCCAGTCTGAATGGTGGAGTGCCGGCGAAAAGCTATGCGTAAAAATTGTGGGTCAACGAATGGCCAGATGTAGGAAGAGATATGAAATTGACCTCATATATCGACGACGCAAACGCATACACATCGCCTGGAAGACTACAAGACGACGCGCCCAGATTAGAGAATTCGTCTTGTGGTTTGTAGACACTACTCGACGGAATCGGTCGGAATCCCGTAAAGTCGTTGAAGGCTGACTGCAGGAGTAAATTGACCTGCGGATCTGAAACCATCACTTTCAAGTCATCTCTAACGAGAAAGTTATTCTGGGCGATTAGGATTAGAGACGTGACGCAATGAAAGGGGAGTAAGAAACCGTTGGCTAACAGGATTGATGTTTCCGTGAGGGATGGCGAGGCAGTGGAAGATCCGCAACGCCGATGCACACTCCAGAGCCTTCCAAAAGTAGGCGGCGATGATGAGTGAACAATAACGCAGGTAGGCCTAGAATAATGTGAACGCACCAATCGCAGCTTGCTTGTACCCGGGTGTTTCCTGACATACTCAAGTATATTCCCATTTTTACACCAGGGCATCACCAGCTCCGGCATGCCTTCTTTTGTCCAGTGGATGCTTTCGATAGGCCACACAGAGTCTGGATGGCCAAAACCGAATGGGCTGGACGAAAGGAACCGACCAATGAACTAAGCGCTGATGCATTAGCAACACTTCACCAATACAAGGTTCATGAATGTGTCACCCTTTGGAAGAGATCCCGACGTGCAGGGATCAACGGTACATTCCCTCCTGATCTGCATCGTCTCTTCGCCAGCTGTGATTAAGGAACAGATCAACAATTGGAAGTTTACTTGTGTGGTCGTTGAATGATACCCACGACACGTCCATCAGGAAGAACGGCTTCGTATACGTCGGATAAGGCACCAGATGCTCTTAACACCCATTTTGGATCCAGCTGCACGAAATCGGTCAAGGAGCTATTCGCGGAAGTGTGATCGAGTGAGAACCGACCTGGACAGACATATTGAGCTCGACGGGTTGGGAGATGATAGGTTGAGTGGGCACCAATGAGGATGTGGGGTATGGAACGGTAAATGAGAGGGCCAGGCAGGGCGAGTTTTTGAACCTGTCCCACTGATCAGGAGATCGTAAGTTGTAGTCGGTGGTAGTACAGCATAGAAGCAATTATACAGAGCTTAGCTGCGGTCTGTGTTACATGAATGAATGAAAGATAATCCCACCAGGAACAGAGGGATGGAGCGGACGGCCATCGGAACGAGTCGGAACGCGTGACATGATTGGTTCGTAGGTATATTGGATTCCTCAAGGGCATCGACAGGATTGCCACCAAGACACGAACTCTGCGGCGTCCACAACTTGCCCCAACTTCGTTGTGATTGCCACTATGAGGCGCCAGGTACGATGAAAGTCGTATCCTGAAATTTCATCGAGTGGATTCGAGTTGGTTGCAGAGGTTCGCGGGAGGCTGTTCGCGAATCCTTCTGATCACAGCATCTGGGCACTGCAATCCCAATGCGATGGGGCTCAGAGTAATTTTGGCTGCCAAGACCGAAGATTCGTACTTCCAAGAAGCTGAATTTGACGTCAAATCTCAACCTCGGTGTCGAGGGAGAAAGGACACACCAGACTCGAGCTCCGCGTCCAGGAAACCACCAGCGCGACAACGCTCCTACATCGCCTCATCTCGGCTTGACCGATGAGCACATGCACGGCGAACGCTGAGCAACTCCACTCATAGAACATCAGTACGAATGAATTCGCAATAGAGTATAACGCCACAAGAACAGGTCGTGAAAGAAGAAAAAATTTACATGAACACAACTAAATTGTACAGCACGACGATGTTATTCCATCGTGTTCGGGGGTATATAGGAATGCGGGTATACTACAACTGTGTCGCTGTAAACAAATCGGGTTAGAGTCCGATGAGCGGAGAGGACGAAACACAGGTTGGACTCACCGGTTCGTACCATTAATACAATTCGGCCATAATCTTCAACCTTACAACAATGTCGCCCATAGTAGGGCGCGTGAAGGGCTGTGGTGAGAAGCACTGAATGAGCAAGTCCCACATCTCGGTGCCTAGGCCAGATCGATCGATCAAAGCTAACTCGCCGTCTCCGAGTATGACACGGCTATAATAATTGTTGGGCGAGAAGGGTGGTTTACCCGTGAGAACCTACAAAAGGAGGCGTATTTGATGAAAAGGGAAAGGACAGAGGCAGAGAAAATGCTCACCTGATACATTACTCCGGCAAAACCAAAGACATCGTCAGGTCTAGTGGGAGCTGTGAAGGCGTCGTTGTTGCCCGAAAACACTTCGGTAGCTCTGAACATCCAGGAGGAGGGGATTTGGCCCGGGAAGATTTCATTTAGCGTAGCGCTGACTCGATAGTCGGTGATCACAATATTGTGATCATCTTTGACCATGACATTCCCCTGTGAATGCTCTGAGCTCATGGCCTTGAAGGTATATCATCACGGACAAGATACCAACCGGAACGATGTGCCCGTGTGGACCAAGAAGGTGGTGGATGTTTTCAACGGCTTGCGCAAACTTGATTAACTAAAACAATCATCAACAAGTACAACGTATTCGGAGCACCAGAAACTCACCATCTTCATCTTCTCGTTGTTGGGTGCGCCGTTCAGATAAGCACAGATATGCCCATTTTGGTAAAAGGGAAGGGTGACGTCGAGTATTGCGCGTTCATCGCAAGAAACGGAGTTGATGGGTGAGATGTAGGATGAAATCGACCCGGCGTTCTTGGCTCGCTGAAAATAAGCGCGGGCGTCAAAGGAGTGAGTCAAAGGACTATGACGTCACGAGAAATTGCAAACCTCAAATAGCCTCATGCCGGATTCGACAATAATCTCAGCAGGCAGTCGCATCTTCTTTCGCACCATCTGACCATATTGACGGAGGAGCTAAGGATCATACCAACCACCGCAACACGACAAGGGCTTGCTCACCTGGCGTCCTCCTTCAGTCACGAGATAGAGGTTTGCGTGCTCACCTACGGCGAATGGAAAATCGTGGGTCTTGGCTTCCATTGTATCCTAAAGGTGGTGCAAATTCAGGCTGGGTATATCTGGGAGTCGGAGAAGGGTAGTTCACTGTTGAGGAATGCAAGGGAGACACCGCTGAAGATCTCTAACACAACCCGGCTTACTGAACGATCGGTTGACGTTGTGGGCTGGTGGTAGTTGAAGGCCGATGGCGTTTTGATCAGTGAGGGCTGGAAGGCGTGATTCTTATATGGCGGAGAAGAAAGCCGCGTGTCGATTTTTAACCCCTCGACGAGTTCCCACGTGCCCTAGAGCGGTAGTCTGCAGCTGAGCACGAACAAACAATGACAAGCGTCAGTGGGATAGAATGGGAAGGTTATGACTTGGTGATGATCCGGTGGGGTAGTCTCGAAGGAGAGGAAAACGCACAGGTTTCGCACAAAGGCCAGACCGGCCACAAGTTCCACCACCTCCGCATCAATCAAACGAAGCAGCCTGCCTCCGTCGGACAGTCAGCAGCCAAAACGAAACCCATAGAAAGCAAAGAAATGAGTGGATATTGCACAGCTGGGAGCGGCCGTTGCGGCTCTCGGCAGTTAGACAGACCGTTGCTGGCTAGTGTGGTATCTAGATGTTTTTGCAGTACCGGGATAGAGCGAGATGGTGAAACAAGAGTGGGGTTAAACAGGCAATCCATCGAATGCGACGCGATTCTAGCATTCAGAAAGCCATCAGGGTTGAATTGGAGGTGGTTTGGAGCAAGATGTGAGGGCTCAGCGGGGGTGGGGCAAGGTGAACCCAGCCTGAAGCCCTTTAAGGGATATCGATGGATTACGATCAGCCGCCCAAGTTCGGATCTTGTATCTCCATGGATGTGAAGCCTTCTTCAGAGGCGATAGAAAGGGTGATTCCAGCCTATTGCTGACAGTCGCCTGAGTCCAACAGACCTTGTTGTTTGCAACGCGAACAAGGTCAACACGGCGCGACACGACACGATCACATGACTAGCTGTCCGTCACACTGTCACACTCGCCCCGCTTCCCAACATCATGTATCAGAAATTATTCGAATAATGTGAGCACATAGTCCATATACTACGGGGTATACACATGAGAGCGACGATTGCATACGAAGAGGTATTACGAGACAGAAATAGCTCAACCAAGAGAGACAAGTTAACCAAATACGACTAATACTGAGGTGGGGTATGAAATGACTGGGACGAAGGCACATCAAAGGAGAAACCAAAACGAGTAGATAGTTATCACCGTTGTTCCGGAACAACGCGATATAAAGGACCACCCAGACCCTGGCTGGTAAGGTTCGCGATCTAGAGACGATGAATAACGCTAGTCGCGGGAACGAGGGGTTAAGAGATGAGAGGGAGGCATATGAGTGAGATCATGATGAGGTCTTGAGGTGAAGTTTGGGGCGAGGCTGACTGCGGCGCGAACAGCATTGTGAAGGTTGAGATAACTCGTGCCAAGTACACAGGTCGCACCCTTTGAACCCCAAAAGTTTAAAAATCACGGATGAAAGCGCAGTCACACGTGAAATAACGCACCCTTGAGTCATCAATTATTGACCATTCGAGAAGCAGGCAACGCAGTCAGCCTGGCGGTGACTTCACCCGCGCTAGGTCGAGCGGAAGGGTTGCCGGGGGACCAGCAATCCGTAAGCAACCCCCATATGTCATCGGTCAAGTTCCGACGCTCCATGAGTTTCAGTTCTTCGAGGTTCTTGAACATCCGACGACCATAATTGTGGGGATAAAAGGGGGGCGTTCCCGTAAGGATCTAGCAGAAATAAATGATCTCGACGACCATCAGGCGAATAAGGAGGATGGTGCACACCTCGTATATCACACTCCCAAACCCCGCACGATCTCCATTTATGGTATGGACGGGAGGAGAATCTTCTTCACGAGGTAATTCTTCATGTGCTTTGTATCTCCACGAGTTTGGCAGGCGATACCGACCGCTGGCCTCGCAGATCAACATTTGCAAGGTCGAGTGAATTCGAAGAGGATCCTGATGTCTAGGTCATCGGTGACCAAAAAATTCTCCTACACGGAAGGGGGAATCAGATGGAGTCATGGGGACCAGGAGAGGACGACGTACCGGCTTGATATTTCCATGAGCGCCGAATGCGCCGTGAACAGCGTCGAGGGCCTTCGAGCATTTCAACAACTAAGACAATCATAAATATGGGAGCTACTCATCAGTGGTAGTAAAATACGCACCATTCTTCGCTGCTCATCAACCGGCTTGTCCTTCAAATAAGTCCGGATATTTCCATTCCTGAAGTGAGGTATAGTCAACTCCAACGATCCATGGGGGTTGAACGCAATGACGGCAGGAACGAGGTAGGCCGCAGCCACAGCATTCGAAGGGTCGGCGATATTAACCACCTAGTCATGGTCATTGCGGGAGCGAAGAAACGTAATGGCCAAGACTTACCTGTTGTAGTGTGGTCCTAAAATTGGTGTCCACGAGGATCCCTTCCGGCAACGGTACAACTTTCGTCATCATCATCTACAGCAGAAATGCCGCATATCGGGATGTTGAGGGCGGTGTAATGTTCGGCGAGGAAATTTTCACTCACAACACAGCCAGTGTCTTCGTTCGTGAACACAGGCGTAGTTTCACCTGTCTGCAGTGGGTGCATACGCTCACCGTCTTGATACGGTCGATCAGCAGAGTTGTTGGAAGAGGTGAAAAGATATGACTCACAGAGGGATGATAAGATGCTGCTCGTCGTACTGGGAGCAGCGAGAGAGATTGTCAGATTGTCAGAACTCGTAAACCCAAGGTGGTGGTTCGTGGTGGTAGGAAACAATGGGGGTGGTGATGGTTAAAGTGTCGCTTCAGTTCGGCCTACAGTTTTATTCACACCAGCGCATCAGATAATAATGGTGCGTAAAAGAGTTGTTTGCCCAGATGGGCTAGATCATAGCAGTTGCGAAAGCAGAGAATGTCGTGATGCGAGAAAGATTTAGCAAGCCCCGCCACCCCGTATCGATATGAAAGCATAGCCCGCGAAGCTGTTCACATGTGCCGGAATTCTGAGAAAGTCAGGGACAGACTGTGGAGCACCTGTGCCAATTCCATGGAAGCACAGTTAAACGTTAAACCATGGGAATACCTGGGTGCCCTGAGCTGGCTTTACGTCCGAAAACCACGCGCGTAAATTCAACTGGCGTAACCCGTGAAGAGTGTTGGACGGTAAATCACATCGCCACAGGAGATTACAAAGGAGTTCATCTCCTCGAGTTCCCAATAACCACGGGCCAGTGGCCCTGGTAGAGGGGTCGAACGTGAACGAAGGCATGGGCAGTGCGAAGGCGGTACTTCAAAGGCAGTACTTTGGAACATCAGAGAGTAACCAGAAAAAGGGGCACTCTCGAGGAGTACGGAGCACAATAGCATTCCTAACGGAAAGTTCGAACATTTGGCAGGCGAGCAGCGTGGGGGGATAGATCAACCAGGCATCCTTGGTATCAATTAATGTTCAACCCTTTAAATCGATAAACGGTGAGAAAGGGCGCCAAAGGTGGCTCCCAGCTGACCTGTTCTTGACCTTCATTTGGCACTATGAGGCACGACGAGCACCGTCTTTGCCTCTTGCGGTGACATAGAAGAAACGAAGCTGATGCGGGTTGCCTCGCAATCCGAGCATTCCAAAGAAGGTGAAATGATTTCACCCTGGTATACGAAAGCAGAGGCAAGGGCAGAGGTCCCGAACTTTGAACGACTGTCGTAACCCGCTCCGTGACATGATGTCACACGGTCTTCACGTCTTCACACTTCTTCACAGCTACCACCCCCACAACAATACTGTCCCTCCCGAACGTGTCCCTCCGTTCTCGACAACGGGGAAAGCATATTGCCATTATCCTAACAGGAATAGATGACGTTGGGAACTACGTCTGCAAAACTGGAACCCCCCCCCCAAAACCTGCTCACTGCAGAACCGCACAATTGCTACTACTTGGCGTTTCGAAACCATGCAACAACGCGCTCCCACCGCTAGAGTCGCCACAAGCTACATAATTAACCGCCATCGTGACCTAATCAGTGGGATGAATAGCGAATCAAAGTGGGGCAACGACGATAAAGGTCCAGATGGCGTAAATGGCAATGCCAGAGGGATGGAAGAATGAGAACCGCAAGCGGGAGAGTACGATCCGGGAGGCAGATATCGATATCAATGGATCTATCATCTTGGAGAATCTGTGCGGAGGCGTTTGGCTCGACTGTCGTAAACATTGTATTCCGATGTTGGGATGATCCTTGAGGAATCCGGTGAGGATGACAATCTT
Organism: Jaapia argillacea MUCL 33604; assembly: GCA_000697665.1. Lineage (NCBI taxonomy): Eukaryota > Fungi > Basidiomycota > Agaricomycetes > Jaapiales > Jaapiaceae > Jaapia > Jaapia argillacea. Next base: position 819,640 of record KL197718.1, read on the forward strand.
CGAACCCCAAAAAATAGAATTTAGGTGTGGCAGAGATGGACACATGAAAGAACTCACCCTCGATCCGTTAATTATGGTCTGTTTGCACTTCCTGGAGCCTGGTAATAACTTCATCCATGGCAGGGCGTGAGGAAGGGTTGTGGGGGGACCAGCAGTCGCTAAGCAACTTCCAAATGTCGTCGGCCAAGTCGCAGCGCTGCATCAAGTCCAACTCTTCGAGGTCCATGCTGATTCGACGACCGTGGTTGTGGGGATAGTAAGGCGGAATGCCAGTGAGAATCTACAAGCGCAGCAAACAATTTAGCGGCTATTCGCGAGCCCAAGAAAAACACGGGGGCTACCTCGTACATAACGTTGCCAAAGGCTGCAACGTCGCCTCCCATGGTAGGCACAGCAGGGGAATCCTCCTCACGAGGTAGTTCTTCGTAAGCCTTGTACCTCCATGAGCCTGGAAAGTAATCGCGGCCGACAGCTTCGCAGATAACGGCTCGCAGAGTGGAGTTAATTCGGAAGTCGGTGATGACAACGCCAAGACCATCAGTGACCATGAAGTTGTCCTGTGCGGAACTTAAATTTAAATCGGATGATAGGGTAACGATCAGGACAGCGTACCGGTGAGATATTACCGTGGGCACCCAGGTCGCCGTGAACTTCGTCGAGGGCCTTTGCACATTCCAATACCTGACCCCGTTGTAAAATTTGAGTACCACCCGACAAACCGTAAAAGGCTCACCACTCTCCATTTCTCCTCGGCTGGTTTGTCTTTCAAGTACGTGCGAATATTTCCGTTCTTGAAGTATGGCATGCTGGACTCGAGGTTTCCATAGGCATTGAACGCAAAGGTGGCGGGAACGAGGTAGGTCGAGCTCCCAGCGGCGACCAAAGCGTTGGTGGCATTGATCGCCTAGTTATTGTCAACGCGGGCCCGACGGGAAGGAACTGCCAAGACTTACTTGTCCCATCATCGATCTAAATTTGGCGTCGACGGTTATCTCGTTCGGCAGGCGGACGAGCTTCGTGGCTGTCTGGTACGGAAATGCGGCGGAGCGCGAGTGAGCCCAGTGGAACGCGCGGCACAGACAATTTGCGCTCACAGGACACGCCGCAGAATCATCTATGAACAGAAACGCCCCTTCACTTTCAGCAAACGGGTACACCCTGACGTCGTCAACCTACGATGTCATTTGCAGCCGGTCAGCGCAGGCAGCCAGTAGCAGCCAAAGAAACGGATACTCACCAGGGTAAGTACAAGTTTCTCCTCGGTATCGATCGTACCGCTCATCATAACTATGTGAGATAAGTTAAAATGTTGAGTTCTCGAGTATGGCAAGACGGGCGAGGGGAACAAAGTAAGTGGTTGTGAAGGAACGAGAATTGAGGGGAACAGAGATTCAAGCTGGGTTTTGTTTCCCACCAATTCAGTTGGAGCGTACAATGTTAAACACACGAATTCAGTCTTCGACGTCGGGGTGCTCGGGGAACCATAGGAGACCAGGCACAGCCGAATCGGCCTGCTTTGTGAGACCAATGGGGTCCCACCACAAGGGCAAACCGGACCCGAAGACACGTTCTAGCAGGCGACCGGTCCAAAGAAGGCAGCATCAGGATTACAAGATGTGAAGCATTTCGTCACATAAGTTGTGGGTACCAGCTCGGATTGTTACGTCTTAGAAGCGACTGCGCACCCAGCGGCGAAATATGCTGTCCGTGGGTTGGGATTGTCTCGGAGGGGCCTGAGTCCCCATTGCACCAGTGCCAATCGCCACGAGGCGCGGAGGCCCTATGTCAGAGTCGACCGTGGGTTCGTAGAAGACCATTTCAGGGGGAAAAGCAAAGAGGCAGTATCTTTCGGAATCAGAACCAATCGAGAGAGAGGGGACAGCTATTCAAGCGCAGAGCAAGTGTTACAGTACGTTCGGGAGGGTTGGGGGTTACGACTAGCCAGGAATTGCCGTGCCAAGGGATTCAGCCCTTTATAAACCGTCCCATCACAAGATTGACACAAAGACGCCCATAATTGTTCTCGGGTGACAACCATCTGATAGAATGAACGTCAACGAGCCAGTGAAAACATGTTCTGTTGACAGCGAGCCATGGCATTGGTGCGAGTTGCCTCGGTACCCTGCAACTTTCCATAGACAGACGCAAAAGATCCCAGGCTAGGACGGCATGGGAGGCAGTGAGAACAGCAAGTACAGCTCCACCAGCGCTTCCTGTCAGCGTAGCTCTTATCATGCGGTGAGCGGAAGAGTGGACGAATCTTGAACCGTCACGCTTGACGTGATCAGTGTGACTGTGTGTCACCCTTTCATTTTGCCTTTGACTTTCACGACTTCAGCGACAACGATGGCGTCCTCATCCGAATCGCCTTCAAGCTCCACGACAAAAAAGAAGCCTATAGTGATCATCACAATTGGAATGGCTGGCGCTGGAAAATCCACATTTGTTCAGCGCATCAACTCCCATCTTCACACCTTGAACCCCCCTTCGCCCCCATATATCCTAAACCTCGATCCAGCTGTATCGAACGTCCCTTTCGAGGCTAATATCGACATCAGGGATACTGTGAACTATAAGGAGGTCATGAAGCAGTGTGTGTTCTCTCATTTTGCGCCTTGTGATTAGCTATTGACCCTCAGGCGTTCGGGCCGATCTTTGTTCTGAAGATATAATCTTGGACCCAATGGCGGCATCCTGACTGCGCTGAATTTGTTCACCACGAAGTTCGATCAGGTGTTAGACCTTGTCGAGAAGAGAGCAGACACCGTAGAGTACGCTTCCTTGCCTTTTCGTCAGCATCTCGTGACTGATGTCAACAGCTATGTTATCCTCGATACGCCCGGTCAAATCGAGATTTTCACCTGGTCAGCGTCTGGGGCGATCATCACTGACGCAGTGGCATCCTCGCTACCTACTGTCGTGGCGTATATCATCGATACACCACGGACAACAGCTCCAGCCACTTTCATGTCCAACATGCTCTACGCCTGCAGGTATGTCACATATCTTTCGCAACTTAGGGGGAAAGTCGATTCCTCTCGCCCGGATCGACTTCATCCCTGACATATCCCGCTTAGCTGAGGCTTCAACCCCGTAGTATCCTCTACAAAACCAAACTCCCCTTCATCCTCGTATTCAACAAAACTGACGTTCAACCCCACGAGTTCGCCCTCGAATGGATGCACGACTTCGAAGCTTTCCAAGCTGCTTTGGCATCCCACAGCGGATCGAGAGATTCCGAAGGAGAACCGACGTACATGAATAGTTTGATGAATAGCATGAGTTTGGTTTTAGACGAATTCTACAAACATCTAAAGGTACATGGTCTTGTCCCAATTGTTGGATGTCGTTACGGACGTATGCTCAGTTATTTTTCCCTCGTTCGTGACGTCAAGGCCGTAGGCGTGTCGAGTATGACGGGCGACGGTATCAAGGAATTTTTCGAAGCGGTAGACGCTTCACGGGAAGAATATGAAAAGTACGTCTGGTTTGGTCTCCTCCCCCTTTACCCCCTCACTCATCTAAACGGTTTTCACCCGTTACACAGAGACTACGTCCCAGAACTCACCCGCGCTCGTGAATCTCGAGAAGAATCTCTCCGCCTAGCAAAAGAAGACTCGATGAGCAGGTTAATGCAAGATCTCGCAGTTGATAAGGCCAAGAACCCTCAAGGTGCCCTGAATGATCGATGGGAGGAAGAAGACGACGAAGATGAGGATGAGGATGCGGAGATTGACCTCATCGATCGCAGTGAGTTTCTAGACTTGATTATTCTTGGTGATTTTTCGAGGGGTCGGGATACCGGCCGACCATCCGCTTTATGCGTTGCTCTCGCTTGGTAGAGATGATATCTGGAAGCTATGGTATCGTCGCGTGTCATGGTTGGCTGTCGGGGCCATGATTTATTAGAGGTGGCTGTCTTGTCGGGACATGATCGGGATGGCCCCTGTCTGTCCAACCCGTCCGCTCCGACATGAGGGACCTCGACATCTTTAGCCCGCCGCTGTCGATGACCCGGCATGATATCTATCGCGGGGCGGTTGCTGTGGTTATTCAACTGTCTCTACTCCAGTCCCAGATGACCTTCCCAGATGACCCCCTCGCTGGGGTGGCGCGGATCTCGACTTGCGGACATTTCGCTGATATTTGTCCTCCGTAGGTGAAGAACCTTGGCCGGGTCAGTACATCGATATGACCAGGGCTCGAAGGGGGGAAGACGAGGACATCAAGTGGCCTAGACCAAGTTGATCAGCGTGGCGAGCAATGGATGGACAATGAGAAGACGTGACGAAGCAGAGTAGGTTTGTTTGTAATTTTATGTTAGGTGTGTAGGTGTGAAGGGTTTTCATCACACACGTTCTTTTCGCGTTGTGATAAGTGTTCTTGTGGGGCTGGCTCGGGGCATCTCCAATTCCTTCACGTCAGACCTCCATTCATTTGACCGCTTCCATCTTGCAATCACAAACAGAACGGGACGATCGTGATGCAGATAGCTATTCGGATGCTCCGGCTGTTGCTAGGCTTTTGGCGCTCGCTGACATCTTGATCCCTTTCGGAGTGTTTGCTGGTATTCGAATCGTCCCATTTTTCGTTTGGTGTGGTGGATTAGTGTGAGTTGGGCTTGGGGCTTGTGACTATGTTTGCAACCGGAGGTTGGATAACTCCTGTTTGTTGTGAGTTACGGACCGGGAGCATTGTGTTTCCGTTCCTGATGGACACGAATAATAAAGCAGGATAAAGCTAGTTCTGTAGGTGTGATGATATGATCGCTGTCGCGAATGTCTCACACCTTGTTTCCATTTGCTGATCTGAAATTTAAACGATTGGGGGGATCTCCACCGAGTTTGGGACGATGAGGAGGCTTGCTCTGGGTAGGATTAGATACGGTATGGGCCAATGAGTCCTTGTCCATCCTAATTGTTGTTGTGCTGCGAATTTGTTGGAGAATATATCGCTGAAGATTTCGAATTTACAGTAACGCCGGTTATGGCAGGCATTTCTTCACGTGTAACACGCGACTGTTCGGCCGCGTCTCGGTGGCGGTGCGTGGATTCCATGTAAACAAAACTCTCTTTTGGTTGGCAAGTCCCCGTCTTTTCCTTTCATCCACCATCAGTCTCCCTCAAATCCCTCAGCAACGCAAGAAACTCGCGTATCATTCGCCTACACGCCTCGTCCACGTTTTCCAGGGAGTCATTCCCGTGAATTATATCTTCATTACGTGATTTATCGGACGTAACAACCCCCCAACACTGTTACGGATTCCACCAAATCTTTCGTACCTTCACTTCTGGACCACCAGCACATCACATACGGTCCTCTTTTATTCTCATCCTAGATCCCTTTCCTTGCTTTCAATTTCCTCGCTCGTCGCCTCTCACTTGTCTTGATATCCATCAGTTTCCTCCGTTACACGCCACACGATGGATCGGTTAGCCGCATGTGCTCTTTTTTATCGATCGGGCACGACTGACGGTCTTTTCGTCGCCCTGGTTATACATCTATAGGTATGCAAAGATTGAGAAAGTTGGTGAGTACCGTTCATCCTTGCGCGATCATACAATTTTTCGTCGTGAGCCAGCGGAGCAAACTTTGACGGACTTGGAATTTAGGTGAAGGTACGTCATCGAATATTTCCCCAATGCTTCAGGGCGGTTCCTGATTCCACGGGCAACGTTTTCTCCTCATTTCTTACGTGTCGTAGGAACCTACGGTGTCGTATACAAAGCTCGGGATGTAACCAACAACGCAATCGTTGCACTCAAGAAGATCCGACTAGAAGCAGAAGATGAAGGAGTACCGAGCACGGCTATTCGAGAGATCAGCTTGTTGAAGGAGCTCAAGGATGATAACATTGTCAGGTCTGTCTACTCCCAAACCTGTCCGCCGTTATCCGTTCCCCATGCAACGCCCCTCCCATGCTAAACTTTGTTCGAACCAATCAGATTATTGGACATTGTCCACGCAGATCAGAAACTCTATCTCGTGTTCGAATTTTTGGACGTGGATCTCAAACGCTACATGGACTTGGCAAATCAAGAAGGTACGCCCATTACGATGGATATCGTCAAGGTGAGCATCCTTCATCGATTTGAACTCTATTCCTCCCCTTCCCTTTGTGTCCCCGTGCCTTCCTTGTGGAGGATACTCACGGCATGTATACGTTGGGGTTCCGGCGGCGTTGTCGCGTATCGTCACGTCGTGTGCTACCATCCGCGTCCTGGAGCCGATCGCGATGCAGGATCACGTGACACTTGTTTCCCATACGATCGACTTGAGATAGCCTTTTCTCGATGCTCAATTCATGGAACAATTCGATCCTCTTCTCTCGATTACTCCTTCGATTCGCATATTTCCAATCTTCCTCCGCTTACCATTCATCACCTCCCTATTTCTCCATCACCTCCTCCCCTGTTTCCTCTCTTGTCTCATGAAACTCACTCCACCCCCGTGTTGTTGTCCAGAAATTCACTCACCAACTCATGCGTGGTTTGCTCTACTGTCACACTCATCGAATTCTCCACCGCGACCTCAAGCCACAGAATTTGCTTATCGACAAGCGTAACAATCTTAAACTTGCAGATTTCGGACTTGCTAGGGCGTTTGGTATTCCTATGCGGACGTATACGCATGAGGTAAGTCCCTCAAGGTCTATCTCAGTTTTTTGAGCGGGGACCGACAACAAATTGCAGGTGGTGACACTCTGGTATCGAGCTCCAGAAGTCTTGCTCGGATCACGTTATTACTCGACGGCTATCGACATGTGGTCTGTTGGATGTATCTTCGCGGAGATGGCGTTGAAAGGAGCGCCCCTGTTCCCTGGTGATTCTGAGATTGATCAGATTTTCAAGATTTTCAGGTAGGGTCCCCGTCTTTTCTCCCTCGATGGGCCTCTTCACTCGATAGTCCGTTGGAAACATGATTTGATCTCTGATACTCTGTGACCTTTTGTAGAATCTTGGGAACTCCAAATGAGGAGCAATGGCCAGACCTCCGTAATATGGCTGATTATAAGCCGACTTTCCCTCAGTGGCACGGACAAGATCTACGTGTGCAGGTACCAACTTTGGATGACGCTGGGGTAGAATTGTTGAAGGTCAGTGGTTCTGCCCTTCGAGATACTTCATGTCTTGTCCTGTTCCTTCGACTGGCGCGACACGCCCCGTCGCCTACGCCATCCACGTTTATGACATCTTGAACTGACCCCCTCCCCCCAATTCAGAGCACCCTTATCTATGACACATCGAAGCGTATCTCTGGTGAGTACGGTTCCACCTCTTCCTCACCCCTACTGACCCACTGTCCGTAACAGCGAAACGCGGTTTGGACCATGAATACTTTAAAGGGTATACCCCATAATGAATGAGAAAGAGGTCTTGTCTCGCATAGTTTTCTTTCTCCTGTTTTTTCCTCGTTGGTAGTGTTTCGGTCACGTATATCCCATTCATCCCATGTAGCCCTTTCATCACGATATTGTTACTCTTGTCAACTCAATGTTCTGTGCCGGTGTTTCGTTGTGTCGGCTCTAATGTCGCTCAGCTACATGACCGTGGCCGAGTGGCGAAAGTAGTATGGAGGTGTCGTTCAGCAGATCTGGTGGCCTAGTTGTCAGCTGGTGAATAGTACTGTCATCTTGTCAAGACTGAAATCCTGGTGGGCGTGGCAAGCGGTCAGCATCCAGAGGATTTAAAAAAAGTAATGTGCACATTAAAGAGGGTTGTGGTATCACTACAATATTCTGCCCAGTGAGGAGACCAGGGTTCATTGAAGTCAGAAGGCTGCACGATGTTTATCTCCTTAGACAATGAATTCCACCAGCGGCCTAGCAGCATAGCGTTGATGGTGTAGCGGTAACATTGGGTCTTCCCATGGCCTAGCTCCGGGTTCGACTCCCGGTCAACGCATATCAGGTGTTGCAAAGGTGATTGTTTTGTTCCAAATCAGTGATTTCCAGGCCTGCAACGTTCGTTTGGCACTTGCAGTGGAGCAGTTCTTGTTCCTCATAGTACTAGTGGAATACTGAAGAGGACGGTTGGTTCCACCTTGAGCTTGATGAGTGATTAGAATCAGAGCACTGTAAATATACAAGGGTGGGTCAGTGATGCATCAATGAGGACTCTATTTCTTTCATTTTCTCCGTGTTTGTTGTTTTAACCCACAATATTATTTCAATGGCTATGATATAGGCAAGCATCCGGGCTTTCCCACATCCGATATGGTGTAACGGCTAACATTGCCGCCTTTCTCCTATATAGTCTACGAGGCAAAGTCGAGGGCTGGGGTGAGCGAGGGCAACACAGTGGGGCAGGTGGGCAAGGGCGGGCAAAGCCGACAAAGCCGGAACGCTGGGTGTGGGGACAACTGAATAAGGTTATTCGGTGGCAGTGTACACTTTGTTGAACCCAACGGGATGGTGGTGGCATTGTTGACCTCCTCGTGAGGGGGCATATATATGTAAACCGACAACAACGCAATTCCTTGGTTTTTGTCCCTCTTCTCCTCCCACTCCCGTTCTCGAAGCATTGAAACTGTCACTCTCATGTTGCCCTCGCCTTTTAAAATTGCTGCCTGCCTTTTTCCACGTCGCTCTCGCCGTTTTGCAAGATTTCACTGTCTAATCTGAAATCACTGTCTACCTCGAAATCACTGTCTACGTCTTGAAAGTGCTGCCCACCGTCATGCCCCTTCTCACTGCTGGCAAATAAACTTGCGCCGAAGTACTCGAGGAACGAACCTCACAAGATCCCGCCTTCCGGCACCCGCTCGTCAACTGGGATGAACTCGACAAGCCACTTACCAAACGTCTGACGCATCAAAATCTTGTGGGCGGAATACCGTAGTTCGATTTTTGGTGTTGCGTATTCGACGTATTCCGAATACGTCGAATATGCAACACCAAAACTCGACCTTCGAGTCACCCTCGATGCAGATGCATTGCGGAATTCAAGAGAGGACCGAGACTTCCCGATGAGAGTAAGTCTCGTTCAGACTTTCAGTATGGTCCCCATCTGAGCAGCTCCACAGAGATTGTCAAAGGGCCCGTCCAATGGATTGCTACAACACTCAAGGGTCGACTCAAAAAGAATATCACCCACAACAACCTTTCCTTCTACCTCCGGACCTTCCTCGCTCTCTTCCCCCGTTATGCCCTGATTTACGTTCCCTCTGCACTTCGCCTCAACACTCTGGCTTATTTACTCTTTGAAGAGTTCATGTCTTTTGTCCACTTGTCAAAGCCAACTTCGATAAAGACTTACTCCGACGTTGTCGACGGCGATATCATCATCGGCTTCATCTGGCAAGATAAGAAAATACTCCGGACCAATCGTATGCACATACAGTGCATCTACGCATTGAACATCTTCACCCTCGCCGGCGAGCGTTCTGGTGCCGTCCTCGTATCAAGCAACTACCGCAACACAAACTAATATCTCGAATACAGGGACTATCAACTCAAGCCTGATCCAACTCATCCCGGGGGTGTCAGCATCTCCCTACAAGTTACTATCCACCCTCTTAATGGTTTTCGTGAAGACGATGCGACTTCTTTCTCTTCCCAGAATCAGAGGGGCACGACACCTCCAGCAATGCATGAACTACACATGGCACATCGAGGATTCAACGATTCTGGCGGTTTTGTCCCGGGATTGCTTCTCAGGTTAACATATAGTCAAGTATCCTGACCTTCCCACGTCCGATATGGTGTAACGGCTAACATTGCCGCCTTTCAGCGCCATAGGCAGCGATCGCGGCAGCTCGGGGTTCGATTCCCCGTATCGGAGGGCTCGGTTACTATGCCAATCATTTTGCCCAATTATTGTTGCCTCTATTTTCTAATTTTATCCAACATAGCTGTGTATATGCCTACCAGGCAATACCACAATCTCCACTGGAGACATTTGGAATAGCTTATGTTCTCATGCACATGTCAGACTGGACGATATGTTCCATCGCAGGGCTCTAGTGAGCGAAAGCTTTGAGCAGCTTCTACACTTTTTGGAATCGACCCACCAGCCGTAGAAAACTCCTTGGAAACAACTCCAGCAGGCTCGATCAGAGGATTGCTCCAGAGACAACCAGTCACCGAACACAGCATATTTGACAACCACACTTCGGTAACTCAAGATGGATCACGCTTGAGCGTCGACAGTAATGAACGCGGTATGACATTCCAATCAAGTCTCATGCCTTTGATTTCTTTCCCGATGGAGCTGCAGCTTGTGCCTGCGCCTGTACCTTCGACTGTAATATATTCAACACGAAATTCAGGTTGTCTTGTTTCTTTTGGAGGGTTTCTTGAAGAGTCTCGAGGTTGGATTGGATGAATTGGACTTTTTGGGAGTAGTATTTGGTTGCTTGTGCACGGGTCTGGTGGGGTTGGTGATCGAGAGTCAGAAGTTGGTCAAAGAAGTTGGATGGGGGGGGGGCATGAAGAGACGAAGACGAGCGATCGTGACGCACCTTTTTGACGTAGTATCCGGTGCCAACGTCGACGATGACGTGCTCTAGGTCGGATAGCTTACCGGGGACGTAGAGGGAGTTGGTCAAGGGTACCAACACAGTCTTGCCTGGCGCACGCGAATGCGGGCGATCATCAATCCAATGTCCAACATGTGACTGTAATATAACACTACTCACCCCGGTTCGCAGGCTTGATCTCCGCAACACTTTCAATGCACGATTTGAACTTTGCCTGAGCTTGTTTCAGCTGAGCAAACGAGTTCGATAGATGTTCCAATTCCTGGACAAGTGAATGATCGACGGTCAGGTTGCGTATGGTCTCGTGATGTAGAAAGCTAGACGAACCTCTTCCAGCTGTCTCCGTACATCTGCTAATTGGGATACATCGAGGTCAGTTACATTGACTTGCTGTTGTTGGGAGGAAGCCATGACTGGCGATGAGGGGTACAGAGCTACCGCAGTGACAATCTATGGGTGTGATCTTGACGTGACATGCGTGAGCCCACTCTCCCACGGTTCTCATGCTGCGAAATTCCGTCCGATATCCAAACGCTCACTGACTACTCAAGCTCCTGTCCCCTTGCTGCAACTTGCAACCCGCCATAATGTCCCGCCTGGAAGCAGGCAAACCCAAGTTACCCCATGATCTTGGTGAGTCCCCAAGGTCCTTAGTCAGATTCGATGAGGTGGCTGACAACATCTCCTGGAAACGAACAGTGGCGATATTCCATGTATCGTTTCACCCAACGAAAGGGAGTCTCATAGATTGGTCCCTAAAGGCCAGTGAAGGTGAGCTTGACCTTTACTTCGAATTCCTGTTGAATTGACTATCGTGACAATACTCGAATAGATTTCGACTTGACAGATGTCGAGTTTAGCTGTCTGCCCAGCGGTCTACATCTGGTCGAACAAGATGTCGTGTATGTCCCCCTCCCTCCCCGTCCGTGACGCTTTTCGTCTGAAACCCCCTGACCTCTCCCTCAGATACTTCACCAAATCAACTCACCAAGGTCTTTGCATTTTCCGACGCCGACCAACGACTGACCACGGCCATCGTGGATTCCGCCTCTCCTCGATCGGCATATTATTAGCCAAGTCAACACGACCGAGGCCATGGAGACATCTTGCGGGCTTGAAGGAGCTTGTGGGGAGGATTTATGGAGGCTTGGCGGAAAGGGGTGGAGTAGAGATGGAAGAGAGTGATTGGGATATGGCGAAGGCCTGGTTTGAGGAGAGGAAGGTTGGTAGGGGAGATCTGGGAGGTGCTGGGAGGTGGGATGGGTGGAGTCATGAATTTGACCTCGTGAGTGCAGATTTTATCATATTTCTGTATCGATTCATCCGCCTTTGTTTATTTACTCACTTTTACGACGTACAGCCCGATTACGAGCCCGCCTCCCTGGAGCCATCCTCTTCTGCGCCCCGAGCTCCGTCACCATCGACGCACCCGACTCTTCACCTTCCCCACCTACTGCGCATTTTAGGCCCTTCAACCCTCACTTTATATAAACACGTCCTCGCACGCCGTCGCATCCTGATATTCACTCTCCCACCAGTAGAAGCCGCTTGCATTCTATGTCACATTGCGGCTGACATGTGCTTTGAAGATCAGGTCGACTACGACTCTCCGGCTGTTAATGTTAATATCGGTGGAGATGGAGATGGAAGCGGGTGGTTGGGTAATGGAAGTGACGACGGGGAGGATTTGAGAGTTGGTGGTCTTGACAGTGGGAGAAGTAGGCAACGAAGAAAGTTAAAGGGAAAGTGTAAAGAAGGGATTCAGGTGCTCGGAATGGTCACGCTTAATGACTTGGATCGACTGCAGAAGGAAGGGCAAAGTGGAAGAGGGTTTATTGCGTGTAGGTTTGCTGCCTATCCTTGCATAAGGCCTCGTCACTGACGAGATTGTTGTTCTTAGGTACAACTGACGCGATATTCTTGGAAAAACCCTCCTATTACGACCTGCTGATTGATTTGACTTCCTCGACACCTTCGAAAGCTTCGCGTCCCACCTTGTACACTACGAAGGTTGTGCCCCCTACCACATCTGGGTCTGGAGGGAGCCGGAGGGAAACCTGGAAACTATCGCGTGTAGGATTTGGTTGGAGTGATGTTAAACTTGTAAGCTCTCGCTTGTTTCTTCTCGCTGCTATGGGTGTTAACATTGATTACGTTCAGTGGACGGAATTGGATAGAATACTTCAAATTGATGCTAACGAACGAGCGAATGACCCTTCCCTTCCTCACTCCCATCATCACTGTTGTGACCCTTCATCATACCTCCGCAATCACGCCGCCTCATCCTCCGACCCGTCGTCGTCGTCGTCCTTCTCTACAACTGGCACAGGAGCCTCATCCAAGCCTCCCTCGTCGTCATGGACTGACGTATGGCGTCTTTACGAAGACGTATGTCTGATCTGCGCGGGTTTGTGGATGGGAGGGTGGAGGGGTAACTCAACTGCGAGTTATTCCAGTGTCAACCGGGAGGGAGAGTGGGCTGTTGGGAATTGGGGAGCGGTTAGGCTGGAAGGGGACGATGATTTGAGTTTAGGCACCGTTGCTGGTGAGAATAGTAGAGGGAGTTATGTGAGGAATGTGGGAATGGGGATTGAAGGAAGACCAAGTGGGAGTGGAGTTGCGAGTGTTGGGATTGGAAATGGAAATGGGGCGAGAAAGTCGAAGTCGAGCAGGAGGTCGAGTGGGGGGATGTCTTGGTCAAGTTTGACTGGGAAGGATCGGGATCGTCGTCAGCAACAATCATCGCAATGGCAAGCTGAGGAAGAATCGACATCTTCGACGCCGCCCGTTCGGTTGACGGCTCAGGATCCGAAGAAGGTGGAAGCCAAGGATGATAGTGAATTTGAGGTTATTCAGGCTATCAAGGATAAGAGTCGGGATAGGGACGTTTTGACGACTCTGGCCCTCCTTCAAACTTTCCATGCTCATACTTCATTCCTCTTATCTCGCCTGGAGTCCTACCTCCCTCCTGTCGACTCCGAACGTCTCTCGACGGCGAGCACGAGCACGACTACCACAGGTCCTTCAACGCCAAAGATTTCGAACGCCATCATCTCGACATCACCTGCACCAAAGGACCCACCCCTCCCGACGGCCTCTCCAAAAATCCTTACTCCAGTCACCCTCACCCCAAAAGACATCGTGACGTTCGAACTTGGTCCTCTCAATTCCATGGATGCAAAGTTTATTGAGTGGCTGGCGGAGGAATATGGAGGCGGCGTTGGAGTTGTTGTTCGGAGGGGCTGGAGAGATTTGTTAGGATTGGTGTTTGGATTTGGTTAATTATGTGTTGTGGCTCATAGTATGGTTGCTCTTGATTTATGGTGTTGGATATTACGACTTTTATGGACTTATTATGGATGGACTTCATGTGTGCTTGTAACGAGTCATATATTTGCCACTGGAGACTCGCCACGAAACTTTGTTTGACTTGCACATACCGAGGGCAAACTGAGACCCCTTCCAGTCTCTTCCCCTCAGTCGCTTCCCCTCATTCCATTGAAGATTCGAGCTGATCGACTGCTTCACCACCGATATTCGAATGGCCGGTTCTTGGGTCTACAAGATCTATAAACACGCAGGGCACTATTTCGCATATTACAGACAATGCGATGAAGGAACTGAGGTCAATAACGTCCGCCTCGACTTGTTGCAATCCATCCCCACAGACCCTGTGGCCTTTTCAGAGTGGCTACAAGCCAGGCGAGCTCACCTCGATTCTCGTCTCGAACAGTGGAATCTAGGAGGTGAAGCCGTGGCTCCCGTACAAGTCGAACAAGTGCCAGAGTCGGAGGTGTTGTTGGAGACCGAAGGGCATGACTTGCAGGACGACGCCTCGGACGACTCCAACTCAAGTGTCGAATTCGAGGATATTACACTCGAAGCACCTACTCGAGATTCGGACATGCCCTCGTTGTGCATGCACGAACTCGATCTCGACACCCTTGTCTTCTCTATCGAGCGATTTCCCGTCTTCGGACTCGACCACATGCCATCTGAAGACAACTTCTTGGATTGGATTGGAAAGAACCATTACGGCGCTTTAGGGTACTCAGATGATACACCTATCGAGTATCGATACACATCCAGTCCGAAGTGGATTGAAAGTTGCCAGCCTCAGCGTCTCGTCGAGCCTGATTCGTCTCTGAGGGAGACGTACGCGCGATGCTCCTCAACATCTGAATCTCCTAGTTCTGCATCTCACCTTCTCGTCCACGAACTCCTCTCACTATCGCCACGCCCTTCTCTCACCGAACGCGCCCGCGAGCACCTTCTTGAGGTCCTCGTCGGGCATGCCATCCGGCCAGAACATATTTCCCTTCATCTCCACCAGCTCACCACCGTCCCCGACCGGAACCACATACCTAATGCTACACATGCGATAGCATCCGGTTTCATTCGGTTGATATTTGAACCCATGGTATTCCACACCGCCTCCCCTCCTGCACCCCCCACATGCGGCAGAGTTGACTCAGATTTCTTATGGCCCCGGGATGACGTTTGTGTACGAGTATGCACCCACCTGTGCGACGTCGAAAACCTGCGCACCGCTGTCGCTCAAATCATCCTCGAGATAGAGAGCAGCTTCAGCCGCGGCGTGAATATCGCCAGGTACTATGGCGTAGCATTTTCCATCTTCCATTGTGCTGTAATCCGTATCGCGAAGACCGATAATGGGGAGTTGCGTTTCCGACATACACCAGCTTTGCAGTTCCTTCCTTCCTGGTATGCAACCTCACCCTCCACGCCAGGCATTTCAGCTCTCGCCCGTCTGAGCTACTTGCCCGATGCGTCCATCGTTGAGAAGGTCGCTCGCATATACAAGCTGAGTTTCCTTCTCCGCCACCCAATCCCTCTCATCGGTACTCCGCCTGGGCGACAGACGAGAAACCTCCTAGCTGAAGCACCCTCCGAAATTTTGCAGGAGATTGCTGACTACCTGCCACCAGCCCATCTCATCAAGTTTGCATCCATTTGCCCACGTACTCGTATCACTGCAGCGAAAATGCTACGGGCACCCTCCATCGACGATTATCGACTAATCGCACCTTTTCAACTCCCATTGCCTGGGGATATGTCCACTTTCAACGCATACGTACAGAGTTATCCATGGAAGGGTTACATCTCTCTCTTCACTGGCTGTTTCAAAGCTTTATCCTCTCATAATAACGCAACCCTTATGCACGTTGGACAAATCCCCCTCCGCCACTGGTCTACGACCACCACTGTCGCGACACATGGCATAAATCTATCATCGTTCGAGGATAGACGGTATGGGATCAGGCTTGAGCCACCGCACCTCCTGTATCATGTTATAAAGTTGAGGGAGCCTGAGGTACCACCCGATCGAAATCAGTAGAGCGATAGGTCCATTGTTTACGTTGGATGGATTTGTTGAATAGGTAGCTATGATTCGACAAAAGATATAGGTGATGCTTCAATCGCATATGCTATGGAATGGATAGGCGGATACCTAATATTTTATTGGAGAGAGGAAATTCCGTGTGTTACAAAAGGATACAAAGAAAAGAAAAGGGGATGCATAGAGTAGTCAAGAAAGAAATCATCCAAACGGATCAAACGCCATCAATCCATCGACTCCCCGAAAATTGAGAGCGATACTGAACCAAACGGATAATCCAACCAACAGCAAGAAAAATAGTGTCTCTCGAAGATGCCTTCAACGACAGGCATAGCTCCACCTCCAGTCATTGGCAAGTTCAAGTAGGATCCGAAAGGTTAATTGGATTTGTGTGATTTGTTGGTATGGACTGCTGTGGCTTGAAGGAACCGATGGCAAGGAGACAGGACCAGTATCTTCTTCTCCGGAGAGGAGAAGAAGATTCACAGGAGCCAGTGAGATGTTCCCAGATTTGGCGAACAAGTCTCTCCTTGTCAAACCTGGATCGTCTGTCGGAACGGGGCCATGAGTGGATCTATCATCAGGCTCATCTGTGGTGGGTCTCGGTTTGCGGACTGGCAGAAAGGAGCGAACAGGCTCTCGTGAGCGTGGGAGACACATCTGTTGGGGTGATTGCTCACCATTCAATGACGATTCACGGGGTGTCGGGGTCCAATTTCTCTCCTCGAGCGAGGACCCTGACAACCCGACCGCCTCCGCCGGCCTGAGCCTTCTGCCCCACCATCTCCATCATAGCCAGGACAGCAGGTGGGCGCTCGACTAGGCCTATGCCACTTCCTTGACCAACGCTTCCACTCCTCTCGCGATCGCTTCCTCCATGAGAATTCCTCCTTCCTCTGCCACCTCCACCTCCTCTCCTCGGATGACCACGCTCCCCCCGTTCACCACGTTCTGTAGGATAGAACTTTTCGTCATCACCCAGACCGAGAACCGGAGCAGGTCCACCAGGGATAGATTCGTTGGGGTTGATGGGGGTGGGTTTGACTTCGAAAACCTGAATTCCGGCTTTCTTGGCCCAAAATGAAACGAGAGAGCCAGAGGATCGGGGCTCGAACTTGTTGGTGTAGGGATGAGGGGCTGGCAACGGGACAGGAGACAGTGTGGGAGAAGTGTCAACCTTGGTTGTGTTACATTGTCCGTCAGCAGTAGAGGAGATCACTGCTAGAACGACCTTCGGCTCGACCTTAGGTTCTTGGTTCGTAGCCTTATCAGAGGCAACGGCAGCCGGCTTGGGTGCATGGCCGGCTTCCCATTTGGCGCAACAAATCGTCCTCCTGACCCATTCAGGAGAACCTTGACGAGCTAAATTGTCGGCATCATCAGAGACCGGATTGTCGGAGAACGTGATTTCGTCCCACAAGACGAATGCGTCATCCTGTTGGACTCGGATGCGGGGATTAGTGCCAACTTGAGCTTCAAGGATTCGAGAAGCAGCACGAGCTCGCTGGGCGAGTGTCGAAGTCCCCTTCTTAAGTAAATCCAAGGTGTTGAGTGCTGTGAACGCAACGCTTGTGAGACCAGACATGGAAAGGAGATGGTATAGACTCACCTTCAAGTGGCACGATGACGATCTCGTCTCTGTCGTCCCTACACCATTTCTTCACTTGACCAATTGAGTGAACCAGTACACTTGCGTCAAGAACCACGATATCGGCATCCTTCTCCTTCCTATCCCTCCTACCGACGAAACCATCCACAGCATTCCTCTTAATCCTCACATCCTCTCTTTCTCTTTCGCCTCCATCGCCCCCTCTCTTCTTTACCGGTTTCCCACCACCTCCAGCATACGGCGGCCTCTTTGCAGCGGGCGCTCCTCTCCCGGAGGGGGTGACACTTCGATCAACGTTCGGATGACCATGTCCACCCTGCTTCCTCTCCCTCCAGTTGTTCGAATTCGACGCAGGTCCGTTCGTGACAGACTTCTCGAGCTGCTCGACTTGATGATTGAGAAATGCTGCGCCGAGAGCGCGGGACATTGCGAGCTTGTTGGTGTTCATAGTTGCAGTGGTTGTAGACCCCTGAATCAATGTCAGATGTTAGCTTATATAGGACATGTGAACAAGATAGAATGCACGGACCTTGTCGGGCACAGTAATGCAATGGAGGGGCAGTGGTGTTTTGAACAACAGATGAAAGCTGAGCGGAACCTGTGTCAAGCGGTGTGTGTCACCCCGCACGGTCGTGGTGGCGTTGTGGCGGACCGAGTTGCCTTGTGTAGGGAGCCACGAGGTCCTGGGTTCGATTCGTACAAGGTTCTCCTTTTTCTCCCACCTCAACTCTTGTATTTTTGTTCTCGGACCTGGTGACTCCGATTGACACTTCTTGACTGTGATTGCCGTGATTGCTATGCTGGGGGGTCGAGCGTTACCATTCATGATACGTGCTTTTCTGACAGAATCCCGTGTAGTGCTCTGGATACAGGGCTTTGTACGACTGGATTGGTAGAGGATACACACACAATGCTACGTAGCAGAGCAACTTCGTATGTGTTGTACTTATGTCGAGCGCTATCTCCTCAACACCATTCTTGACACCGTTGTGAACCGCGATTTATTTGGGGAATTTATACAAGTTTAATCGCGTGCACATGCCCCTACCAATCCGACCTTGACCACAGGCGACAAAGACTCAACTAACCCTGAAACATGCGGACACACGATGTTGTTCAGCGAGCGCCGTGCGGACTGGAGTGGAATACCCGCCCATCCGTAGAGCGGGAGATACTTGAAAGAGGGGTTCTCCACCCCTTTCTCGTCGTACTAGATCCAGTCTCGCGATTTATTACATCAAACCAGGCAAGTCAGTCCTTTCGCATTTTGCTACCTTCCCGTACTTACCTTCTCGTTTCCTCTCTCACCCACCCAGTTAGTATTTACGAGTCAGCCGTTTAGCTTTTTGATATCTCTTCGTACTCACCTTTTCGTTTTTGCGCTCTCGTTCCAGTGACTCCCGTAGAGGAAAATGAGTTTCTCAGCCAGTGCACTTTCATCGCTGAGCAAGTCAGCGTCGGATCTCATTCGCCTCTGGTCTCCGACTCCTATTCTGAGGCCCACTCCGACTACTATGGCCTCCCTCCAATCCTGTCTCCATCTACCACACAGGGGACCCCTGGCCAAGGCCCGCCGGCGCTGAGGCGCAGCGCGTGCCGAGGGAGGCTAGACCCATCTGCATCCACTCGATCGCAACGGTTTGGTGCAAACTAGGTCGACAGGTGTACGAGTAATTTGACTCTGACGGCCTCAGGTGGACGAGAATTGACCCTGTCCGCTTCGCCGAGGTCGGAAAGGAAAGGAATACAACGACAACGGCACTGCTCGGTCGACGTCCATGGAGATAGCCATCTACCCGTACAGCCACGAGGACGGCGCTTTCTCCGCCCCTGGGGATTCCGGGTCTATCACGCTGACGCCAATAATCGCATCATCGGCATCCTCACCGGCGGTGCCGGCAAGAAAGACTCTACCGATGTTAGCTATGCGTCGCCATACTCATGGGTTGAGGAGCGTATTAAGAAGGCCCTCCCCGACTCCTGCCTCTACCCGATCACAGCCTCCCTCCCTCCGCGCAAATGACGGCCTTGATGTTCGGTCCCAGACAACTTGATACGATTGGCTGGACTGTCGGACAAGCTCGCGACCTTCGAGTGGCGTCTACTGAGCATATGCAGACATGCGATTAAGTATCCTCGTACGCTACCATCTCGTTTTCTCGAACACTCGCAGCGTAACCGTGTACTATCCCCCTCCCCCACTCCCCCACCCCTTTCGGTGACTCATATTAACCTTGTATGCTCACTTTGTATTGTATTGTCCAAAACTCTTCCCAATCCCAGTCGTTTGCCACTCAGGTTGGACTTGGCTTGACCCCACCTAAGGGACTCCATTTTACGCTGGTAGGTTATAAGGACTTGTTGGGCTGCACCTTGTTAATCTCGTCGTTTCGAGCAGAATGGAGGTTGACGGTGCGTGCGGCGGCCAGTCATCAGTCCTCGAGGCTTACCACCCCGCAACCCTAACACGATGGGGGCGGCAGCTCGAAATGCGTTGGGAGTCACACAAGGCAGTACATAAAATGTCATCTCCTAGGCAACTGCCTGCGTTATCCTGCCTGACTCACTGGCGTAAGTGAGCCTCTCGTTGTGTTTCTACCCCTTTCAGACACTGTCATTCATGAGCGCGGAATCGGCTCCGCTCTGTCGGGATGGGAAGTCATTTCCTGTAGTGCACTGTACACCACCATTTTTCGCAGGTTGTGGTTCCTAAGATTTGTCCTCAGGAAGCGTGTCCACCGGATTTCATGGATTTCATGCCCTACCGGGGCACCTGCATACGGGTGCTAGTGGTCATCCTTCGCCTATTTCGTCATGCATGCCACTGTCTTCCGTCACACCCTCATCCACAACGAAACCTACAACCAACTGGTGGCCCTGCACATGACTCCCACACGGATCGACCAAGAAGTTTACTTACCTGCCAAACTGGATCATGCTCCACTTCCTGACGTCGGCGTTGCCAAACCCTTGCTTTCAAAAGAGCCCCGAATGCCACCCTGATCAACCACATCCACGTCGTGGACTCGACCCTCCTCAAATGCTGAAACTACTCAATCATCTCACGGGAGTCTTCCCCCTCCTCCATCAAACGGGACTGACTTAATAACGGTGTTTCACTCTTCTCTAAATATCGTGACCACAAACGGTAAAGATGTCCAGGCCTCAGTTCCTCGTTTCCATTGGTACAAGGAATGGTATGGTCGAGAGCCCTGCGGATGATGCTTTAGGCCAGGCGGAGGAGATGTATCGCTGCCCTGCGTCTCGCACGCTGCTCACATCCACCAGGCAACAACGATCTTCATCCAGATAATGTTGTTCATTCAGGAACCCTACATTGTGACGGTCACTGTGACGATAAGCACATGACTTGTTGACAGACGTGTGAAGGACGCGTCAAGGAGCGCGACCCGTCAGCCCGACATGTTCGTGGGCGCTTGTTTCCAAACGCCCACGAACGACACCACGAGTGAGGCATCCATTCACGTATGGGGGAACTACTGACCGTGTCAGCAACCTGGGCTATCGAAATAGACCGGCTGAGCATCATCAGATGATGACCAGGTGTCAAGATGGAAAGTTCCATGCCGTTTAGTGGGACGTAAGTGCTCGGTTTATCCAGCTCTGCCTTATCGATGGTGATTCTCATCGATAGCTCTTTCCTATATAGACCAAGCTGAAGAGTTTTCGAGATTCTTATATCCTCCCCGCTTCCTGCACGAACGGAGGATTTTGACCATGCAGAACGATGCTACGATGCCCCAGGATGCCCCTCGCCTTGTTCGATTCCTTCGATGCTTCTTCTCTACTTTTCCATGATTTTTTTTGATCAATTCTTTGCTTCATTTCCCTTTCGTCTCTGGTGCGGCCCCATTAGCACAAGTGACCTAGACCCTTACCTCGGGGTTGCCTTGAATGTCAGCAGGTTCGCATTCACAAAGTCACGCGAGTGGTTAAATGGGATTCGTCGAAATTGTTGTTTCGGTGTTCAGGAGCGATATTCTGCTCGGCTGCTCGGTGCGCTCTGGCTGTGTCTTCATTGGCTCCTGATTTCACCCTAGATTAGCAGACGCTCTGCGAGTCTTCGCTTGTGGCTGATATACTTGTGAAGGTTCTCCGTCATCGCTTCACTACCTCGTGGGTCCTTGATGGTTCCTGTCGGAATTTCTTTCGTCCAGACTGTCTGACTGCCTTTCTACGTTTACGATCACCGCGTGAAGTCACAGCAATTCTCATTCTCCAGTTTTTGCCGATAGCTGGGTCAGAAATCGCCGTCCGGAAACGTATACTGGGAGGATTACTATAAAAGTCTCCGCGAACCTGTCACCCTTCTCTTCCCCCCCCCCCCCTCTC
>KL197718.1:842051-889783 GCA_000697665.1 Jaapia argillacea MUCL 33604
CCCCCCCCCCCCCTTTCTCGCCCCCTTCTTCTTCGCTTCGATGGAGTTCCATATGAAACGTGCGTTTCTCTGTACTCATCCTTCCAGCGCTTGTTCTCGTCTTCTTACATCTACATCATTTGCCACAATGCTCCCTAAACCGATGCCGCCCATCATCGCTCACAGCGATTACAATACAAGATATTGAACCCCCAGACTCGCTTTGTAGTCGATATCCGGTAAGGACGGGACCAAATGCAAATCTTTACAAGTCAGTTGATGGAGGTCGACTCGCAAGTCTCTCTCGTTCTAATCATTAGTCGTCTTACCTGACTGGATTTCCAGATGGTAACCAAGGAAATCAGGCCCATCCAAGGCGTTTTGTTCGACACAACACATCGAGATGCGATTGCTGAGGTTCGTATGGATTTCCTACATCGTCCATGTTCTTACACATGCTACCACTAGCTCCTTCGAGGTCCCGCCGGCCACACGCTCCCAGTCTGGAAAGTTGAAAGGGTTGAATTGGCGGAGCGGGGACTTATCACGATCACCGGCCTGTATTATGCCAATGGCGATATTTTCCAGTATTCTGGAAGCTCTACGAGAGCTGACAAGCTTGCTATGGTGGGTACTCCCTGATGATACACGCTAT
Organism: Jaapia argillacea MUCL 33604; assembly: GCA_000697665.1. Lineage (NCBI taxonomy): Eukaryota > Fungi > Basidiomycota > Agaricomycetes > Jaapiales > Jaapiaceae > Jaapia > Jaapia argillacea. The sequence continues at coordinate 842,686 of KL197718.1, forward strand.
GAAGCTGTGCTCAGCCATCATCTCCTAGGCGCTTAAATGTGCCTTAGCGCTTCAAGAGTTCCATGTATTGGGAGCCATTCATGGTAACGTCAAGCCGGTGAGTCCATCTCCAACCCCTGCTAAGATCTCAACATGGGCGGCATTCAATGAGTTACCAACAGGAGAACTTCCTTGTCACCGACAACGGTGAAGTGCATATCTCCGATGTTCAGCTCAACCTTTTCCTTCGCCAACTCGAGCGAGATTTGATCGACAACACCGCTATCCCTGGTTCATCCGTGTACAAGCCTCATGAGGAGGTAATCCTGCAAACGGCCACTGGACCTATCCCCTCCAGCACTGCAGGCGACGTGGCGGCCTTTGCTGGCGTTGTGTACAAGGTGAGCCCAGATTTGGTCCACTACTGTCGATGCCCAAGCTTAACGAACACTCTCGCAGTTGATGATAGGCAGGGCGCCCATGCCATCCGGCCCTTGTGGCCTAGCCCGTCGATGTTTTGAACTCCGCCAGAACGGGAACGACTTGGGACTTATCCATCAGCACTCATCCCTCGACGGTGACCTGTGGCAATTATTGATGGACTGCTGGAGCGACCCCGTCACACGCCCCTCGATGCAGCAAGTCGTCGCCAGACTGCGAGTCATTGCGGAATCGGGGAGTACTGCCTGAGATGAATGCAATTCGCGCCCAGTAGCCTTCATCCTCCTGGGAAGTTTTGACTGGCCGTGACTTCATTCCCTCAAATTAACAGATTAGCGATGCCTGCAGTCGTGATTTGGCGAAGTGTTTACTAGTGATCGCAGCGAACCTCTGGCGTGATGCACGAGGATCTCCATTGCCTGATGGTCGTAGTTGCCGCAGTGCTTTACAACCCAGCGCATTTCTTGACGTATGCTTTCCAATCTTCGACATATGCTTTCCACTCTGCTACATATGCTTTACACTCTTCTACATATGTTTTCCACTCTACTGTATATGTCACTTGTTCTTCTCTGGCATTGCAATGCATTGCCGTTTGCTGGAGATCCATAGCGCGATCCCCAAAATATAATGATAAAAATTTGAATGTTATGTATTTAAATAACCCCTTATATATGTACTTGTCGCCACGTCATCACGGTTGCAAAATATTACAACCGGCAACTCGTTCCTCTTCTCCCTCTTGGCACAATGCTCCTCTGGGCTCTGGCGGGGTTGAGACTACTACGCGGACTCTTGAACAGCGGATCGCTGATTATATGCGAGAGTTTCGCGGAGAATGCAGGCTCAGTTAACCTCTGGAGCTTAATATTAATCTTCCTGACTCAAGATTAACCTGCATTAAATCCGAAACGCCTATCGGAGCCGCTACTTGCCTCTTTCGAACACAGCGAGCGCTGAATGAGCTTCCGCTGGCCTAAAGTAGTTGTGCAAGGGGGTTGACACGGTAAGCGGGCCAGCGCAAAGAGGGCAGTGTAGCCCTCAAGGGAGCCACGCTTGTGGCACATTTCAGTCATCTCTGTGAGCTCAAGCCTAGTATTTAACGTCAATAGACTCTTCGACCCCTTCCCTCACACCACCCTCGAATATTCCCCTCATCGCAGAAGTTCATCCTCAACGTCATGCCATGTCAGGACCTCAATCCACCCTAAAGTCGTCTCTTTTTACTGATTGTTCGGTATCCATCTTAGTTCTGCTTCGCCACTTGCTCGCTGGGGACGGCTATACTGGACCCCCTTTGCCCACCGTATGTCCTTCCAAACGGAAATATCTACGCATCGGCCTCACGCTACCTCATAACTTAGACCTTCGAGCCGCGAGAGTATGAGTTTTCGTGCCTGCCACATTCAACAATTTACAGGGTGCCAGTACAGGGCTCTCGTATACATTTTGTACGATGTTTGGATTTTTATGATCCGGTATTTTACTGAGAACCTCCATCCATACAGGTTGCCGTCAAACTGCTCCGTGTTGATGGCCAAGACCGTGTCGGCAACGAGGTTACGGTATCGGTACAGCAGCTTCGTAGCTTTTTCATCGCCACACCTAACGGACAGCCTGAAACCATAGATGCTGAGGAAACTCGCAGAAGCCTGCGCTTCTGCAGAGGGTACCGGGATCTGTCCGATCTTGAGTATCGGCGATGTCGACGGCGTGCCAGCGGTTCTCACCCCCTTCTTCCAAAATGGCCATCTCCTCCATTACCTCGCGAATACACCCCAAGCCAATAGACTTGAACTTGTGAGGGCTTCGCATTACATCTACCCTCTACCCTCCGTGCTATGCTGAGAAGTACTGGTTTAGGCTGTGTCGGCTGCTAAGGCGCTTAGGCATCTCCATGCCCTCGATCTCGCCCACGGGAATGTCACCCCTGTACGCATCCCATATGTTATTCATTGTGTGTGAATAGTCACCACGACTACTCCAGGAGAATCTTCTCATTGATGATTGCGGCAACGTTCAGCTGAGCGACGTCCAGATCACCATTCTAATGTGCTGGAAATCTTACTTGGCCGATGGTCGTGTCGCCGTGCCTCTGGCCTGGCGGTACAAACCACTGGAAGAACTATCTCCTCCCGATGACGCCGTCATCCCGTATACCAAAGCTGGCGATGTCTTCGCTCTTGGTACGGTGATCTTCGAGGTTCGTGCCCCAATTTGATTGTCCGCAAGAATCGCTCACTCAGCTGGGTTTTTCAAAGATGTTTGGTGGAGTAATCCCATCACACAACACTGCCCTAATTCGGAGAGTGCGCCTCACTATGCAGATGGTCGACATTATAGGCTCACGGCCTTCCGAGATCTCTGATGAGTTGTGGCGGTTGATCCAAGACTGCTGGAATATTGCGCCTCTTGCTCGTCCTTCGATTGCGATGACAGTAGAATCTCTCGCGTCTTTGTGATCTTTTGCTTCGATGACTTTTTATATCTCATTATAGGGGACACTAACCTTTCTCGGTGTCATATAGGCGTATGGACAGCTCTCTTTTGACACTATATTAGTTTTTGGCATAACGTCCTATTGATGTGGATGCAGGAGCTGTCTGCCACTTATGTCATGTCTTGATTACCAATGGAATACACTGTGATATTCTGGTCGCTTCCTGATTGAAGGCGTCGACGCACGGGAATGTGTATGAACACGACGGTAAAAATTTAGATAACCAGTTATCAATTTTTAGGGGGTCGCCAAGGGCAATTCTCCACGCCCCGTCCCCGTTGTGACCTCCTGACAATATTGCATCGTCTCGAGAAACCTCTCTAAGAGTACAGCTGAAGGCCGCTCTCGGGGGTTAGCCTTCCAACAAATCTCGAGCATATCCCATATGCCATCTGGCATGGCTCCCTGAGGTCTTTTCGGTCGATTGCCACTGATAACACTGAAGATAACTACGCTGTCGTGTCGAATGTTGCTGAAGGGAGGACCTGTTGAATAAATCTCCAGGACAGCCATCCCAAATGCATATACGTCGCTTGCATTCGTGAATGGAGGTTCTGATTCATCTTCGGACAGAAGAATTTCCGGGGACATCCAGCGACAAGGTCCTCCAATGGAGACGGTTGTGAAGTCTGACCGGGATATGATTTGGGAGAGACCAAAGTCTGCCAGTCGTGGAATGTTTTCGTCGTCGACTAGGATATTTGCCTTTTTGGGCGGTTAGGACCCATTGCAAGATGTATGTGTGTTTGACCCACTGCACGTATGTCACCGTGAACGATTTCTTTATCATGGAGGTGTTTGATCCCTCGAGTAACTTGTAATGTCTGGTATTGGGCCAAATCAGGAGTGACCAGGAATGTTACCAACGTGCTCACCAAATCTATTCTGTCAGCATTTGGGAATTTTCGAACGTACTGCCCAATGTTCCCATGAGAGCAGAAGGGTAAGACAAGTCCTGGCAAAGGCCCAAAGTTCGTGCACAAACCGAGGCACTCTAATACATTGGGGTGAGGCGGGAGCCCACGCCATCGATGTACTAGGGTCGATAAGTGCTTTGGGTAATGCAACAAATTAGATTTTCTGCCTGATATTCCGGTAAGTCACGTACCTTGCAGAAATCCAAGCGGATTTGTCGATCATAAGAGATTCCTCGGATGACTTTGACTGCGACAGCCTACGAAGAATGCTTAAGTCGACAGATCATGGAACATAAGGCCTGCACGAACATGTGCCATACTACCCGTCCATCGACATTTATACACGTCGGAGAACTCGCCATTGGCGTAGTAAAACTGGTCAATGGGAACAACACATTCGGATTTATCCTGACGGTATGTTTTCAATGGAAGTTCAACGGGATCTAAGACAATACTCACCAGTAATTCCGGTATCACCGACGCGGAATAGACATCTACCCTTCTTTGAGTAAACATTGAGACCATTTTACGGTTGAGAGGGGAGTACCAACTTCGAGTATCCTTATAATCAGTTGGGCGCCAGTTCGGGCGCTAAACGCAGCGGAATGTCGTCCCGAAATAAGCGCTTATGGCGCTTTCAAGTTTGGCTGATACCGCAATATCAACATATGTGGACTTGCTGTGTATTGAGCGTCAAGATGGGCGCCCTAGTTTTTGGTTCCTCGGCGTGCGCTGAAATGCAAAGCAACCGCCCGGTTGGAAAGTCTTCGAACGATGAATACGGAAAATCAATGTGACGGTCGACGTTGGAGCTTAAAGCGCTGCAATTCACGCGGACCAGTCCCATGGTCCACGAAGTGTCCATAAAGTCCTATATGGTTAGGGTCCCCCATTTGGAAGTCCTTGGTGGACTTTGACTACACTGGATTTCCCATACCCTGGTGGCGATCGCCCAATCATAGATCTCTCGTTGCTCTGTAGGATTCATAGACTTCTCTGACGGTGCCTCACATCACTGTAACCCGACTCCCATGTATATAGAGCGAACAAGTTCACTTCCCAATCGTCGAAACGTTGAAGTGGGCCATCTTACTGTGCAAACTATCGTGGTCTCTTAGCCTGCCGTGCAGCGAGCTCGGGCAACCCTAAAGATTTACTGCTACTGACATTACTTATATATGAAAGCATCAAATGATCATAGGTACGGTAAGACCTGCCCGATCGAAGGCCTTAAGTGAGGGTCTCCCGCCCAACATTCCTCGAAAATTTGCCATAGCTGCTCGGGTATACGACCGTGCTTGTCGTTCCCTCGTTGCGGTCTCTTTCCCCCCTTGACGGGCACTACTATTTGATAGTCGAGCAACCCGCGAAAGGGCTGAACATCCGTGAAAATCTGCTCGGGCGTCCACGCCAAGTCTTAACAGACTCCTTGGGGAACAGTAGTCACGCACCTCAAACCCAACCATCGAGAGAGCATAAACATCAGACGCACTGCTAAATGGGACATCACGGTGATTCAATTCTTCATCCTCTCCAACGGCGTCGAGGAACAGCTCTGGGGCCATGTAGGCAGCTGAGCCTGCAGGGACACCAGGGTGAAATCAAATCTCGGAGGAAGCCTAATCAGGCACTGGGCTCGGTGAAGGATCATACCTGCAACCAAGGAGGTACTGTATAAAACGTTACCCATCACTTTAGCTCGCCCAAAATCGCACAATCTGGCCTGTCCTTGATTGTCGATGAGAACATTGTTCTATTTACAGATGACGAGTCAATTTACGACACATCTTTGCTATACACTGTACTGACCGTCTTGAGATCCCCGTGTATAATATTCTTTCTGTGCAGGTAATCAAGGCCCCGGGCTACGTGCCTAACCTGAGCAAAGGGTCAGAGCCAGACACTCCGTTGAATAGGAGAAGCGCTCACGAGACGCTGACGATCACTGTGGGGATTCCTGCTCAAGTACGCATCAACCGTGCCCTCGTGGCAAAGGGGCGAGATCAGTCCTATGGAGGTGGTCGTGGGACCAATAAAAGCCCAGCCAAGGTATGGTTGAATGTGGTTATGGCTTAGCTGGCACCACACGTCTGACTCGCGGATCAAGCGCTACGGAGGAGGCTATCAGCAAGGGCCGGGGCCGTGGAAACAATGAGCGCGGAACCAATCACCCTCGCAAACGCGCTCCGCTCTTCTTCATTTCTAGGCTCTCGAAAAATCTTAATGGCAACCTGAGGCAGCGTCATTAATTGCTGTGTCAATGTGAAACTTTCTACGCCGGCACTTACTAGAGTATCACCCTGCGTTCTGCGGTAGGCGCCTTCCCAGACCACTGTCGAAGCGCCGCTGCCAATCTCCCACTTGCCTGTGCGCTCCACACTTCCGGTTAGGTCCTGTGACACGTCAGTTAATAGGGGTTATGAGATGTGGGCTGAGAGGACGAACGTAGCCTCGAACCTGCATAACTTGGATATTAATGATATGGATGGGTCATGGAAGGAACCAAGGAACACATCTCCAATGAAGTCAGGCTTTTTATGTACCTCAAACGCCTTGAGGACGGTGATACCTCCAACCGAATGTGAGTCGCAGGAGCTGGGGCCGACTTTACGGCACGTACTACGCCACTCGCCCACTCAGCGAGGACGAATAAACACCGCATCTTCTATTCGGAGTGTGGAATCCCACAGCCTAGCCATGGAACCACCCAGCAGACGCTTTCGAGCGTCTAAGTAAATGAAAAGACTCCGTTGATCGTTGGCGCCAAGATAGCGGGCGGAACTAGCATGCTCGGACAATTGCTGTTCGATCTCGAGAGAGACGCCAAAGAACCTTGTACATCACTGCAGGTGACCACCAGGGCGACTATAACACTCCGAGTATCGCGGGAAGGACTTCACCATCACCCTCGGCGCTTGATAACGAAATGCGCAGACACAAAACGTCACACAGACACGAAGCGATTCATGATTAATCAGCACTCGACATTCAATTTGAGTTCAATAAATTTACCTCGTTGAACTGCAGAGAATACTTTAGGGTCGATGAAAACTGGTGAACTTCAAATGCACAATCGACGGGAACTGATCGATGACCGCACACATCACAGAGACTGCATGACCTGCTGCATCGTGGGCCTTTCATTTGGTTCCTGTTTCCAGCACTTCTCCATCAGTGCCCATATCTTGTTGCTGATACGCTTGTCCGTGTTTCTCGCACGCGACGGCCTTCGACCCATTTTCACGTGAGACACAATCTGGACATCCAAAAGACCCTTTGTGAAGGGGGTCAGGCCCGTCAAAACCTAGGTAAATGTCGTGAGGGTGAGAGATGGTGACCCGAACGCGTTTATACGACCTACCTCAAAAAACACGATGCCCAGGGCATAGACATCCGACTGCAACGAACATGGGAGCATAACGCCACCCGTAGGCTCGAGCTCGCTTTCCGAATCAGCGTCATCCAACTCGCGGTGCAGCTCGGGTGCCATGTAGCAACTCGATCCGGCCGCGAGCCATGTCAGATACGTTGCGTCGTCTCCCTGTACTTTTAATATCCCGAAATCGCAGATTCGAGCGCACTTATGCTCATCTACAAGGATATTGTTCTACACATAGAATTTAACGTAAATTCGAGAGGGTCACAGGGGGGGACTGACCGATTTGAGATCTCCATGAACGACAGGCCTGGAGAGAGAGTGAAGGTAAGTCATTCCACTTGCGATGGATTGGATCTAGCCGACCAATCAAAAGAGGAAGTCAGAAATACGGAGGGAACGAACCAAAGACATCCGATTGGCCATTGGATCCGTAGCGAGATGGTCCATGATGGTTCCATAGGAGCAAAAAGGAGATATGAGGGCTATTCTGCCCTCAAATTCAGCATACCCTAGGTATGGCAGAACGTTGGGATGGGAAAGGGAAGACCATGCTTTGGACTCGCGAATAATACGCTATAATTGAATGGCGATGACTCTGAATAGTGGTCAATAAGCCGTGCGATCCTACCGTACCTGGCCAACTTGTGCCTGTGAGATATTGATTCCTTCAGGTCGGAGGTCACTGCGAAATACTTTGATAGCCACCTGTCAGATGGGTGGTAAGCATCGCAAATGATGGATGCAGAGAGCCGGAGCTAGTAGTACGCACAATACGGGATTTTGAAATACGGGATTTTGAGTTAGGGGATTGGTAGACTCCACGGTAAACATCACTAAGTACACCACTTCCTATGGCCAGTTGACCGCTAATTTCCACTAGTCCCGTAAGATCCTGGGACCTCTCATTAGGAGGGTCACAACTATGAACGACATCAACCTCAACCTCGTAGGATATATCTCCATCAAGCGGGGAGACATCGTCCGACACTCCATTCCCTTGAGCATCTGGACTGGGCCCATTGGTGTAGCTTGAAGCGGCAACTGAAGGCAAACAATTCGCGGAGTCCTTGTTCCAGCAGTGGGGATGGGCATTTAAGATAGAATCAGTGACACATCTACGGAAAATCAGACTATTCTCACAGACGGCGAGTGTTTCTCTACGGGAGTAAAGGTGGTGAACGCATCCTGGGCATCTTCGGGTCCTCCAAGAGGAGGGACCTTGGTGTTGTCACTCTCCTCATTAAAAGGTACGGTAAGCGCTGGAGGGGAGGCGGGTGTGGGCGTCGGGTCTGTCAGATCCTGGGAAAATAGAATCAGCGAGACATGAGTGAATATAAAACTGTTCTCACAGGCGGAGGGCGTGTCTCTGCAGGAGTAAAGGTAATGAGTGCATCTTCGGGTCCTTCATGAGGAGGGATCTCGGTATTGTCACTCTCGTCATTCAAAGGTTCGGTAAGCACTGGAGGGGAGGCGGGTATGGATGACGGGTCTGTCAGATCCTAGAGAAATAGAATCAGCGAGACTTGAGTAAAGACCAGACTGCTCTCACAGGCGGAGGGTGTGTTTCTGCAGGAGTAAAGTTAGTGAATTCATCCTGAACATTGTCGGGTCTTCCATAAGGGATCTCGGTGTTGTCACTCTCGTCATTCAAAGGTATGGTAAGCACTGGGGGCGCGGTGGTGGGAGCAGCGGCGATGGGGTCGGCTCTGAGACCATGATTATCGCCCTCACTGAAAAACGGCTCTATCACGGCTATATTCACTGGGGAAAGCCACACTTACACAGTAACGGAAAGAAACTCCTGTGAATATGTATCTTTTAGTCCCGGGGCGATGTGCTGTTGAACGAATGGAGCAATGCTTGAAGCTGTCGGAAAGAGGGCGGATCCACAGTCGCTAAGAGACAACCTTGAGTCCTCAAGCGCTTTCGAGAAGAAGAAAATTTCCAATAAACATTAGTAGATACCTTTGAAGGAGCTGAGTCAATCTCAACAAAGACGAAATCCTTGAGCAGTCCGGTAGTAGACAGTCCCGGACACCAACTAAGATTGAGCTGGCAAACCGATCGATCCCGGTGATGTCCATCACGATTCGCTGGTGGGAAATATCGACATCGTGCCGGTTGATATCCATGTCTTCAATAAGACGCATAGCAGCATCACACATCTTACCAACTAATGAGAACAGACGTTCACGCTCTCGGTTCTTCCAAAATGTCGACAAGCCTAGTATCCCTCCTAGGTACCTGATAGCGATAAACTTGGGATAGTCGGGATGATCACTACAGTGGCGATGAAATGAGGAAGCGGCGTGCTAGACAAAAGACAACGGGGTACCCACTCGGTGATCCTCGCCAACAATGTTTCAGTGACACCGCGAACCTGACCATCCAGCAAGCCCAATTCACGGGGATAGCAGTGCTCCACTTCGCAAGTAACCTCATTGTCCAACACACAGAACGCTGCGAATTGCATCTTCCAAACCCATTCCAGGGGAGATTCTTCCTCGTTTTGACTTTCCCACCCCAGCAGGTGAGCCTGAGTTTTGCTTTGATTGTTGTTTGTCGCTGGTACCGTGACAAGCCGGCGAAGTAGCTGTCGCGCACCTGGGTAGGCAGTGCACAGTGTTACAATGCATTCGAATGTTTGAAGTCTGGTGCTCGGTGGGTTTCGCCTGCAGCGCGCAACATTCAAAACCACATGATGGCCTTAACTTTTGCCTTGTTGATAACTAGCGAAAACTCACCAATGGGCATAATCAATGAGCTTTCTGCAATCCGTTTGCAGACATTTCATCCAGAGAGCTTCAAGCTTCAGTTCGTTGTCAGCCCCATCTGAGTCGCGAAGTGTAGCATGGAGGTCGTCCAGCTTTGATTCGATGGCTTCCCTTTGTTTTCCGAGAATCTTCTCGATGCGTTGGGTGGCTTTGTGCGGTCCCGCTCCCAACCCATACGCAATTCGATTTACCACCACTTCTACTCTCTTTCCCAGCAAACAAGACAAGTGCTCGATGACTCCTCCTAGGCCATGAGAGGTGTGTACAACAGCCAGCTCTGTGTGTCGAGCAGAGGCTAACGTTAATAGCCTGTAGGAGCCTGGGGACTCCGGTATGACAGTAAGTCGCCGATGGTCGTCAACTTCAAGACTCATCGCCGATTTCTTGCCGTTGCTAAGTGACAGGAATTCGTGGATGGAGTTGATTTTGGGCTGCAGTTTGGCTGCAGTAATAGAGAGGCATACCGCAGCGTGGTTACACCGCCCAACCTCGTGTTGTCAACGAGCTGTGTCTTCGTTTTGGATATGGAAACGGCACTCGCTGCAATGCTCTGTAAATGAGCATGTGCAGTTCTCCAGCTACTTTCCCACCTTCACCACGGAGTCGCTCGTCAGGCGTCAAGCCAAGCGAAGGCCTTTGAAACGAATCCAAGCTCTACACTGCCTTCTTGATCAACCGCCAGATGACTGACTCGGAGGTCCATACTGGTTGCCCCACCAGTAGAGGGCCACCGATCAACACTGACATCGGTGGAGTCCGGATCTCGTTCTATCTCCAAGCGCTTTTCCTAGGTGAATGAACAACCGTGATGTCTTCCCGTGAAGTTTACTCTTATGCTTATTAGGTCTCCTCTCCGTGAGATCAGACTCACAGGATCAAATTGCGGACTCACTACACACTCTACTGGCCACCAACACGGCCACCACATTCATCGGTTTACTTTTGGGATTGAAGGCACAGCCAGAGATAATGCTTTATCTGCTCTCCCTTCCCTGGGTCACGACTCTCCTATCTCTCTCTGCTCATCAACGCATACAAGGGAACACCCGACTCCTCCAGCTATTCTCCCTCGCCCAATCATTCATCTTCTTCACTTTCGCTTTCGCCCTTCTTTCTCATGCGGATACTTTTGGTAGTTCCCCGGAATGCAATCACCATGCCCCCTTGTCTTGTTCCGACTATTTACAGCCCTGAGTATCGGAGGTAGAGTCTTTGGTTGGATAGTGGCCAGCACAGTGGCATTGGTATATGCGTTCATGTCAACCAAGGAGTACCTCCCTCCGGCGACGAGGACAATGGACCAGTGGATGCGGAAAATCAGAGTCAAAGCACAACAACCCGAACCAGACCAGGTGTGGCCGGTGTTGACCTTGAAGAACTTCACCCGCCCTTTGATACGAAGTCGAATCCTAGTAACAATCAGTGGGACCAAACTTTCGTTTCGTCCAGCCAGTGAGTTAGCCTGCTTGCTCTTTCGAGGAATCCCACTAACAGCGTCTACCGACTCTGCTAGAAAATGCATAGCCATGACACCGGGATATCAGATTCCCTCATTGTACTCATGTTTGTCATCATTCTCTCTTGGGCCCTCGCAGTCTCGAACACCGAGCTACTCATAAGACGGAACCATTTCAACGCTGCTGATGCACCATCGTCGTGGCAATTCGGACAGGTGCTGTGTTATAAATCAACTACTGTTCCGTGCTGGTTGTCGAGTTGAGTATGTTCCCAGGTTCTCCCGATGCTGTTGGTTGTCCTTCCGTTTGTGAGCACGATCATAGCTTACAAGAACCATGGCATTTGGAGCCCTAGAATTCGCTATTTGGGGTAGTGGGTCTTAGATCGAGGTGTTCTGCGGACAGGGGCTCGTCTCTAATCACGGATTTTGGGGTTCGTGCACATACTCAACTTCTTTTTATCATCATTTCTCCTGTCCATTCGCTCTTTCACCACTTTCCACCCTTGGCCTGGACACTCTTCACCTGTTGTTGTTGTCTGGTTTTGGAGCGGCTCCTACTGAAGGTTGGTTCACGGCTCTTCTCAAACAGGGACTGGGTTCTTGAACGTGACGATCTTTGGTGCGTCGCCGTTGTTGGATGTACCACCTTGCCCTCAGGCATATATGCACGAGACTTGGACCGTAATAGCAGTTTGAACACGACATGCTACCATTACTTACATGACCATTTAATGGTTCGGATATTCGACGTTCTTCTGTAGTACTTGCTGTATTTGCTGCTGATCTTGTTGTGCCAATGTGGCTGGTCGGCTGTTTTCGCCAAAGGTTTATTTGTCCTGCAATTTGGCTGCGATGCAGGCCTCGTCGACGGCACTGCGAATCATGAATCGACGAGAAGGCAATTGACAGAAATGAATTGTGTTGCCATGAGGAACATCCATGCTGTTACCTGTACTAGCTGTCCATCGGGACTGGAGCAACACTGAGAATTTCCTTAGCATCACCAATCAGAGTTGAATGTATAAACTCGTGAGTCGAGCTGTGAGCCCTTCAGAAATGTGATCGAGCTCAACCTCGTAGGGTAGTATGCTTCGTCCAGCGGGGGTGTATCCCCCGAGACTCCATTCCCCTGATCACCTGGACTGGGCCAAACTTGAACCAGCAACTGAAGTCAAACAATTTACGGGGTCCTTTCGTTCGGCAGTAGGGATGAGCATGCCTCTGCCAGGAATTGGTGTCATACGGTCACAGGTTTAGAAAGGGCACCTAAACCTCTCCTCAGAGCAAAATCTTGTAACCTCGCATGAACGGCGTCAAGCACTGAACACACTCAACAGGGGCGCCTTTGAGTGCCTCAGCAAATGAAAAGACTCCGTTAATCCTTGGCGTCAAGATAGCGGGTGGAACTAACAAGCTCGGCGAAGCGGCAGAACCATGCATGTCGATTGGATCCACGGAGAGACGGACGCCAAAGAATTTTGTACATTCCCATGTGATCACAAGGCGACTATTATCCTCCGAGTATCGTGGGCAAGGACAGGCAATGCAGGCGATAGATAACAGAATGCATGGACCCAAAATGTCACAGACACAAGGAGATCCATGAGTGAACCCTCAACATTCAATCCGAGTTCAGTACATTTACCTTGTAGGAAATTGCACTGCAGGAAACTGGCGAACTTCAAATGCACAATCAACGGGAACCGATCGATGACCGCACACATCACAGAGACTGCATGACCTGCTGCATCGTGGGCCTTTCCCTTGAGTCCTGTTTCCAGCACTTCTCCATCAGTGCCCACATCTCGTCGCTGATACGCTTGTCCGTGTCTCTCGTACGAAGAGGCCTTCCACCCTTCTTCACGTAAGGTATAATTTGGGCATCCAGAAGACCCTTTCTGTAGGGAGTCAGGCCTGTCAAAACCTAGGTACATGTCGTGAGGGTCAGAGATGGTGACCCGAACGCGTTGGGACGACCCACCTCAAAAAACACGATACCCACGGCATAGACATCCGACTGCAACGAAAAGGGGACACCAACGCCGTCCGCAGGCTCGGGCTCGCTTTCCGAATCAGCGCCTTCTAATTCGGGGTGAAGCTCGGGCGCCATATAGCAACTCGATCCGGCCACGAGGGCTGTCAGATACATTGCATCGTCTCCTTGTACCTTTGATCTCCCGAAATCGCAGATTCGAACACACTTATGTTCATCCACAAGGATATTGTTCTATATGTGATACATTAATAGCGTGAATTGGAGAAGGGCGCAGCGGGGACCGACCGATTTGAGATCTCCATGAACGACAGGCTTGGAGAGAGTGTGAAGGTAACTCAGACCACTTGCAATGGATTGAATCTAGTCTACTGATCAGAAGAAGAAGACAGAAACAGTGAGGGAACGAACCAAAGCCGTCCGATTCGCACTTGGATTTGTAGCGAGATACTCTATGATGGTTCCACAGGAGCAGAAAGGAGATATGAGGGCCGCTCTGCCCTCGAACTCGGCATACCCTAGGTAAGGCAGAACGTTGGGATCCGAAAGGGAAGCCCATGCTGTAGACTCCCGAATGATACGCTGTAATTGAAGTACAATCACTGCATGAATGGCGGTCAATAAACCGCGCGATCTCACCTGGCGGACTTTTGCCAGTGACATATCGATTCCTTGTTGGCTGCCGGTGCGGAATATCTTGATAGCCACCTGTCAGAAGGGTGGTAAACGTCGCAAACACAACTAGCCACAGAGAGCCGGTGTGGGATTTACGTACAATCCGGTGATTTGGGTTAGGGGATTGGTAGTTGCCTCGGTAAACGTCACTAAATGCTCCTCCTCCGATGGTGAGTTGCCCCTCAATTGTCACTCGTCCGGTAAGATCCTGTGCCCTATCATTAGGAGAGCCACCACCTTGAATGACATGCTCACCAATCCCTGAGGCACGCTGCCCATGGTGGAGACAAGAAACGGGATGGGCTGAAGAAGTGAGAGCACAGCTGCAACGAAGTCGAAGAAGACGACTTTATAGAATTGGCTATTACGTTAATCGTCATTCAGCCCGTTCTTGATATCCAATGAATCAAGTGAACAAACCCCTCGCCCAACGTCCGTATCTGCGAAAAGCTTAAATCGAGCAAGAGTATGCGAGAAGTCCCCTAGCCCTTCTAAGTCCGGTCACACCTGTTGCTAATAAGGAGTGACAACATGAATATTGGAATAACCTTCTCCACAACATGCGCTTGACGGTGGTTGTCGATGGTCATGGGATGAAGGATCATCTCTCGCCCATTTCTGCAAGAACGAATCATCAGTGCCTATTTCCATGAGACAAGGGATGGTATTGCAGCTGACCATGACACATTCAACGGGTTCTAGTCCGATCTGGGATCCAATCCAGTTTCGAAAGGCATTCGTGAACGCTGTGATTCCAAACAATCATCGATGGAACCGCTGAAGTACTGAAAACCAAGGTTGACTAACCATATCGGGTGGCAAGTGGGCCTGTTACAACGTGGTAACCTCTATCTGCAAAGTCGGACACATGGACACATATGGGTCCTGACGAAATATAAGTGCGACGAAAATGCAATCTCCTCAACACGTTCAGAAAGTCTCGAACCAACGATTCGTGGTACTGCAGGGGCTAGGACCGATCTGGGTAGCCGCGAGTCAAGCCAGTTGACGGAGACAGGCTGAATGGCCTGCTGCCAATAGGAGTTAAGGACATTCAGCTGGTGTCCGTACGCACTCACCAACATTATCTCTCCCCACTCCGGGTTCCCCACGTTGGAGTTGTTGAAACTCAGCTGTCAGTTGAATCCCTTTGTATCTCCGCGAGGCCATGCCATCCTTCTCTCATTGGACATTTCGTCTCCCAATATAACGAAATCCGAGAGGAGGAAATTCGGAGTTTCTAGACGTGGATGTGAGGCACATATGCATACCGAAGGTCGAAAGTTACTCACTAACTGCGATCCTTTGATAAGACGGACCAGGTCGGACCCACTACGATCGTAATGCCTTGCGACAAAGGGCAAGGAACAACGTGTAAACACTCCGATGATATTGACACCATCGTTGTGGGTCCAACGCTTCATGGAAAAGTAGGTTTAGGTTTGAACTTCGATCTCAATCCCAGTCCTCCGCATCCTCGATGCCGGTCTAAGTTTGAACCATCACTGTCATCTGATGGAAAGATAACCTTGGGTTCCCTCTTTGGTCGTCGGTTTTGAAGGGGCGATTGGAACCCGAACAGAAGAGATCCACTGCCGAGAAACACAAACTTCGAGTCGAACTTATCAGAAAAATGTGCCAGTGCCGCCTAAGCGGCAAACCTTGATGAGCGAATTTCGGGACCGCTTGAGAGGAAGGTTCGAGGGAGCAGGGAGCGGAAGCAAAGCATATTAGGATAATAATAGGGGGGCCTAAGTACCCGGAGTTTGAGGCCTTGTGCGAGGTGAGTGAACCCTACTAGAAGACGCCGCGGAGTTGACACCGACGAGTCCGACGCAGTTTGTGGCGTGGGAGTTTCTAAAATACGCGCAAACACAGTGGTGGCGCAATCGTTTTGTATCCCACCTCCACAACCACCTTGACCGATGTCTGATGATCTCCTCGGAACCTGCTGTTCATTCTCCCTGACACTCTGCTGCAATGTCCTAGCAGGTATTTGCGTAGACTTTACATCCATTCGTGCGTACCAGCTCCATCTCGATGGCATCCTGAGTCATGAACAAGTGGAACCCAGGTCATTCTTGTACTGAACATCTCTTCTCATGTTCATGTGGTTCATCGAGCGAGAAAGATGAACTGGAAGACGGGGAACGGGAACCTCTCATTGGAAACGGCGGAGTTGTGGTGGAAGGGAGGCAGCCGAATCCCCAACCGTATATGACGACGTCTGGCCAATAATATTTTGGGATAGAGGTAAGCACCGGATCGTTCTCTCGTATTCTATCCCGAAATCTGACATATTCTGACGGTAGCATTCCGACGGGAATTACCCTAAACGCAGCGTATTTCGATCCGCTCTGAGATATCTGTTGTTGAATATTTTGTGGATGGTAAGAGCCCCACCTAGGCCTTGATATCTATGTGGCTCGACGTATACGCTGGCTGTATTGCTGTATGAATGCACATTTCCGCGCTGTATCATATCTATCCTGTACCATTCCTCCACCGCGTCCATGTTACCATTACACCTAACCCCATATCTGTCACGTGTGACACGTAACTGTAACGCCAGTGACACGGCGTTCCCGCGCCTTGTCGATCAATCGGAGGCTGTCCCTGGATGCTCGTGCGGCGCTGTAGGATGACATAGCCGCGACCTGCGCACTCAGAGCGACAACTGTTATATATCCATCCCCTCTGCATTGTCTGAGCTGTTTTCACATACCAACGTCGACCCCTTTCCTCCTGATTAACAAGAACTGAGAATTTTTCACATCGAAAAAATGGCAAACTGGCAAGTTGATTTTATTATCGTCGTGGGTATTGGTATTTTTTGAACAGTCTCCATGTTGATGTAGGATCGACATCGTCTCGCTCATTATCGTACGTCTTCTATGCCTATTTTGTTGCCACCCTAGACTTACTTGCTAACTTTTCCATGGGGTGGTTCATATTGTCGATGACACGCTGGTAGACTGCAGCGATCATTGGAGGCTTGATCTATGGGTTCATGTACATAACTGGGAGCGTATCAACAGCAGTAGCGTCTACAAAAGAGTCGTACGTCTCCTCCTTCCCTCATCCCCCTTATCTATACCCCTTTCTCCGACCTCACGCCCCTCCACCTCATCACCTATTCTCACACACCCGCCACGCACAGATTAAAATCCAGAGGTCTAGACATCTCACCCACCGGCGTCTCAGTCAAAACCTCCGGACGTCTCAACCGCGAAGACTACCTCGACGCCACTCAACGAGGCATCGTCAAGCTAGCAAACGCCGCTTCCTTTGGCAAGTCCGACGATGCACCAACGAATGGAGAGAAGGATAAGAAGAAGAGGTGGAGTCGAAAGGCGGATTAATGAGATGTGGGGTGTTGGTGTGATGGATTAGGTTTCTTGGGATCTTGGTTTTTTGGGCATATTGGGCTGTGGCGAGTACTTATTGGAATTGCGGATACTGTCACCCGGGTGCGAGACGACTCTCTTATCCCTTTTCGCGCGTCCTATGCGTTAGGTGTGTATCATGTCAGAATATGTTTCCTTGGGGTGGGGCACCACCCCCATCGTTGGTGTGATTGACAGGAATACATAGCAGAACCACATGCATGACCCTGTGTACCAGACCAGTGATAGCGAACTGATATCGGCATGCTTATCCAGTGACTGTCTCGTACTGCAGTTTATGGCTATAGTCTGTCGTTGGAGCATGGGCCTGATCAACGTTGTGCGGTCCAAGACTGGGAGACTTTCCGTCTCATCCAATGACCATCACTCGAAGCTACGCCAGTGATAACAGAACCCCCCCATCCCTCTCATTGAGAACTTGAAGAACTTGAAGAACTCGTCTTCCACTCCGATTCAAGAGACCGTCGTGCCAACGTGAAACCCTCTCAGACCATCTAGCCGTATCACGACAATAGTCAATACAACGCTGCTGGATAGCCTCCCAGCTCATCCGAGACACGTTTCTACAGCGCTGACAACCTGTGTAAAGCTCTACGACCATCAAAAGAACAAAACGAAGATATAGCGCCCAAGGCGTCTATCAAAGCGTTTGTTATGCCTCCCAACAACTCACCCATATAGCTTGACGACCCTAACCTGGTACGAAAAGACACAATGGTCATTACCTTCGAACAAACAAGTACGCAACGAGGCCACAAGCAACGGAAACACAAAAGAAAAGTGAAAGCCAACTGGCCGAGTTCCATCCGAGCTTTTCAAGAAAGGGTCGGAGCATCGACCATCGAAACACCATCTTGCAGAGCACGGAAACCACAGCCTCCTCAAAGGTCAGTCCACGCACCCAATCAGCCAGAAAACAGACCCACAGAGCCCGCGTGTTTTGACATTTGACTTGAACTCACGTGCTTCGCGCTTTGATTCAAGTGGCTCTAAATTCGACGCGCTGAGCTCTCCAACCTCCTTCATCTTGTGCTCGCAACCATCCCCTCCACTCTACTACCACCTGCTCCATCATCACGTCTGGATAAGATGTCTCAGCGTTCGACCCCACAATCAGGCCTCTTCACAGAGAAATACTGGACTCACAGACCGGACTATACTGGCTACTCGCCAGAATCCATCTCCGAGCTCTCAGAGAGGTCTCCCAATCACTTGCAATGCAGGCTATTCCACATTCGCCACGGAAACGTAGGACACAAGCAGCGTACCGTCCCGCACCCCACCTTCTCCTCCCCCGCCCTATCGTCGGGGTCGTCGTCGTCGTCGTCAGTTGCAACCACTAGGTCGGGGAGCGAGAGACCCTACTCGGGGCGGGTGGACTATACACAGTCTAGATTGTTCCAGATTAGATTTGGAAAACCAACATCGAGGAACATGGATGGGTTGGCGGTCAGTCTTAGCGTGAATTGAACCTTGCCTTCGATAACTTTGCTGACTGTGGCGATGACAGAGTTCTAGTCCAGCCAACGTTCGCCCTAAATTGGTGATGGAAGTCCATTCGACCTACAGCACCAATGGGGGGCGAACAATTGCGGAGACCAAGCTGGTGCCGCCGCTAAGCCGAGCCATCCCCATCGCGAAACAGGTTCCCACCTCCGTGAACACCTTCATCCAGCACCCCAGGCCGTTCCGCATTTCCAGGCCCCAATGGGTCGACGAGTTCTTCATGAGCGAAGAAGACGTGAGGTCAGCTGAGCCATCATCGGCGTCGCTTGACCAGTACCTCGGGTCGTGCCAGCTGGCGAGCTCCCCTTGGGAGTTCAATCCTCTCGAGAATGAGTCCGACGTCGAGGAGGATGAGGAGGCGACATTAGAGGAAGACGAGCCCGCTGATCTCGCTCCATATGACTGGGAGGAGCGCATCTGGAGATTCGACCTCTTCGGGGAAAGTAATGAATTCGAGGAAGAATACCAGTGGCCACCCAGCCCCAGCGTATGCCAGACGCCAGCATTCAAGTTTGACCCATTCGACGACGATGACTAGTCCAGGGAGACAAAGGTGAGTTATCATAATCTACCTGGCTTGCGTCAGTGTACCGCATCTCATGATCAGAATCCAGATACTCACGATCCGTTGCGAGTTCTTCAAATGGATACAATTTGTCCCGTAGTTGAAGTTCAGAGTGAGATTGGTGCTTGTGTACATTTGGGAGCGCAGGTTGTTTCTTAGATTAGTAGTGCTTCGTTTAATCGCTTGGACTTGATGTGAAGGTCCTGGATAAGAAGGTCGACGGGAGGGACATTGGTTGTTTGTACAGACACGGAGTCGAAGTGATGCACCTAGGAGTAGTGTTTCCATTGAAGCGATCAGACTTCTTTCATTTGCGAGGATTAGATGCAACACTGACCTCCGATGTGCTGTACCTGATCTCGAAAGCATTACCAAATTGCTATGAAATCAAGGTTTTAGATGAGATTTAATGGACATAAGGCAGTGAAGGCGCGTTTGATTCAACTCACGTGAGTCGCGTTTTGGAAAGTGGCTCTGAATCGCGCCCAAACCTTCCTCCTCACCCACAGCTTCATCGACTCTTGCTGCACATTAATTCACCGATATCCCATACAATCTGGAACAAGATGTGCCTTCAGCACTCGACCAATGATTCTGAGCTCTTCACCGAGAAATACTGGACTCACCAACCTAACTCTACCGGCTTCTCGCCACAATGCATCGCCGAACTCGCACAGATACCTCCCAATCACCTCCAATGCAGGCTATTCCATATTCGCCACGGGAATGTTGGACGCAAGCAGCCAATCACCCCAAAAGCCTCTTTCTCATCACCGGAGCTCGCATCGTCGTTGTCTTCTGACGCGACCTCGTCTACCTCGTCCACGGACTCTGGATCAGGGAGTGAAAGAACCAACTCCGGGAGGGTGGATTACACCCAATCAAGGTTGTTCCGGATGAGATACGGAAAACCAGTGTCTAAGCAGGTGGATTTGTCAGAGGTGTGTCTCCCAACGTATTCAATCTTACCTTCGATGAATCTACTAATCACCGGCAACGACAGAACTATACCCCGGCGAAAGTCGGCCCTCAATTGGCGATGAGAGTCAGTACGGCTCTTATTGACAAAGAAGGGCCACAGGTCGTCGAGGCCAGTTTCGGGTCGTTTCCAACCATCCCCGTCGCAGACCAGGGTCCCACCTATGTGGACCCATTCATACGGCACCCAAGACCCCTCCGCATCTTCAAGCCATCATGGGTCGACGAGTTCTTCAAGAGCGTAGACGTGAACTTGGCGCAATCATGGGAGGGATTCAGGCCGTACCAGTGGGTGAACAACCCAGCATTCAGTCCTTTTGCAAAAAATTACGATGGGGAGGGAGAAGGGGAGGAGCAAGTGACATCGGAAGAAGAACAGTCACTGGGACCAATCCCATGCGAATCGGAGAGCCGCGTCTGGCAGTTCGACCTCTTCGTGGAAGGCGACGAATGCGAGGAACGATGCGACTGGCCACGCCATCCAAGCGTCTATCGATCACGTTCGACCAATTTGGCGATGAGAAACGAGGTTATAGGGATAAACCCGCGTTACTGCTATCTCCGCATCTTATGTGAGTGCTGAGAGCCATTGTTATGATCGCAGGGACTCACGATAATTTACAAAGCTCGAACCGAGGCTCGACCTCAGCGCTCAGAGTTGGACGGGTTTCTTGTCGTTCGTTGGTGAGGGTAAATAAACTCTCCCCAGTTTTGGCTGTGTTGTCGGGAAGGGCATGGATTTGTTGTTTTGAAGTATGTTTAATCTCGTTTCGAGGGACTATAAGCCTGTGTGGGATGAGATTCATAGCGATCTTTGTATGGATATGGACTCGAAGTGCCAGACGCAGAAGTTTTGGTTCCAAGGAGGAATCCGACTTCTGGCCATTTGAGAACCACTGACCAACGCCCTGCCCAATCCCAAAGGCGTTATGGGTGACATATCTGCTACCAAATTACGAATCGAGTTATCAGATAAAATTCAATAGACAGAATGGCCCACAAAGCCAGGTTTGATTCAACTCACGTACATCGCGTTGTAAAGAGTGGCTCTCAATTAGCGTCCCAACCTTCCTCTTCGTCGCTCCGTCAACTCCTTCTGCACGTCGTGCTCGCATATCACCTGGATCAAGATGTGGCTTCAGCGTTTGGAATATTTCACTGAGACATATTGGACTTACCAGCTGAATTATACTGGCTTCTCGCCACAATCCGTCTCCGAGTTGGTGGAGTTGGCTCCCAGCCACCTGCGATGCAGGTTATTTCATATTCGCTACGGGGATGTAGGACGCAAGCAACGGAGCACCCAAAAAATCAGTTTCTCCTCGCCTGCGACCTCTTCGGCGGGCTCTCGGGTGGGGAATGAAAGAACCGATCCTGAGGGGGGGGGGTAGACTATATGCAGTCCAGAGTGTTCCAAATGAGATATGGAAAAATGGCGACTAAGAAGGTAGATTGGTCAGTGGTGGATCTCTCAATGTTTTGAACCTCACCTTCAGACACTATGCTCACGTATTCCAACGACAGAAGAACACCCTGACGACAGGTTGCCTTCGATCAGCGATAGGTGCTCCTTGTGCATCTTGAGCTGATCGGAGGCAAGCCATCGACAACATTTACGAGTTCGACCTGGATAGACGGCTTCAGGCAGCATCCCGGGCCCTTCCGCATCCTCGCGTTCGAGGGGATGGGTGACTTCTTGATGAGGTCTGATGTCTCGCCTTCGGCAAGGTTGGAACTGATGGATGACACATGTCGGTTCAATCCTTTTGGGAACGAGGGGCCGAGGGCGAGGTCGAGGAGCAGGAAGAGGGGGAGAGGGAGTAAAATTTGCTTGCGTTCACGCCATGTGAGACAGAGGGGCACGTCTGGCGATTCGACCCCTTCGTGGAAGACGAGGAATACGGAGACTGTCGCTGGCCTCCCAGTCCCACCGTGTGCGAGCGGACCTTCCGGTTCGACCCCTTTGGGGATGAGGAGTGAACCAGAGGAATATTGTGAGTTGCGCCATCTGCACCTTGGGTTATTGCTGAATGTCATTGTTGGGATCGAAGGGACTTACGATAGCCCGTAGATATCTCTGGATCGAGCTGCGGAGGGGCTCAAAATCAGCGCTCAGGCTGGGATAGACATTTTAGCACGCGCGATTGTCATCGGTTGTGATTGTATCTGTTCGTCGTTCTGACATCGCTCAGCGTTTGCGACCTGCGACAGAATATATGCGACGTTGATGCGGGATTTTTCGCGCGCTCAGAGTCTCTTGGGTTTTGCACCATAGAATGGACTTGGATATGTTGATCGTCGTCCGATCGGCACCGACGACTGCAGCTTTATCCCCCCATCAAGCCCTGCATTGACCGAAAAGGACAAAGTAAACTCACCGCAAGTGCGTGCTAGCTCGTAGGCCCATAATGTCGATATCTTATCGAGTGGGAGGTCGAAGTTGAGTTTTTGAGGCTGCTGTGGTCGATTTTCTTATCATTTTGTGAGAAAGATCGATGTGAAGGAGACGAGTCAAGGGCAAGGTACCGACCCGGGTACTCCGGCCGCAAGCCGTAGACCCCCTATTTAAGCAGCCAAGCGTGATAAAGGGGTAAGCTTGATCCAGGCTTGATCCCCCCAGCTGCACGCACTGACCACCCTCTATCTTTTGCAGACGAGGCATCCAGCAACGAGCAGCGACAAACTCAATCATGGACGACGACATCCAGTATCTGGGAACAACAATGCCCGGGTTTGGAGCTAGGGTTATTGCACCCTCGCACCCTCCTGCACAGCGTGGTGCCTCTGGTTAGTATTCCGATTCTTGACCAAGTCCGAGGGATCTACGATGCTAATCGTCGTTTTCGAATAGGTCTGCGATTGCATGTCGAGAAATGCGGCCAAGAGCCCGCTCATGTCCTGACATTCTCCAAATCCTTGACGAGCGTCGTGAACGTTGGGCGGAAGCCCACCTCTTTCGGAGGTCGGAACGGTATCGAGCTCGACAATGCGATGTTCCGTTGCCCAGTGATAAGTCGCAGGCATGCGAAGATAGCCTTCTCCGATAGCGGCCATGTACGCTCATTCACTTCCTACTCCCGTGCTCGACTCACATATCCTCAGGTCTACATAATCGATCTGAACTCCCATCATGGAACCCACATCCTCAAACCCGGAGAGACCGTTTCCAAGCCTCTCACCCCCGAAACTCCATCCATCCTCGTCGACGGTGATATCGTCACCTTCGGAAAGACTGTTGGGAGGAATGAAGATGCTGTTCGACCTGTTACAGCTCGGGTTCAACTATTATACGACACCAACGTCGATCCATTTGCCACGCCCAAGTCATCATCTTCCGTCCTTCACAAACCTTTCGCCTTCTACCCATTCGCCAGTTCGAGTACCCACATGGACTTTGGTCCCGTAGACGTCGATCTCGACTCCTCACCAAAGTCGACTTCAGGTCGATATGGTGTTTACACCCCCGTATCGTCGTCATCGTCCGATTGCTCAGAATCATCCTCTTCGAAGTCTTCCGAGCAAGAAGAACCGAACGTCAATAGTGACGCCGCATCTATCACTTCAGAATGGTGCAATAACCAACACCTGCCTGATGGCTCCGATCCTTTCATGGCAAGATCCCGTATCTCCGCCCTGACATCACTGGGTCTTCCTTCCCTATGGAAGAGATTCCTTCCTCCCCTCGGCCCCACATCTGCTCGAGCCTCTGAAGAACCATCCTTCGTCAACGATGTCGAAGAGTTCGACCAGCAGGAGATTGAAGAAGTCCCAGGACCGTCGACTCCTTCTCACAATTCCAATAATGCCGATGAGACCTCGGACCGACCGTCGTCTCCGCCGGGCGCTTTCCCATGGTCTCCATTCAGCTCACCGATTTGGGATACCCATTACACCCCTGCGAAACGTTATGTCGACATCGACCCCTATTATCCCGTCGGCGAAGGCTCTTCCGATCATGAGCATGAAGCCCAACGACAACAGAGCCGACACACTTCTATCGAGGCTGTGGCTTCCTCCGGGATTGGGGGCGGTGAGGAGGAACGTGAGCATGACAAGCATATGGAGGAGTTCCAAGTCTCACTTACGTCGGAAGAGGACCATGTGCCGATGAGTGAGGCTAGGGCTGTGGAGGACGATGGTCAGGGCGCCGACGCCCTCGAAGATATGTCTGTGGAAGGGCAATCCGATATCCAGGAACCCGACAGTGTCCCCGCGGATAATGAACCTCCCCTTTCGTTACCATCTGAGCCCGAGGCGCAACGTCGTCCAGTAAGCACTTCTGATATTGCAATTAGCTTCTTTCCTGACTCTTTTTGTTAAGCTGTATCCACTATTCGAGATCCCCTCGGATGTCCAGGCACAACTCACCAGTCTCACCGAACGCATGGATGAACATATCACAACCACGAACCAGACAATGGATCGTCATCTTCAGCTTATCGCAGGAGTGACCTCGGTTTCCCGAACCGCCTCTACGGACATGGGCAAACTAACTACCTTAGTCGAGGACATTGCCCACAAAGACGTACCGAGCCTCCTGGAACAGATCGAGAAGGTCAAGGCGGACGTGGATATGCTCGCTACTACGAGCAACCAACCCCACGAGCCTGCTGTCCCGACTCCTTCCCTTGACGTTGTTGAAGAGGCGAAGGATAAGATGGAAGCCTTGGTCGTTGGTAAGTTATATCCCTTTCTTACATGACGCCTTGGCTTGAATGGTCCCTTGCAGAAATCCGGTCTCTCAGTGACATGGTCTCGCACCGTATGTCTGAGGAATTGGAAGCTGTCAAGTTAGCTCGGGAAGAAGCACACGCAGCCATCGGCCAACAACTTGAACTACTCAAGGCTCAAACGCCAGTTGACCGTCCAATCCAGGTACGTGGTTTGAACATGCCATCTGTCTTGCGTCCACATCGCAATCCTATCCAGTCGTTGAAACGAAAGCGTTCCGAGTCGGAGTCTGAGACTACCGGCGATGACAGTAATGCCGTAGTTGACGATGTTTCGCGAGTGTCGTCGCAGGCACCCCGCAAGCGCGCACGTACGATTCTGGCCAAGGTCGTGCGAACCACCGCGACTGTGGGTCTCGGTGCCATCGCCACTTGGACCGCTCTCGCATTCACCTGAGGTGGTCGTGCATGGCAGTTTATGTTGCGGAGCGGAGCAGGCTGGTGCAAGACCGCTAGCCTGTCTCTGCAGGTTTACGAAGGATTTCTTTGTTGTATGATTGGGACTGTAGTGGTGAAAGTCACTGGACCACAATATCTCACCCGGTGTATGGGCATGTTGCCTTGTATCTTTTGATAAATATGTAATATATAAATTCCCCGAACAACGAAGCATTGAGCACAGAAGTGAAAAGATCTGTCTATCGACCACCACTGTATTTCCCCAAAACATCTCGCGTTAAAGCCCTCAACATAGCTACTGTCACCAAGGATTTGTCTCCCATAGATGCGGATGTCGTTACGCTGGGAGAAGGCGATGACGGACCATCATAACTGGGACTGCCTTCATCGCCGATAGCAGCCTCTTCGCTGGATTGTGATTCGCTGTACAAGGACATTTTCATCCTCTTCGCCGAGGATGTAGGACTAGAAAATATGATTAGTCTCAAGTCCGCTTTTGAGTCACACAACCGCATACCTGCGACCCTCCTCGTCTTCATCCTCATCGATACGCCTTTTCGGTGTCAAACGGCGGGCATGTTCGAGAACGATTTGGTAGAATGCTGCTGATTCCGACTCGATAGTGAGAATGAAGGCCTGGACTGAATCGGCGAGCTCCTTCTTGGGAAGAGATACGACAGCATTGCCATCAACCGATAGGGCATGTTCGACGCGACCAAACTCCAAATCGGGTAAGCAGTCGATGAACGAGCTGACGGGAAAGCCTGTTAAAGGAGGGAGGACATTAACCAATAAATACACCATTACATACTATGGAGCACATACTAGCTCCCATATCCCGGTGTGATTGGAGATCGGATACTATGGCAGCAGAAACTGCATTGAGGGTATCTTCCTCCAGCCAAGATAGGACGGAGTCGTACGCCGAGCTGTGATGAGATGAGACACAGCTAGCTCCTGGAGGGTATATATACTCACTCGGAGTCGACTATCTCGTTGAGATAAACCAACGATAGCGTGGCCTGGGAGTCGGGGTGCTTCAGAAGGAGGGCTATATGGTCCGTAATAGCTCGCAATGTTCTAATCAGGGCGTGTAGAGCTTGACGAAACAACCGCCAGTCAACTGCAGCGGGAATTAGCCAATGCTCAGTGAAAACTATGTGATCCGTACACTGCAGTGATGTGGAACATTTCTCGACGGAATCTGAGGCGAACTCTTGCCAGGCAGAGGCGAATTGTTTGAATAGGGCTGATTGTAGGGGTGAATAGGAGTCTATGACCATGGATCGAAGGGCCTCACCTCTTAGCGAAATCTGTTGCTGAAGCCGTCCAACCAAGTCAAGATCCATTGTGAGCAAGACTTGAGTAAGTTGGCCATCAATGTCCTTCGTAGAAGTCGAGACACGCAAAGCAGTATGACTTGCCACCACCCCTTCTCGGAGTAGTTCTTCCGTCTTCAGTGGCGATTAGTGTATAGTAGAATACTGAAGCTGAAAGGTACTAGCCTTATTGAGCAGACGTTGTGGAATCACAGGAGTTCCGTCCTCCGACCAGGTGACATAGAGTAACGAGGGCTGATAACGGCGAGTTTGGGGCAACGATTCAACAATGTCGCGAAGCCGATAGCAATCTTCGAGAACGCGGGATTCCCTGAGAGCGTAATGCGTCAATCAAAGGCAAAGAGCTCTTCCATCTGGTGGCACACCTTTCCAGATCATCCTCTACACCTGCCAACGGCGTGCATTCAAATACGATCAATGCAGGAGATTCATCTGATGATGGATCTGATCCATCTACAGAGATTCCGAAGATCCCTTCTGAAACCCATTCTCCCGCGGCTGGGATATCGAACTTGTGTTGAACCCAGATAGCTGTGGCATCAACTACTGGATTCGACGTGATCCAGAGTCGCCACTCGGTTGGTATGGTGCTAGACAAATTCTGGAGATGTGTTCGGATAGACCGCAGGAATGAACCTTGAGCCCAACGACGAGAATTCTCTTGCTGGTTCTGTGAAGATTGGTATGAGACGTCGGCGAATCGATTTCTGATCAAAGAAACCCATCTGCACCTCTGATAATCGTCGAGCTAGCTCCTCGTCGGTTTGGGGAGCCTTGTACCCGCTCAGGACGCGTCTTCGGGTGCGCTTTTTGATAACTGAGTCGGGGGAGCCTGTGACACTGCGACGTCTCTTGTCTGGGATGGGCGTTGCGGAAAGTCGCTCTCGCTCGACTTTCTGCTTGTATGCGTCGCTGCGTCGACAGGCCTCTCTCCACTGAACTCGTTCCGAGGTTTGGCGGTGCCATTCACGAAACGCGTCCGTCACAACAAGGGACTTTTTCTCAAATTGAAACGCGATGTGCTCAGCCTGCGCGGAGGAGGCCTTCTCCTTGCCTTTTTGGGTGGGTGAAGTGCCGTTGGGCGGATTTGAACCAGATGCAGGGAAAATCTGAGAGGATACGGATTTCGAAGGAGGAATCACCAAGGAACCACTGGGGTGGAGAAGGGTGGTGGAAGAGGGTTTGCTGGGAGATGCAAACAAGGGGCTCAACATCCCAGAAGGCAACGATGCCTCCGAACGAATACTCGGGAAGGCGAGGAGAGGATTTGCAGAGCGTGGGGGTGCACTCTGGAAACTTGAAGTAGGGGTTGAAGGTAGCGATACAGGTTCGACTTTCCTCAAATGTGGGGGGGCATCAAGGGGTGTACGGGGCTGATCGTTTACTGGACCTAGGTAGTTATTGAGATATAAGCAAAGGAATAGGGGCAGAGGATATTACGCACTGCCGGTTCCTGAGGAGTGAGTACTCTCAAGCCTGAGGGTGGGGCGATGGCCTAATGGACGGCGACCAGTAGCCTGGGATGGTGAACCCATGGTGACCTGAGTCGTGGATAAAAACAAAGGCTCCATCTGGCTTGGTTGAGGGCCGGTGGGAGGCACCTGGGATGGGGTTATTACTGTTTCCGCTCGATGCCCATTGAGCGGTACGGAGGGCTGACTACTAGACCCAAGGAGACTGGAACTAAAGCTCGGTGCAGGCTGTATAGTCGTAGGCTCGAAGACAGGAGCAGTGGGGTTCAGCGCGAGGTTATGTGACGGGAGGGATGAAGGCGCTGTAGTGGACGTCGGTCGCGCCGAAGAGGAGATTGCGGGAGATGGAACATTGTCGGTGCCAGGGAAGGGGTACGATTGCGAAGGAGGTGGAATTCCGAAATTCGACAACGGCATCGTGCTAAACGGAGTCGCGGAGGTGCTTGGAATTCGGAGTGGCGAGGCAGCGATGGAGGAAAATGGGGGTGCTGTGTCCGTCGGCGTCGGAGATGTCATTGTAGCATCAACGGCTGAAGCTGGTGCAGATGATGTCGGAGTGGGGATAGTAAAGACCGATGGGGTGGAGGCAGAAACAGGGAAGGCCGATTTCCCGAATACGGAAGAGCCACCAAAAGCATTCGGTGTTGATTTAAGCGAAGCAAAAGCAGATGCTTGCTGTGGGGCGATGCTTCCAGTCGAAGGGCCGGATGCCTGGGAGGGGAAGGTCGATAACTGCCCGAAAGCATTCGTCGAAGGAACCGTGAAAGCAGACGAGGATCCGTTGATTGCTTGGGAGAAAATGGGTGGTGGTGCGGGGGTGGATACAGGTGCAGGTGCAGGTGCTGAAAGGGTAGATGTGAGGGTCGTGGGTGTATGGTTGGACTCAGAAGCTGATATCGAACCATCGTCCTCCATTAGCAGCTGGTCAACCTCTGGCGATACCCGACCGGAGGATACACCATCAATGACGTCGGGAACGGCCAGTTCCCCGCGAATGGATTCGATGTCCTCGATAGTGTCAGTCCCAAATAGTCGTTCCAATATGCATGCAACGAGATAAATCATGACAAGGCTCCCCGACTCTCGCAACACCGACACAAGCTGCCCAAAGATCTCCATTCCCTGGTCGTCGACTTTCAATGCGGAAGTCTTGGTTATTGGAGCACTCTTCGCTTGAACGACCAGCCGAAACTGGGTGGTAAGCTTGAACACGGGATGCTCAAGAATATGTGACGGTATGTCGTCGTGGCGTTCTCTTTGGTCACGAATATGGATTAGGCGATGGTATACACGCATCTCCAACTCTGTTGGAGATTCGTAACGACCACGTTGATCCTCGTAGTATTCTTTAAGACTTTGTAGGGCTAACCAATGAAGCTTAGAGAGCGGGGCACATCGGTGGTGTATTCACTCACTATTCATAAGTTGCTGTTCTTCCAATGCGATTGAGAAGCCGGGCTTGTCTCGTAGAAAATGGAGTGCAAGTATGTGATAGCGTGCGCAACGATCGTGGCATTCGATAGCAAGTGGGCCAGTCTCGTGCTGCATGGTGAAGTCATTCCTGACGGCCCGGGAGCGATCTCGAATAAACGTATGAGTTTGTGAGAATCCACCTCTGAGCAGGAGATCGTGGAAGAGGTAATCCAAAGTTGTCTGAAAGGCGAACGATGAGTTGCGGCTGGGGTGTGAAGAGTATAACGCACTCGTAGAACATGGGGAGGGCGTAAGTCTGAAGGTAGAGTCTTGTCTCCGGCGGCACGTTCATATGCCTTAACGGCACGCTTGTGATCTACTCGCCTCGTTCCAGGAATCTTCAAGAGGTCAGGCAGATCAAGAAGTAGCGCGATAAAAATGATGCCGACGTACGGTCTCCCATTCCGCCAAGTTGTTCTCTCTCTCTCTTCGATAGCGCTCAAATCGCGGACACATGTCGAGGCAAGTACCAACCATAGTAATGGCCTCGTCCAAGCGCTTTGGAACCAAAGGATCGTCCATTTTCCCCTCTGCAATGGCTTTTTTCCGTTCGACTTCGCGTGCTTTCAACAGCTAGCAACAGGTAAGAGTCTCAACAAGCACCAAGAAAGGTTTGGCGTACCTCTTGATAGAACTTTTCACGTTCCTCCTGTGTCTCAAGCTCGGGCTCCTCGGCAGAATCCTCTTCTTCCTCCATCCCGTCGGTAAGGTCCACATCCTCTTCAGTGGCTTCGTACTCGTCCCTTGTCTCTGGCTCCTGGTTGAACACAACCGATTTATTCCTCGACTGCACAGTCCTTGGTTTCCCTCTCCCCCCACGTATTCCACCTCTCTCCCACCTCTCAGTTTGACCATGCCCAGATGGACCTGCACTCGGGTCCCTACCATGATCCGCCACCCAGTGTCGGTTTCGGGACTGAGATCTGCTGTTGGAGCCTCGTATTCTAATCCCTGAGGAGGCACCGCGAGGTCGAGAGGACGTTTCCATCATGTCGCAGAAACCAGCCCGAGTGCAAGAAAGGGAGTGAGACGAACAAAACCGTGGCGAAGTTGAAGGGACGAAGTGACAGTCACGGCAAGTGTGACCGACGTGGAGTCTTGTTACATACTCTGTGACGACGAGGGCGATGATGGCGACACCAGTCGTGCAGTCCTACTTGCGATTGGGTACATTCATCCGATAAGTCGACGTTGCATCGGAATCCGGTCCCCTCTGGCAGATGGGGACTCAAGCGTCGCTCTGAATATAACAATATGGAGACTGAACTCCGATCGGGTAACAAAAGTCAGGCAGGGAAAGTAAATGCGGATATGTACAACTTTACAAGTGAATGATAGACAGAAGCTGATAACAGAGACACAACGCAAACAGATGGCATATTCATTCTTGAAAATCTAGAGTCCATGAGTACGTATCTGCGGCATAGGAAACAGAATAGAGGCGATCTTAGACTTAGACAACGTGTCAACAACACCGGTCATAAGTGGTCGATCTTGCGGATTTTGGACCCAACAATGGGACATCATGTCCCACCAAGTATCAGGAATTGGGGGGTATTCCTCGCGGATTGGCCGGTCGCCCTTCACAACAATGGTAATGACTCGAAACTCCTCCTTCTTATAGAAGTAAGGAGCCTTGCCGGTGATCACCTAGTGGGGAACGTATATCAAATTCGAAAATCCAACCCACGCTTCTGAATTAAACGACAACTAAGTGGACGCACCTCTAAGGCAGTGGTTGCAAAACTGTAGACGTCACCTTCCTTCGTAAGCGCCTGTGCGACTTCTGCATTGTGCCCCGGTTCCAGGATTTCCGGTGCCAAATATCGATATGTCGCGGAAAACTCTGTTGTGTAACCCCTGTGGCCGATGACTCTCGATCGACCAATGTCACACAACCGAGCCACGCCCCCATCGATGAGGATGTTGTGCTAGATAACGCAAAGCGTCAGAGGGAAGGAGGAGACATCGATATATGGGGAGCAATCCTATACTGGTTTGAGATCTCCATGAATAGCATCTCTCTCATGCAGATACGCTAACCCTTTAGCAATGTCTCTGACCTGTGAAATGTGTTCATCATGACAGCGACAGTGGCGAATGCAGGGGACCGACCATCTCATATCTATTCACTTCTGGGTGGCAGGCAAGATAACCCATGATTGGACCTGAGGCGCAATGCTTTGATACGATTGCGGGGCAAGGAAGCGTATCTGGAACGATTGCCGTCCCCAGGAACGGAACGATGTTGGGGTGCTCGAGGGAACTCCATAGATGAGCCTCGCGATTCATCATCTACTTTATGTTAGTTGAAGTGACAGTGCGAAGGAGCTTTGACTTACCTGGGTCATCTTTTGCAGCTCTTGAGGATATATGTGAACACCTCGGAAGACTTTGATGGCAACCTAAGACCGATCAACTCCCGTGAACATCCGTATCAGGAGGTACAGATCACCACCAGACGCTTACCGCCATTTCCATGCTTCTCCCTGCCTGAATAAAGGAATAGTTGCCCTTGTAGATTTCAGAGAAATCTCCTGCTGCGAAGGCGTGCTGCTCGGTTTTGTGGACGAATCCGGTCAGATCCTGGGAGATAGAATCAGCGATACATCAGTGGAGATCAGACAGCTCTTACATGCGACGGGTTTCCTTCCCTGAACCTTAAGTCAGGACCTGCGGCTGTGCGGACGAATCCAGTCAGATCCTGGTGAAATAGAATCAGGGAGATTCGAGCGAAAAGCAGACTGTTCTCACAGGCGGAGGGCGTATCTCTACAGAAGAGGTAGTGAATTCATCCTGAACATTGTCGGGTCCTCCACGGGGAAGGATCTCAGTGTTATCGCTCTCGTCATCAAAAGGCGCGGTAAGCACCAGAGGGGAGGCGGGTGTGGGCGTTGGGTCTGTGAGATCCTGGGAAAATAGAATCAGCGAGACATGACTGAATATCAGATTGTTCTCACAGGCGGGGGGAGTGTCTCTGCAAGGGAAAAAGTGGTGAATTCACCCTGAACATTATCGGGTCCTCCACGAGGAGGGATCTCGGCGTTGTCACTCTCGTCATCAGAAGGTGCGGTAAGTGGTGGAGGGGAGGCGGGTATGGGCGTCGGGTCTGTCAGATCCTGAGAAAATAAAATCAGCGAGACATGACTGAAGATCAGACTATTCTCACAGGCGGGGGGCGTGTCTTTGCAGGGGTGACGTCATTCTGAACATTGTCGGGTCCTCCATGGGGAGGGAGCTCGGCGTTGTCACTCTCGTCATCAGAAGGTGCAGTAAGTGATGGAGGGGAGGCGGATATGGGCGTCGGGTCAGACACAGGGCCGTGATTCTCGTTGTCCTCACTGTGAAGGTTCCCTGTCGCCTCGGTCTCGGAGGACGCGGTTGGAGCAGAAATCGGGATAGTCTCGGCTCTGAGACCATCGTTTTCGCCCTCGCTGAGAAGCTGCTCTATCACCACTATATTCGCTGAGGAAGGCCACACTTACCCAAGAAGGGTCATAAACACCTGTGCATATGTAGCTTTTGATCCCGGAGCAATTGATTGTTGGACCGATGGAGCGATGCTGGAAGCTGTTGGAAAGAGAGCGGATCCGCAGTCGCTAGGAGACAACCACCTTGAGTCTCAAGCGCTCTCGAGAACGACAAAATTCCAATAAATGTAATTAAATACCTTTGAAGAAGCTGAGTCAATTTCAACAAAGACGAGATCCTCGGGCAGTCTGGCAGTAGAAAGTCCCGAACACCAGCTAAGATTGAGCTGGCAAATCGATCGATCCCGCTGATGTCCATCACGATTCGTTGGTGGGAAATATCGACATCGTGCCGGTTGATATCCATGTCTTCAATAAGATGCACAGCAGCATCACACATCTTACCAACTAATGAGAACAGACGTCCGCTGTCTCGGTTCTTCCAAAATGCCGACAAGCCTAGTATCCCTCCTAGGTACCTGATAGCGGTAAACTTGGGATAGTTGGAAGGGTCACTACAGTGACGATGAGAAGCGGCGGGCTTGACAAAAGACAATGTGATGCTCACTCGGTGATCCTCGCCAACAACGTTTCAGAGATACCGCGAACCTGACCATCCAGCAAGCCCAATTCGCGGGGATAACAGTGCTCCACTTCGCGGGCAACCTCATTTTCCGACACACAGAACGCTGCGAATTGCATCGTCCAAACCCATTCCAGGGGAGATTCTTCCTCGCTTTGACTTTCCCACCCCAACGGGTGAGCTTGAGCTTTGCTTTGATTATTGTTTGTCGCTGGTACTGTGACAAGCCGGCGAAGTAGCTGTCGTGCACCTGGGTAGGCAGTGCACAGTGTTACAATGCATTCGAATGTTTGAAGTCTCGTGGTAGGTGGGTTTCGCCTGCAGCGTGACACATTCAAAACACCACATAATGGCTTCAACTTTTGCCGTGCTGAAAAGTAGGAAAACTCACGAATGGGCATAATCAATGAGCTTTCTGCAATCAGTTTGCAGAGATTGCATCCATCGAGCTTCAAGCTTCAGTGTGTCGTCAGCCCCATCTAAATTGCGAAATACAGCATGGAGGTCGTCCAGCTTTGATTCGATGTCTTCCCTTCGTTTACCGAGAATCTTCTCGATGCGTTGAGTGGCTTTGTAGGGCCCCGCTCCCAACCCATAGGCAATTCGATTTACCACCACTTCTACTCGCCTTCCCAGAAAACATGACAAGTGCTCGATGACTCCTCCTAGGCCGTGAGAGGCGCGTACAATAGCCAGCTCTGTGCGTCGAGCAGAGCTGCAGGAGCGTGGGATTTCGGGTATGACAGTAAGTCGCCGATGGTCGTCAACTTCAAGGCTTATCGCGCTCATCACTGATTTCGTGTTGTCGCTAAGTGACAGGATTTCGTGGATGGAGTTAGTTTCGCGCTGCAGTAATGGAGAGGCATACCCATACCGCCTACACCGCCCAACCTCGTGCTGTCGAACAAGCTGTGTCTTCGTTTGTATATGGCAACGGCACTCACTGCAATGCTCTGCGAAAGAGCACATGTAGTTCTCGACCTTCCCTCCCACCTTCACCACGGAGTTGCTCTTCAGGCGTCTGGCGCCAAGCCCAGCGAACTTCTTTGGAACAAATCCAAGCTCTCACATCAACAACCAG
The DNA here is from genome assembly GCA_000697665.1 of Jaapia argillacea MUCL 33604. NCBI lineage: Eukaryota > Fungi > Basidiomycota > Agaricomycetes > Jaapiales > Jaapiaceae > Jaapia > Jaapia argillacea. Next base: position 877,807 of record KL197718.1, read on the forward strand.
ATGAGCGAGGTCCAAACTGCTTGCCCTAGCGGCGGAGGGCCACCGATCAACACTGACATCGGTGGGATTGGAGTCCGGATCTCGTTCTATCTCCAAGCGCTTTTCCTAGGTGAATGAACAGCGGTGATGTCTTCCAGTGAAGTTTACCCTTATGCATCTAGGTCTCCTCTCCGTGAGATCAGACTCGCAGGATCAAATTGCGGACTCACTACGCACTCTACTTGCCACCAACGCGGCCACCGCATTCACCGGTTTATTTTTGGGATTGAAGACACAGCCAGAGATAAGCTTTCACGAGTAAGACACTGTAATATGTTTCATTACCCAATGGCTGATTGTCGACCAGTGGATTGATAATGCTTTATCTGATCTCCCTTTCCTGGGTCACGACTCTCCTATCTCTCTCTGCTTGCCAACGCATACAAGGGAGCACCCGACTCCTCCAGCTATTCTCCCTCATCCAATCACTCATCTTCTTCTCTTTCGCTTTCGCTCTTCTTTCTCATGCGGATACCTTTGGTAGTTCCCCGGAATGCAATCATCATGCCTCCCTTGTTTTGTTCCGACCATTTAAAGCCCTTAGTATCGGAGGTAGAGTCTTTGGTTGGATAGTCGCCAGCACGGTGGTGTTGGTATATGCGTTCATGGCAATCAAGGAGTACCTCCCTCCGGCGACGAGGACAGTGGACCAGTGGATGCGGAAAATTAGAGTCAAAGCGTCGCAACCCGAACCAGACCAAGGCGCGGCCGGTGTTGACCTTGAAGAACTTCACCCGCCCCTTGATACGAAGTCGAATCCTAGTAACAATCAGTGGGAGCAAAGCTTTCGTTTCGCTCAGCCAGTGAGTTATCCTGCTCGCTCTTTCGAGGAATCCCACTAACTGTGTCTGCCTACTCTACTAGGAAAGGCATAGCCATGACACCGGAATATCAGGTCCCCTCATTGTACTCATGTTTTTCATCATTCTCTCCTGGGCTATCGCGGTTTCGAACACCGAGCTCCTCATAAGATGGAACCATTTCAACGCCCCTGGTGGTCCATCTTCGTGGCAATTCGGACAGGTGCTGTGTTATAAGTGAACTACTGTACCTTGCTGGTTGCTGAGTTGAATATGTTCCCAGATCCTCCCGATGCTGTTGGTTGTCCTTCCGTTTGTGAGCACGATCAAAGCTTACAAGAAGCATGGCATTTGGAGATCTAGACTTCTTCCTACCTCGGGTAGGTGACTGGATCTTATATGGAGGTGTTTTGCAGACACGGTCTCGTCTCTGCCAATCACAGATTTGGGTTACACACATCCTTAGTCTTTTCCTACTAGTATCTTCTCCTTTCCATTCATTCTTTCACGACTTCGCACCCTGGCCTCGATGCTCTTGAACTGCTGTTGTCTGGTTTTGTTGCGACCTTCAAAGGCTGGGTCGTGACTCTTTCCGAACAGAGAACGGGTTCTTGAACTTGACGATATTTGATGCGTAGCTATTGTTTGATGTATCGCCTTGCCCTCTATACGAGATTGGACCGTACTGTACTTGCGAGTCAGCGAGTGTTGTATTGATACAACTCATGATTGCCCCCGCGGAATCCGGGTCGACACCAATGTTCAGTCCACTTATTAATTTGAGTCCTGCTCTTTGTCGCATCCACGAATGAGAGCAAAAGTAGACTGTTCGTTCCTGAGTCGGCGATGTTTCGCATGACGCTGGGTACCGTCTACTACCACCACCCAAGGCGCCGCCTCGTATGGCAATGAGGCTTCCTCCATTATGATATGTTACGGATATAACGTGGAATAAGTCAAGCAGGAATACAGTCAACACCAGTAAAGGATAAATCATTACAACTGGCATCCAAATAGAAGCCCCGCATAAATCGAACGGGTTCTGGATAACTGCTAGCGAAGGATAGAACAAGAGTGACTCGACGCAATGATCTCAATGCTGGGGTAAACGCGAAATAACAGCAGTCATAGGTGGTCTTTCGTGAGGATTGTGTACCCAGCAAAGTGACATTACGTCCCGCCAAGGGTCACGAACAGGAGGGTACTTCTCACGGATGGGTCGGTCCCCTCGCAAAATCGCAGGAAAAACTCGAAACTCCTCAGCCTTATACCAGTAAGGAGCCTTGTGAGTGACCACCTAAGAAGGGATCAAAACATTAACACATCAAACCGGATCTTCGTATGGACAAAAATGACTGGAACGTACCTCCAAGATAGTGACGGCAAAGCTGTAGACATCGCCTTCCTTCGTAGCATTTGGTGTAGCCACCAGTTCGTCTTCTGATTCGCCTACAGATGACAAGGACTCCGGGGCCAAGTAGAGAAACACCCCAGCGAAATCTGTGGTGAAACCTCGGTAGGCAATTACTCTGGATCGACCAAAGTCACACAACCGAGCCACGCCCTGATCGACGAGGACATTGTGCTAGAATACATGGGAGTCAGACTGGGGGATGAAACTAGCTGGGGAACAATTCGCATGCAGGCTTAAGATCCCCGTGAATGATATCATTCAAATTCAGATATTCTAATCCCTCCGCGATCCCTTGAGCCTAAAAGTGTTGTTCGTGAGGGTGACAACGGCAACGAAATCGAGGACTGACCATCTCATATCTATTCACTCCCGAATTTCGAAGCAGGTGGTCCATTATCGAGCCCTCGGTGCAAAACTCCGAGATCAGTGCCGGAGATGGTAGGGTAGCATCGACCATCGCCGTTCCTAGGAATCGCACAATATTACGGTGTGCAAGGCCAATCCATCGATGAAACTCCCGATTGATGCGCTACACGGCATTAGCTGATACGAGGAAAGCGAGGGGTGTCGCTCACCCGAACCATCCTTTTCAACTCTAAAGGATCCTTGTGGACGCCTCGAAACACTTTAATGGCAACCTCCAATTGTCGTGAACGCCATTTTCTGGGGGCACATCGTTGATATCCACCTACCGCCATTTCGACATTCCTATCTTCTTGTTTAAAGATATATACCCTCTTGTAGATCAGAGAAAACCCTCCAGCAGTGAAGTAGCGCTCCTCGGTCTTGCGGACGGATCCAGTCAGATCCTAGTGGACAATATCAGTGGTTGTGACATCGGTAGAAATCGAGAGTTGCTCGCTGGCGCCGGGAGTTGCTCTGGTGCAGCAGGATCCTGGAGATTGTCGGATACTTCATGTAGAGGGACGAAGCGAAGAGAAGACAAGGTATGTTCGCCGACAACGGCATCATGATGGTTCTTGGGAGACAAGTGTACGCCGCCTAATGACACGATTAGTGGGCGATCCCTTCTTAAATTACCTTGACTAAGCTAATTCGAGAACCGGCTCGTACTTCTCCAATACTCGTCTGAGGATCTCTGGTTCGTCAGGGAGTGGCTCATCCTGAAAATTTCCAAAGAGTTGCAACAGAAATCGTGGAGGAGAGGCGGATGCGCTGACCTCCTCTAGTACTTGACACCAACGACAATCATGGGTAATTGCAACAGTGGCGCGCTGATACTGTGCGCGACGGTCACTGAAGTACAGATACTACTACCAAAGTGATGATCCACATACCGTCTCTAAGAGATATCGGTTGATGCAATCAGCTGGGTGGTAAGCCTGAAATCTATCAATCAAAGCTGAATATATAAGCTCGTGAGCCTTACCGTGAGCCTTTCGGGAATGTGCTCGACCTCAACCTCGTAGGATACGTCTTCGCCCAGCGGGGGTGTATCGTCCGAGACCCCATTCCCTTGATGACTTGAACTGGGCCCATGAACGTGGCTTGAAGCAATCCCCGAATTCAATCGATTCGCGGAGCCCTTGCTTCCTCCAGCGGATATGGGCATATCACTACCGGGAATTGGCGACACGGTCACCTGTTTAAACAACGCGCCTAAATCTCTCCTCAAAGCAATCTTGTAACCTCGAATAAACGGCGTCAAGGACTGGTTACCGTTAGGATGTTGCGTAGCAACACGAGTGATCGCGGGACTATAATCCCTCCATCCATAAGCATACATACGACTCCCTCGAACGCCGGTGTAGCTTTAAGTATCGCATAGAAATCTCCCTTTTGCGTATAGTCTCGATAAGCCCCCCCTGCCCAAGACTTGGACTTGTCCCATCCCGTGACGAGATAGAGAGCGTTCTCCTTGATAGAAGCATCCAATCTACCTCCTCCTACTCCATTAATGAAATCATACCAAGCACCGGCGTGCTCCGAAGCCAACCTGCAAAAGCTAGTGAACCCATTCACGAGACGTCGGCGGCGAGAACCTTCTGGCATTACGAGGAGGGCACCCTCCTTCGACGAAAAGCCGAATCTGTACCCCAGACCGAAACCAGCTGGGAGGTTCCTTTATGAAACCAGGCAGGATGGTCGTTAGTGACGATAGATGGATAAGATGTTGGATCTTACAAAACAGAGCCATCCATTGCTGGGGGTGCAACAAGGGACTTTTTGCTCGTCATCGATCGCCCAATGATAGTAGGCGCCGTATGATAGTCACTATCCTCATAATGTTCCGTCATCAATATGATGGGCGTAAATCCACCTGGGCCTCGCCAACGGCTAGGAATGGCTGGGACGCTTTGATCTGCAGGAATGGTCAAAGATTCACCACGATCTTCACAGACATTGAAGAAGACGCGGAAACCACCACTATGGTTAACGACTCCAACGTCTCCGATCTGATATCCGTCCTCGCGATAAAGAGTGGGTATGTTACTAAGCCCAGTTGGTTCGGGCACCCATAAAGGATAACCATCTCGTTTGGGTAGTAGTAGTCTCGCATACGTTTCGTGGGTGGATTCCTCGTCCGGTCGTGTGCTCGGCATGTCGGTGTCGGGATGAACAAGGGTATAGGAGAAGTGCGACGGCACGGCACAATACTTGACTTTCCAGAGTCAAACATGGGAACACTGTGGGCCATTCTTAGTTTCAGCGATAGTTTGGGCGCTAAACTCGACTTCTAAGCAAGAGCTTGAAACCTAGGGAGGCATAATTGAACTTGAAGGGACGTACTCAGATACTGATGGGGGACCACGTGATTTGATGTTCACTTGGCGGAACAGGCGGTAGGGTGACGGGGCATTGGCGCATTCTACTCTTGTTGTAAGTGAATCAAGGACGATGCCGTCTTGAATATAGATATCGTTGTATCATGGAGCCGAGTACCGTAACCACGGGTTACAAAGGCCAGCGTATGCCGTTGGCACATCACCAAACAAGATCATGTTGGGTAGTACCACTGAAAGAGACCCTCACTCGCGAGCAAGTGCGGCAAAGGACGTCGACCGACAAGTTGATGATATGATGGGATATGGTTTCCTTTAGCATCACCGTTAGTCTAGAATAGACCTTGTATCACAACACTCACCATGGAAAGTCCGCCACTGATAGACAGATTCACAACGAAAGTCCGTTCCTCTATCCCCAAGTAGAGGAACTGTCGAGGTACTGACGACAGTCGTCCAGCGATCATCGCCTCGGGGCAAGGGGCGATAACGGGGATCACGGACACAATTGTCCGCCGTCCCGAAGCAACGCTGCTCTCCCGTCCTCCATCACATCATCGTACAGACCAGGGCGAAGGTTTCCAATGCCTCGCCCGAACATATTTGGGTCGAAGGACGGGATCCAAACCACGTGGACACCCAGTCCGAGAAAGGAAAACCAACGTATGGCTGGATTTACATTGGGGACCAAGGACAAGGAGACGACCCATCCTCGAGTGCCTTGCTTCTGATTCTGGCTTCGTTCGAAATGGGTTTGATTAAACGTAGACGAGGGGGGAGATCCGCCCACCTAGATCTATGTATACGCAAAGTTTAGCGCTCATGTGGACGGAGGCAGGGTCGTGTAAACCTTCTCGTCCATTTCGCCGGGGGAAGTCTTTTTAGATGGAAAAGTAGCACTTGGACAAACTGGAGAATGGATGAGCGAAGGTGCTATAAATAGGAAGGTAATTACCTTGTGCGCTGGATATTCCTGACTTGGCGTGACTACTTGCTAGACAATCAGGTAAAGAAGGAGGCTAATAGGCACCCGAATACAGACGGAACGAAAGAATGCTGATCAGGGACCATGAAAGGTTGCCTCGAGAAATGTCGCTTTCTTGGAATCTCTAGCAGTCGGTGGATCGACGTTCCGGTTAACCATCATGCAGGGTCACAGAAAGCTCTGCAGCGAAAAGGATCCTAATGGCGGGAGAAACCAGAAGTTGAGGCAATTCGACAATGCGACAACAAACCTCACGACATGTTGTATTGAGAGGGGAAGTCCCGGTAGCTTCGTGGACGCAGTCCCGATTACCAGATGGTCCCATTCAGTCCTGGGACCTATGTTTATGTAGCCCATGGACGAGGTAAGCTTCGAGAGTTCCTTCGGAGCCCCAGTTTTAGAAGCGAGTTGGTACACGTGTGCGATGACAGTAACTGGCATCGTGGGTGCCAAGGAAGTTCAAACAAGGTATAAGAAATTCGGAGAGAATTGAGGAGAAATTCAGAGTTAATCGACCAGTAGCGTACTTGAGGACTGTAATCATCGATAAGCACCTGACCAAGGAGAAATAATTGGATATCGCAGATGGCTAGCGCTGGCTGCCCAGAAGTTGGGTGCTGGATGGCGATTGGGCCAGACGGGCGTCCAGTGGCGCTGTGGTTGAAAACTTTTGGATTACGTAAAAGCGTCGGTCCCCGGCATGCCATCGGCATTTTGGTCTTGAATTTTGCGGTCGAGTGTTCTGTTGAATATCTGGGATATATTTCTGGTGAAGAGAGCTGAGGATAGGCATTGAGCAACAGGCGGGGACGCTAAAATACAAAGCAGGAAAGAGGCGCTGGAACGGTAGTGCCCGCCTCAGGCTTATTGTGGCGGTGGGCGGAAAGAGCGGAGCTTTTGTGAACCTAACCCGCCATTTCCACCACCGAAACCTAACTTGCACGGTGAGCCAACTTTGTTTTCGATTACAGGCTTGACGGTGGCTGATCTTCTCGCCGTGTCTCCTCCCATGCCTGCTCCAACTGTCCCCATGGTCTCAGCCACTCAAGTCCACGGGCGCTATGTCGAGTCCATCCAACACCGCCCAGTCCAATTCCTCGGGCGCGTGGACTGAACCTCCCTGGTGTGGTTGGATAGAGACTACGGGAGATGCTCTGCTTATCCTCGAGGCTGCGCGCAGAGGCATCATTCCTCGTGTTACCAGACGTCTCGTTGACTCGGAGCGCAAGATGATCACCTCCGGATCTGTCTTCGTCTTTGACGAGGACGAGAGTGGCATCAAACGTTGGACAGACGGGTTCTTCTGGTCACCAAGTCGCATCCTTGGCAACTTCCTTCTCTATCGCGAGACCGACAAGCGGGGCGCAGGTCATCGGGGGTTGAGATCAGAGCCATCCGATTATAGCGATAGTCCTCAACATGGCGTCAAGGTTGAGGACGCGTCGTTGAGCAGACCAAAGAGTGAGGTCACTCGCATGGGCATTGATAAGCATCGAGAGAGGACTCTCGTCGGTAGCTTGACGAACAGCTACAAGTTCAAACCGGATGGTTTGATGAAGAAGGTACGTCACCCCCTCAACTGTGCCTGAAACATCGCTGACGGTACCAATCTAGACGTTCTCTCTAACAATCGGAGGCGTATCTCAGCATCTCATCTCCTACTACAAGATCGAAGATGTCGAGCAAGGCCGCTTACGACCACCTTCATCCATCCCTGAACTCGCCGCCCTTGATATTAGTCCCGAGTACCTCGATAAGACCCACTTCCGGAACCCACCCAAAGTCGAAATCGGTCTCGATGGTATCCCCAGATATCGCGGCGAAGCCGATGAGATTGATCTTTCGCCACGCCTGTACCCACCTCTCTCCACCGGCGTTCCACTCTTGACAGAAGGTCGTGTCCCATCACCTTCGTCCGAGGCCGGTTCGGCTGGCGGTGCAGGCAAGAGGACCAAACGTTTTGATCCATATACCCCAGGCGGCACCAAACGCACTCGAAAACCAAAGAATGGTCAAAACCCGGATTCTTCGCCCATCGATCAGCCTACATCGTCTCCTGATGAAGCTGGCCCCCAGCATTCATCTCATTTCCCAGAGCCGAGTGGTGGGATGTCTCATTACCCACACGCCAGTGCTCCGTATGGTGTTGGACCCTACAGCTACTATCAAGCGACAGTTGGTTATGGCGCTTCCTCTCCCCATACCTCCAACTACCCTACTAGTCCATATTCTCAGGTATCGAGCCTTGCATCTCCATCAGCGACATCGCCCGCATCTCCACACGCGCACGACACGCCTCCCACCACACCTCAAACGTCATACTCTTCGTCCTACGGAGCCTCTTCGTCCAGCTCGGAGGTCGTCCCACAACCAGGACCATCAGGACCGTCGGTGTACTCTTACTACTCTACCTCCTACGGGCATTACCCTGCATACGCCGGCGCACCTGCCTGGCAGCACTACAACTCCTACCCACCTCCTCACATGCCACATCACGCGACTATCACCACGACAGTCGTGTCTACCCCAGCACCAGGGCATCATGGTTCCAGTGGTAGTAGTGCCAGGATCGAAGAGGTGGATACGGGCGTCGATAGCGAGGACGCTAGTTGAGTTCAAATCCGGTGTGGTGTGTGTGTCGCAACGTCGTCATCGTCTTGCTTGTTGCTTGTTGCTCTCGGCTCTCGAAATGTCCTCATCATTTTTGATCATTAGTATGGACTCGCCCCTCCTTCCTTAGTTCAAGTCGTATTTCTCGGGATCCCGTTGATTACTGTAGCATTGTAATTCCTGTCTCCGTTTGCTTGTCTCTCGTGTCTCCCCGGTTTTCGTTGCCTCTGTCACGTTAACGACCCCCTTCATGCCTTCCCTCCACCTTTCTCCCTAGCCCTTCGTTCTTGTCTATATGTATCACTCCACCACTTTTTGACCCCTTGACTCGACTGATGATGATATCCCCCCCCCCTTTTTTTTTACCGCCATTGTCGCCGTTGTTTAGTTGACATCGTTAGGATTACAGTATGTATAGTAGTGTCAGTAATCACGCTGAATATAGTTTTGCAGAAATTTCTGGTTATACTCTTGCCAGAAACGACTCACCCTGCGCTGGAGGCAAGAGTCAAATCCGGGTACGGCCCGGTGAGCCTTCCCAACCCCTCTGATGTCCTCCCTTCACCACGTCCGTTCAAGACGAAGTCGCGAAACGAGTCCCCTCGATTCCAATGTTAGTCGCAAAGCTACCCCGCTGCCCAAGTCCCAACTGGCAGCGATTTATGCAATCAAGATTCTCGTCCCGATAGCAACGACCCAGATATTCCCTTATCTGAACGTCATGGTGGAACGTATCAAACATTCAGACGGGCCTTTCAACGCGTACTATAGTGGTATGATCGTGAGTCTATGCCACCCCCCTGCGCTCGAAGGATGTGTGGGTGATATGTTAGTTGCGTTCTAGGCTAGTAGTTTCCCTATCGCTAGGTTGATTACGATATATCCTTGGGCACGGTTATCTGGTATGTTCAAGTTGATTCTGCTCTCCGCGAGAACGGGGTCTCTTAATCTGCTGTTCTTTATAAGATAGTATTGGTCGGAAACCGGTGATACTCGTGGGGACCTCTGGAATAGCCATCACTTCTGTTATGTTTGGTTTATCACAAACGTTCACTGGGGTGTTGCTCACTCGTTTCCTCAGTACGTCCTTCCCATCGAGTTCGGTCCCATCTCTTGGTAACATTTCTGTTTCTGCAGCTGGTATCTTTTGTGGGACCATTGGCGCTATACATTCTGTCGTCGGTGAACTATCAGACTCGACGAATCAATCCACCGCCTTTCCCCTATACGACATTTGTTCAGCATTAGGCTTTGTAATTGGGTAAGTTCACTCGTCGTTTACCTTGTTTTCACTTTGCTTACTGAGTATTTCGTATGAAGACCGTTCATTGGAGGTACGTTCGCCAACCCAGCCACCGAGTTCCCCAAGTGGTTCGACAATACATTCTTCGTCGATTATCCCTATTTCCTCCCGTGTCTCGTCACAGCGGTTTTAGCTATCATAGTCTCGACTCTCGCGTTTTTCGTTCTTGACGAGGTCTGTCATTCAATGCATTTCGCTTGCCCACGACTGACCCGTGTTCTTATTTCAGACTCTTCCAATCAAACGGAAATCGAAGCAAGTCTCACCTTCAGATTCGGTCGAATCTCTCCTCCCATCCCCTGCCCAAGACCCTAAACCCAAACCCTTAACCATCCCCCAGCTCCTCGCTATACCATCTGTCCGGAACATCTGTCTGTCAAGCATATCACTCGATTTCATTGCAACGTGTTTCAACTTCGGTTTCGTACTCGTTGCTTACTCTTCGCCAACTATTGGTGGATTGGGATTAAATGTTCGTCTCCTCTATCCCCGTCTTCGTTCTTGCTAACCTCTAGCTCGTTCTGTTCGTAGCCTACCCAAATTGGCCAAACCATTTCCATTATGGGCGCCATATCAATCCTTCTCAAGCTATGCATGCCTTACCTCCTTCGAAGATACGACAACGTGAAGTTGTACTCTACTCTCCTCTGCATCTGGCCCTTTGTCTTTGTGTCCTTGGGACTTCTTGAAGCTTTAGGACGCCACGATTCGATCCAAGGCGTGGATCCTGGTGACGCACGCGGCATGACGGGGTGGATGAAGATCAGCGTTGGCTTAATCCTGTTAGGGTCAAGGGTGGGATGTTTAGCCTTCTCGTGAGCCATCTCAATTTCATCTCTTCTTTCCGAGTTCATCTGACGGGGGTCCACTCTAGGATCGTGATGATTCTCATCAAGGAATCCTCTCCAAACCCTGCTTCTCTCGGAGCGACCAATGGGTTGGCTGAGTTCGGGCAAGCGATCTCTTCCGCTTTGGGTCCGGCCATCGTTAGGTACGTCGCGTTCACCCTGACCCATATCGTGTATCATATCATTGGAGCATAATTCACGTCTTCCTCATAACCGGTTCTGATGCTGTCGTCGTAGCTCCCTGTTCGCTCTCTCGATGACACACCATGTTTTTGGAGGGCACATGTGGATTGTAGTGATCACTGGAGTGGCGATCGCCGTGAATTGGTTCCCTGGTCGGCTTAGGCCGGTGGATCGAGGGGAGCCCTGAAGGCATGACTGGTCGTTCTTCTCTTAGCAGAATGGTTTCACATTCTTGAATACAGGAAGATCGCGAGCGGAAATAGGCCATGGTCGTACGATTCAAGACACTTGTTGATCCAAGTCATTTCGGCTTTCTTGCTGCTCTGCCCATCCGTTGTCAAGTCTTCGTGTCTCGAAGGTCTTTCTTGTTCTGCGTCGTCATCTGGATACAGATCTCATCAGGTTTGTCTTCTTCGAGTGTCGATTAAATGGCTACATGATTACATCCCGATACGATACTTGGCAATTTACACCATTCAATCTATAACGCAGAGCCGTGATACATAGGATGCATTATAAGAGAGCGACTAAGCGAGGTAATGATGTACAATCTAATACTCGAAGACAACCTACAGGAGGCGTGGTCAGCACATAATGCGGAAGGATAGTGTAAGAGGCTGGGAGAGAGTTCTCGAGGAGGTTTTCTCCTCGAGAAGAATCTCCCAACCGGCTACACACAGAGGAAGGGAGAAAAAAGAAGAGCGAGAAGAATCAAGTTCTGGTACCGTTTCCATCGTCTCGAAGCCAGTCCTCTACTGGTTGTCCCTCGGTCACATCATCCCTCCGCAGTAAATGCCAGCCCCGTCAACAACCGTGAACTGAGTCCATGAGGTCGGGCAGCATAAGACACGACTCTTCGACGACAGGGCGGAAACACAGACACTCAACGACACTCACTTGGACCACTTTCGTCACTACAGAGCCAGCTTTTCCCGCGATATGCCCTCTCGTTACCTGTCCCAACACACCCAGGGACAAGTGGAGTCAGGCTGGTTGCAAGCAAAACTCAGCCCCGGTCCAACGGACCAGGAGACGAGTGAGAACAAGATCC
>KL197718.1:890155-940009 GCA_000697665.1 Jaapia argillacea MUCL 33604
AAAAAAAGGAAACGTTCTGGTACCTTGCTCGTCACAATCAATGCCGTCCTCCACCGGTTATCCCCAGGTCACATCATCCCTCGCGCATAAAAGCTCGGAACCGTCAACAACCGTGAACCGGGTCCATGAGGGGGGCAGTATTGGACGGACATTGACGCGACGAGAAGGAAACACAGACGCCAAAGAACACCGACTCGACCCATTTCCGCCAATGCAGAGCCAGCTTTTCCCGCGATATGCCCTCTCGTTTACCTGTCCCAACACACCGAGGGACAAGTGGAGTCAGGCTGGTTGCAAGCAAAGCTCAGCCCAGTCCAATGGACCAGGAGACGGATGGGGAGGAGCTGTTGGTGAACAGGCGGAGAAGTGAAAAGGTGAAGTGTGAAGTCGGGAGGTGGGGAAATATACCAGATATGGTCGAGCCTTTTATCCTCCAAGGTAATGACATGTGAAAGGGAGGATACCCCTAAGCAGTCGCATGTGATTGGGATGCTCGGGGACGTCGGTCTGATCAACAACTGTGCACGGACCACAAAGGTTACGCGTCGTGGTCACGTGTTGCGAAATCGGTTTGCGGGTGTTTTGAGCCAGTGGCGCACACAATCTGCCATCTTTCACCATGGTCTCCCACCACTTGATTTCTCTTGTTTCTTCGCGTTCTCGTATCACTCGATGAGTCTGAGCCTGACTTGAAACCTGCTCGGCCGGGTGTCCTCGGGGCGACTTGTTAGGGATCGCCCGGAAAGTTGGGAGTCTCCCATGGAAACTCCTTCTCTGAGAACTCTGCCCCAAACCGGTACACGTTCTCGCTGGGACCCTCTCGATTCCTGGTCGGTCGAATCCTTACTCACCGTGTCGCCCTGGCTGGCTTTTTATGCAGCCTTTCCGGCACCCTTTGAACCTGCTGTCAGCTTCCAGACTCCCACTTCTATACTCCTTGTACATCCCACTGGCAGCGACGCCATAGGTCCGTATCCCAGAGGCTATCATCGCGGAAGCGGTTGCTTCGACGCGGTCGAGTTGTGGCGGATATGATGTGATGATCACGCAATACAACCCACAGGGAAGAAAATGCGTGGAACTTGGATTCGTACAAATACTAGGAGAGTCCTGTCCGAACAAGGCTACAAAAGGAAGACTCGTTGATACAAAATATATATATATATATTTACCGGTTCAAAGACTTTGGATACTCTGTTGGATACTAAGTCCGATATCTTGTACTGGTCGTCAAGCTTCAAGGACAGCCCTGGTCGATGTCTTGATGTTCTTCGTCAACATCGTGGCAAAGTCCCAATCGTACCCTCGATAGGATACTTTGACGGACGAGACGTGCTACAGCAGATCACGAATCAGTTCCGATAGAGGTCCAGAGGTGCAGCCTCCTCTTACCTCTTCTCCACGAGAAAACGCCCCAATCACATCTTTGGCGATCAGAGTCCTCTCGCCATCAACCGGGGGTCCTCCACACTCTCCACCGTTCTTGTGGATGGTATCCGCAATTCTCAATCGCAAGCGCGCATGTTCGATGTTGGGAGAATCCAGGACCTCTGCAGCGAGTAACTCCTTTTTCTGAGAAGATGGCGTCAGCAATAGTGGATAATGAGCGAAGGCCATGACAACATGCCGATTTCTCAAGGCGGCAAAAACCAAAGGTTGATAGCTCTTCGGAGTCGCAGAAGTAAAACTCTCCGATATAGAAGCATGTACTTTGAATGCCGTCGTCTACCTTCGCACCGATAACGTGGATTTTGAATTCTTTGGACGGGAGCGCGGCGAATAAGAGCCTTCCGGTTTGACCAGCGTCGTGGGTGAGGTAGAGAAAGCGTGAAATAACCGGGTTCGTGTCGCTGCTGACAATACGGAGGATATCATTGTTGAGGAACGAGCAGTGAGGACGACTGGACACCTTCATCAATACAGGTAATTAGAACTGACTCGAACTGAGGACAGAAGAGATAAAGAGTGATCTCACCGCAGCCTCGCGAGCAGTGGGACGACGCCGAGCCGTTTGTGAGTTCGGGGCTGTCTTGGCGTTCCCGGAACGGTGTGAATGCGATCTTGTTGGAGCTTCAGCGTCGATTGCGAGACGCTTTGGGAGCGAGCCGAGTAGAACCAGGTTGTCATCGCTTTCAGGATTGGTCCTCTTGCGTTTGGAGATGGTCGACAAACTAGAGGAAACTGCAGCATTTGGGAGTACGGGAGAACAGGAGAGCCACTTTCCAAGAGCCTGAGCAGTGTCGCCAGATGCGGAAGGGCCGGTGATAGATGATACAAGCGTCCAGGCAAGAGATGCGACGGATGAAAGGATCGATGGACGGGTAGTAGTCGATACAAGTGAGTTGACATGGCTCGAGGTCGAGGGCTGAGAAGCGGGTATTGAGCGATAGAGGAAGGAATACTCCGCATGACAACGTACTTGGCGGGTGGGTGATTCAAATGTATCGCAAAAGCTGACGAGAACTGATTTCAGCTGCTCCAGGTCCGTCTCTTGTTTCTCGACCCAGTTGTCAACCACTCGTCGAACCTGATTGGGATTCTCCCAAAGTTGGGGAGGCGGCATTCGGATAGTGTGTAGACTGTTGAAGGAGTGTAGAGCGACTCGGAGAGATAAGACAAAGAGCCTTAGTAGAGGGATGGGAACGAGGCAAACGGGAGAAAAAGAGCTCGAGATGGATGCAGAGAGTCCTTGAGCTGACGACTTATAAGGAGGCGTCCCTACAAGCGATGATCATCTTCGAATTCAGAAGTTCCCCAAAAATCGCCTGAAATGCTTTGAGAAGGCTAGATACACAGCCACCGGAACCTAAACTCGACCTTGAGGATTTGATCTTGCCAAATCCGGACTGTTGTTGGTGTTGCCGGCGCGCATCTTTCGATGTTCCTTTGTTTATACACAGTGATTTGGGATCTAGCTCCAAGACAGGTCAACTGACCCAACCGAAACAACGGGCTTGTCAGGGAAGGAACCTTGCGATCGGCTAGGTGCGAGGAGCATCTCGTCGTCTCACCTCCCTTTGATTTCCTTTTTGCCTCTTCCGTCCGTTGTCCCCAAAATTCGAAGTTTACCATATACGGACACGGAGAAATGGATTATAGAAGAACTCGAAGCAGTGACCGGTGACCCCCTCGGAGTCCTGTAGACAGATGACAAGCTACTATTGAACGTTAAGGCTACAAAACAATCCAGGAATTCGCGATTATACAAAACCAAATAAAAAATGATAGAAGTGTGTCCCCAACTGTGACGACGAAAGTACTGAACGCCCCAACTCCGAATCGGAACTCCAATCACCTCGAGAACGCTCACTCTCGAACAAGTACCCATCCTCCAACCCCGTCAATGGCCAGACATACTTTCGTAAACCTTGCATGACTCGGGCACCTCAATAAAGTAAGCATGCTACGGAGGAGGTAAACTGAGACACAACGCATACGATTCGGAAACGACTCACTTGTCCGATAGCGTGCCCGCAGTTTAAACAGATCTACGTATTGGTTCGCACAAGTCGAACCCTGGGACGCGTTGGTGGCCGAGATGGTCTCTATAATCCCCAAACCACGAGTCATGTTCAAGGCGGTATCTTTAGGTCATAAATGAAAGAACTCACCCGGGCTTTGGGGTCAGTGGAGCGACGGGAAAATCTCATAATACCTGTGATGAAGGGCGCCTTCTCGACGCGTTTGGCTCGTGTGCGCCGAACATAATCGTCCGAGTTGTGTTCGTCATTCTCTCTTTTCCGTTTAGCGGTGAGCAAGGTAGAGGTCTGAAACGTTTACCCCATGAGCGACGAGTATGACCTGCAACTCTAGCGGCGTACCGATGGATTACGTTTCTCGAGGTAGTCGACGACGAGTAGTAGAACTGAGTTGAGCTTCCTAAGCTTTGAGACCTGCTCTTTGATACGCGAAGATTTCTGCTCTTCTTCTTGACGAATTCTTTCAGTTGTGTGGGGCGGAAGCCTGTTGAAAAGGAGGACCCATATGTAATTCAGAATGGCTTGCATCGCAAGCGATAGGTGGTTTGGAAGAGCAGGGAGGGAAACTTGGAGTACGGTAAACTGGAGGAGCAAGAGGTTAAATGTCAAGATTCAGTCTTCGATTTCCAGTCAATATTAATACCAATGAAGGACTGAGCGCGTCGCAATGACGCCACTCCGTCACTGGGCACATCCTGCCAGCGCGGCAGGCTTGATGCATCAATATAGTGCTAAAATATCGACGGATGTTGAGTGTCATTTTTCTGTGTGGATCCGGTAGGATTCATGGAGCCAGGCGAGATGAGAGGCATAACAAGGGAAAAATGTTCTCAGATAGGCACATCGACGGATGGTGCCTGCCGACGCTGAGAGCATCTAGGATGAAATCATCAGGGCATTGAGGGGACTATTGTGCACCTTTCTGATCATGAGAGTCTGAGCCAGCTACCGGTGAGGTGAATTATACAATTATACCGCGGACTGGCACCGGGGAGCGAACTGACGGCAAGTTCGCAACACGTGACCAGGACGCGTAACCCTCATGGTCCGTGCACAGTTGTTGATCAGGCCGACGTCCCCGAGCATTCCAATCACATGCGATTGCTTAGGGGGATCATCCCTTTCACATGTCATTACCTTGGAGGATAAAAGGCTCGACCATATCTGGTATATTTCCCCACCTCCCGACTTCACACTTCACCTTTTCACTTCTCCGCCTGTTCACCAACAGCTCCTCCCCATCCGTCTCCTGGTCCATTGGACTGGGCTGAGTTTTGCTTGCAACCAGCCTGACTCCACTTGTCCCTCGGTGTGTTGGGACAGGTAAACGAGAGGGCATATCGCGGGAAAAGCTGGCTCTGTAGTGACGAAAGTGGTCCAAGTGAGTGTCGTTGAGTGTCTGTGTTTCCGCCCTGTCGTCGAAGAGTCGTGTCTTATGCTGCCCGACCTCATGGACTCAGTTCACGGTTGTTGACGGGGCTGGCATTTACTGCGGAGGGATGATGTGACCGAGGGACAACCAGTAGAGGACTGGCTTCGAGACGAGGGAAACGGTACCAGAACTTGATTCTTCTCGCTCTTCTTTTTTCTCCCTTTCCCTGTGTGTAGCCGGTTGGGAGATTCTTCTCGAGGAGAAAACCTCCTCGAGAACTCTCTCCCAGCCTCTTACGCCTCGTCTCGCGAATATGCTGACCATTCCTGTCATCGTTTAGCTTCGAGTATTTAGTTTCTCTTGGATAGAACATCATCACATCGCCCAGTCGCTTTCTCATAACACATTGTATGTAACACGACTCTCAGTTATAGATTGAATGGTGGAAATTGGCAGATATGATGTCGGGATTCAATAATGAGCTACTTATTAATTGATGTTCGACGACGATAATTACATAAACGAGAACTCCACAGAATCAGAATACCTTCAATCGCTCGCAAACCCACTCTGCGACAGTGCAAAATATTGTTGAGTTCGAGACCACGATGTACGGAGCGGTCGCGAAAGAGCCGGGGCATAAACGATCTTGAAGAGTGACGGGTCGCGTCATCATTTGCAGTGTGTTGCGCTTCCATACAGTGCTAGAAAACCAACTCTGGTTAACGATAGTTAGCAAAGAAGGCGAACCAAAATGATCTATCAACGTAACAAGATCGTGTCGTTCCAGATTGTCACTCTTTCGCTTCGTGATGAACGAGGGAGATGTCTGGAGAGCCTGTGTCATAACGATGTTCTGCACCGAGTCTGGTGTGGTTTTGTCGAGGAAGTCGGCGACTAGAAGCATAGCGATCTTCATCCTCCCAAGCTTGGCCACGCCCTTTTGAAGTTGTGTGATTTTTCGCTGCCAAGTTTATTCGTCCCGAGAGGGATGTGTGTGACCCAAAAAAGAGAACACATATATAATCCACGATCATTCACATAGTGGTAGGAGGGATGGTTAAGAGCGATGGCGACAAGGAGAGTGGGAATCGTGAATAAAAGAGACGAGGGTTGAAGGAAAGGTGGGATCTCGCACCGTCCATTATACGGACTTAGCGACGTCGATGAAGGGTTGTGCACCGTGCGCTACGCCAAAATAAAAGCCCGCTTTCACTACTCTTCACCCCGGACATGGCTGATCCATCCGCGGAGTGCGACTATGTGACCCATTCCGACTAGTCAAAACATCGAATATATCTCCTCCGAGTCAGATCCGCCAGCTGCGGTTTGGTCTTTCAGTCGGGGATCTTCCGTCATGAGTGGGTGGATTGTGCAGATGCTCGTTGTGTGAGCCAGAGAGATGATTGATTAAATTAGAAATAAGTCAGTTATTGCACCCGCAACCCGCGAGCAGTCTAGCTTTTCACAGAATCATATGACAGTTGTTCCCGTCACGTGCCCAAGTCGCGCGAGCTCCTGGTCCGTGCACCCCGCTCAACAGACCAAATGTCAATCACATGCGATTGCTCTGCCGTATAAAGTCCGGGGAGATCCACCAGGATTGATCATTCCCCGGCTTCACACTTTCACTTCTTCTTTCGTCTTCGCCGCCTGGTCACTGCGGCTCGTCCTCACCTGTCTCTTCTGAGCATGGCTTGAAACCTGCCTCACTCCACGTCGTCTCTGGGGGTGTCGAGACGGGGTCATGAGAAGGAACAATCAGGAAAAGGTCGGCTCTGAGGTTGCGGAATTGGTTCGAGCGGGTGATTTTGGCGTCTGCGTTTCTTTCGCTCGTTTCCCCGAAGCTGTCTGACACTGCCCTACTTCATGAACTCGGCTCACGGTCGTTGACGGAGCCGGCGTTTAGGCGTCCGGGACGATGTGACTAGGGATACCGGTGGATGATAGCTTTGGCGGTGACGGGTGAGGTACCAGAACTTGTCCTTTCATCTCTTTTATTCCTCGCCGCTTCTTTTGCTAGCTCTCATCTTCCGTGTCCGAGCTTGGCTTGAAACCTGCCTGACTCCACGCCGTCTCTGGGGGTGTTGGGACGGGGTCATGAGAGGGGACAATCAGGAAAAGGTCGGCTCTGATGCGGCGGAAATGGTTCTTTGCAATTGATGTCGAGCGTCTGCGTTTCCATCCCTTCTTCGCGAAGCTACATCTGATACTGCCCGACTTCATGGACTCGGCTCACGGTTGTTGACGGAGCTGGCGTTTAGGCGTTCGGGACGATGTGACTCGGGATAACAGTAGAGGATGCCTTTGACGATGTCGGTGGTGGTACCGGAACTTTTTCCCTTTCTTACTTCCATATATGGCTCGGTGGGAGATTCTTCTCGAAGAGAAACCCTCCTCGAGAATTCTCTCCCAGCCTGTTACACTATTCTCTCGCATTGTGTGCTGACCACGCCTCCCATAGGTTCTCTTCGAGTATTAGATTGAACATAATTACCTCGCTCTGCCGCTCTCTCTTGTAATGCATCCCATGTGTCACGACTCTGCGCAAGTTATCGATTGAACAGGTGTAAATTGCCCAAGTATCACATCGGGATGTAATCATGTAGCCACTGTGACTTGATCGATACTCGACGAAGATAAACCTGATGATGCAGAAATGGAAGACCTTCGAGGAACGAAGACTCGACAGTGGATTGGCAAAGCAGCAAGAAAAGCCGAAATGACTTGGATCAAGAAGTGTCTTAAATCATACGACCATGGCCTATTACCGCTCGCGATCTTCCTGTATTCAAGGATGTGAAAACATTCCGCTAAGGGAAGAACGACCAGTCAGGCCTTCAGGGCTCCCCTCGATCCACGGGCCTCAGCCGACCAGGGAACCAATTCACGGCGATCGCACTCCGGTCATCACTATAATCCACATGTGCCCTCCGAAAATATGGTGTGTCATCGAGAGGGCGAACAGAACGCTGCGACGACAATTTCAGAACGGGTTATGAGGAAGACGTTGAATTATGTTCCAGTATTATGATACACGATTCGATTGGATGGGTACCAGAACTTTCTTCCCTTTCTCACTTCCGTGTGTGGCTCGGTGGGAGAGTACTTTTGAGAAGAGATCCTCCTCAAAAAGTCTCTCTCACCCTGCTATCTAAACGGTGACTTTTCTTCAAGTTGCGTCGGCCTCGCCACCGTCTTCTCGTGCCCAGTCGAAGTCATTTCTAGGTTGACGATCTATACTTATGCTGATCACGCCTCCCGTCGTTAGCCTTCGAGTATTTTTAGGGTATCCCGCAGGGAGAAATACATTACTTCGCTCCATGTCATTTATCCGTGCTGGCTATAAAAACCAACCATGTTTAACTATGGTCGGTAAGGGAGGCGCATATCGATGCACGAGCCTCGGGTGACGATAACGCCTAATCGATCTACCAGACCCTAACCCACATTTACTGGAAATGAAAGATATTTTGGGCATTGATACCAAGCACATGACAGCCAACCAGTATACAGAACATCGGAGGAATATAAAGGAGTGTGAGTTTTCGCCCAAGCCCTCGTGCAACCTGCCAACGTATTTTTGAATCGAGAGGCCTTAACGTACGAGTCGGGGAGTTGGTGACGGAACTTAACTTGAACGAGGAAGCGAAGACGCGATAGCGGCGGCATCGAACAGTACGATAGAGGTGTATGTGGGAGGAGAAAATAGAGAACTCACCTCCCAACGTTGAAGGAATAAGTATTGGAGGTGGACTTGTGGGATTTCGGAAATATCGACCTCGCCAAACGTGGGTCCAACCCATTGGTGATGAAGTTCTCGACCCGCTGAAGGATACAATGAGTTCAAAAGGTACTCATCGATATCCCCGGATCCTCTCCCGATGGACCTCTGAGTCCTGATAATGAGCTATGTCGTAGATGCTCATCTCGCCCAAGTCGCGAAAGTGAACGAATGACGGAAGTACGATTACATAATATGCCGCTTCAAGGACCAACAGACTCTCCTTGCGACTTTACTTACCGTGAACTTGGCCAACCAGGGCCCAATGGTCATGGTAGCGTGCTTAGATCTTTGGGACTCTGGGAAATATTGTCAAAACTGAGAGGCATTCTCGTCCTGGGCACTTCAAGTCCATCATCTACCCCCTCGTTGTGTCTTTCCGCGTCTTGAGGCTGGTGCGTCCTTCAATAGCTCGCGTGGAATCGATTTTAGCGCCCGAGTGGCGCTGTGCTGTCAGCTGTATTCACCGCTCCCCTCGCGCGAATAAGCTTTTGGGTTATCGTGACGCATCGAGGAATCGTGCTCTCAACTCCGTGGCTTCCTCGAGGCTTGAACAGATCTCGTTCGAGCCTCCACCTGGTCTGGAGTTATATTCAAGTACTTACGGCAGCTCGCTGCTTGCCGAGGCGATTATTAGCGTCTGTCCATCTATCTGAACTTTGTCACCTCCACACGAGAAGTGGGTCCATATTTACCCATAAGATGTTCCATATCTGCTCAATCAGCCTGTCAAACGGAGACCGCCCCCTTTCCTCTCTCCTCTCTGTTTGCTTTCGCGGAAATCATGGCTGCTAATCCAATTCCTAACTTATTGGAAGAAAACCCGTCGCATGTGAGAACTGTCTGGTCTCCACTGGCATCTTGCTGATTCTATCTGACAGGATCTGTCCGGATTTGTCCACAAAACCGAGCAGCATTGCTTCGCAGCCGGAGGTTTCTCTGAAATCTACAAGGGCATCTATGCCTTTACTCAGGGAGGAAGAAACAGGGAAGTGGCGGTAAGTGTCCGGCGGTGATCTGTGTATCTCCTGATACGGACGTTCACGGGAGTTGATTGGTCTTAGGTCGCCATCAAAGTCTTCCGAGGCGTTCACACAAATCCTCAAGAGTTGCAAAAGATGACCCGGGTAAACAAGAGAAAGCTCCTTGACGTCGTTAATTAGGCTAACCCGATGTAGAGGATGAATCGCGAGTCTCATCTATGGAGCTCCCTCGAGCACCCCAACATCGTTCCGTTTCTGGGGACGGCACACGTTCCAGATACGCTTCCTTGTCCTGCCCTCATATCAAAGCTTTGCCTCTCGGGTCCGATCATGGGCTACCTTGCTCTCCACCCAGAAGCGAATAGATATGACATGGTTTGTCCCCTTTTTTCGCCGCGGTCTCTGTCATGATGAACACATCTTATAGGTCAAAGACATCGCCAAGGGGTTGGCATATTTGCATGGAAGAGGTGCTATTCATGGAGATCTTAAACCAGTACGTTCCTACTCCCCATATATTGATGTCTCCTCCTTCCGTCTGACTCTTTGCGTCGTCTAGCACAATATCCTCATCGATGGGGGCGTGGCTCGGTTGTGTGACTTTGGTCGATCGAGAGTCATCGGCCATAGGGGTTATACAACAGAGTTTGCCGGGACATATCGGTATTTGGCGCCGGAAATCCTGGAACCCGAGCAAGATGCAGAAGAAAACGAAGTTGCACAAATACTCACAATGGAAGCTGACGTCTACAGTTTTGCAGTCACTGCCTTAGAGGTGTGTCCTCTTAGTTATGGTATAATAAGGAGACGTGCGTTATATTTTTGATATTCATTCCCCACTAGGTGATCACTGGCAAGGCGCCTTACTTCTTTACGAATGAGGAGTTTCGAATCATCCCCTTGGTTGTGAGGGGCGACCGGCCAATCCGCGAGAAGTACCCCCCTATTCCTGATACTTGGTGGGACATGATGACCCGTTGTTGGGCCCAAAATCCGCAAGATCGACCACCTATGACCGTTGTTGTTTCCAGGTTGCTTCCGATCTAAGATCGTCTCTGCTCTGTTTTCTCTGCCGCAGATACGTACTTATGCGCTCCAGATTCTCAAGAACGCACATGCCGTCTGTTTGGGTTGTATCCACGTCTTCAGTCTGGGTCTATCCTTCGCTTGTATTCACATTCCCGCAGTTATACCACAAGTATATATACCAGTGATACCGTTGTCCCCCTTGGAATGATTTTTATTACTCGAAAAAAGCCGGAGTTCAAGCTTCATACATATGCGAATCTACAACGAGAAAGTTTATGGTGACAGACCAACGAACAACCAAATAGGCGGAACTTCCCTACGAGGGCTGTTCTTCGTTAACAAAGCTGCCACATCTTGACATAGTCTCTGGTATCGCAAAGAAGGTCAGAATATGCATCCTGGTTTCATCGCAACAAAAACTTACACGACCAAGGCTCTGCTAAAATCATTTTTAGGCCAAGTCGCATACCACTCGTCCTGGGCCAGGGCGAACCGCTGCATCGCATCTAACGGCAGATAAGAAATTAAAACACCCGGATAATACCAACTGAAGCGTTTCGGGGTGATCTTACTTTGAGCACCGTCAATCCACGGCTTCCCGCCCTCGTTATCGGGGAACCATCCATTGGTTCCGCCAACCGCAACGTCCATGATCAGATAAAACGCTGAAGAGGGTGTTCAAAGCCATTCCGATGATAGCGGTATAATAGGTTGGGTTTACGCTTATCGAAGGGCGCGTCCGCTGTCCCATGAACCCAAGGATTTTGTAGGACAATTTTGTCCGTTCCGTTGGTCACGACTGGGGGGAAGTTTCCCCTATCGAAAAAGGGAACGTTGAATCGGAGGTCGAGCATATGATGAAGCCGTGAGTCGACATATATCCGTCTGTCGAGTCGGTGTCACAATGCTGTTTGAGTGCCGTTAAGAAGGGATTGGGACCTACAAGAAGTCTTGAGTCCATTCCAGCGCGTAGGTGTGGAAATCATCGGCGTAGCTGGATCGTCGTTGGGTCCACCACCCGTATGTTCGCCAAACCTCGTTTATCTAAGTAGTAGGACCCCAGTTCAACGAACTACGAACATGATTCGAACCCCTACATCGAGTTGTCGATTTTGCCAGAAGGATGAGAGGTAATTCAACTTACTGGGCTGGGTAAGAAAGTCCGTTTCCCCTTGCTTCCATGATGTCGATTTCGCTTAGGGTTCAGCGGCCTTCAATAAAGAAAACACAGACGGGAAAGGGGAAGTAATGTGCTCACCACTAATTGGCCAGGCGCCGTATTCGTCATGAACTGGCATCATCCGCAGTCCAGGCCAGAGCGGGTGAGAATCACTCGTAAGTATCGCTACCGACTAGATTCATTAAATTCAAGCATACCCAGTCACCGTTCGGGATCTTCGCCCTAATCTCAACTCTACCGAATTGGATGTTCTTGCTCTGTTTCGTGGTGAGACGGGACGACATGACCGGATTGATGACAGCGCCTGTGGAGTGATTCGAAACTGCGCCGCAGCTGGATGTCTAGTTGGAGAAGAATAGGGTCAGCCGTAGCCGAAAGCGGACTGGAGGTGAGGAAGTACTTGCATCATTGATGAGGGCGGTAGTACATCCAGTGACATTGTAGGTATATCCGTCCATAATCGTTGCCCTGCCTGGAGAGATGAATTGAGTCGGATTCGATTCGAAGAAAGAGAAGGATAATTACCGATAACATCAGAAGTCAGAGTAGGAGGTATGTAGAGGCTACCGTCACGAATGAAGGTATCATTCGATGAAGCGGTTGTAATTTGGAACTCTTGGTCTCTACGGGATGAGTTCGGTCAGCCGGAGCATCTGCATGGAAATGATTGATACATACCCAAAACCGCCGGTGCTGAGTTCATACTCCCAGATGGTTTCGTCGAGTTGGCTACCGTTGAACTACAACCAGATGCGCTCAACGACTGGGAATAATCAAGCGAGTGGAAAAACGAACCTCTTCGTCAAGAATCAAGCACAATTTGCCCTTGATACGGGGAACTTGGGCCCAACCAAAATAGCATCGAATGCCAGAGGCCACGATTCCCAGAACGGCCACAGCGTACGTGATGTAGTACGCCCACCTGAAAGGAAAGATGACATTAGAATCATGACCACCGACTGGTGGAGAGGGTTGTACCCACCTCGAATGAGGGTCCTTCTGCTTGACCCACGGCTTTTCAATTTCACCTTCCAGCAGTGTCGACTTTGCTCTGGTAGACTTAGAGGCACTAGCGACGCGTCCGGGGGGTCCATCACCGACATTGTAGATAGTAAGTGGTCGAGAAGGTGGGACGGCGAAAGCCCTACGAACCGACCCATTCCCGGCAGTCAGAGGCCGAGGGGTGGGCGGAGTAATATACTGAATGTCACTCGTCCGGAGAGGAGAGGAAGGAGTGTCCCGTTGTGACTGCGCTCACCGGGTCCGGAGCGAGAGATGTTACACCGTTGTTAAGACTGGGCGTAGAACTGCGGGGACTGAGGTCCGGGTCAAGAGCAGAGGGAATACTGGGGATGTGAGGAGAGGAAGTGGAACGATAGGGTGCCACGGTATGTTCCTCGGATGATACGAGACCTTTGTCGGGTACGTCCTTGAATAAAGGGCGCGGTTGCACGGGAGAACTGGTCATAGTTCCCAGTGAAAAGTGGAAGGGAGTAAAGAGAGACAGTAAGAAAGAGCGGACAGATGATCGTTAGAATGGAGAGGAGGGTCTAGGCAACCACATTCCAAGATTTGGTCCCAGGTCTTATGAAAATTCAGAGGAGGGATGCATGCCTTGAAAACACGACCGCGATTCAGATAGGGGCAAGGCGCTCGATCTGGAGCGGGGACATATGCTCGTCCAGATAGCGAGACAAGGATGTGAAACTCCTCGAACATCCACACTTGATGCTTGTGTCTCCGTTTCGTTGTGATCCGAGGTTGGCGCACATGCATAACTAGGAACCAACTAGGAACACATCTTGATGTGTGAAGGCAGAAAAGGTAGATCGTTTGGCTTAGTGCAAGAATGACTGGAGAATATGATAATTTCGGAGGAACATCGTCGGACTGGAACGTAAATGAAAACCTCTGGGATTTCATTACCAGAACACACGCGGAAAGGATTTGGTAACGCAGCTTCCTGACCTAGCCAGTCCATGTTCGAGAGCGAGGATGGCGCAAAGACCCTCGTCGGTCGTAGTGTGGAAGCGGATTCAGGAATATCAGGAACAAATGGGACACCGACTTGACTAGGATTCACAACACCCTGAGCGTAGCGTCCAAGGTGACAGCGAGTTACCTATAATGACCTAGAAAACCCTAAGTAAATCGCGTGTCGACCGCACTCCTCTGCACAGCGCCCAAATTGTGATCCGGAAGGGGTCTGAACTTTGCCTTAGATGACACAAAACCCGTTCAGTGTCGCCAATTCAACTGCACAAAACGGGCGAATCACACACCTGAGCCCTTCATACTCTTTCAGAACACGCACTCCCCTATTCCACGCTTTTTTGTGCGCCACATTCGAGGGGTTCTCGTATGGGTGGTGTGCTCAGGGCCCTTCCACTGTGAACAGAACCGACTTTGTAATGGTGGCAAATTCTCAATGCGAGACGCCACATTGCCTCCATAAGTTGTAGAGCATGTCGCGGTCACGCAGCCAACACGGAGTTTACGTGTAGCCACAGCTTTCTGAAGGGAGCAACCGTGATGGCAACGTGACCGCGACATGCTCTTACAACTTATGGAGGCAATGTGGCGTCTCGCATTGAGGATTTGCCACCGTCACAAAGTCGGTTCTGTTTACGGTGTTCATAGGAGAATTACAAGTGGAGTCGTGAGGCCAGATTTGAGGTGAGATTGACTTTTGGGTTCCCACGAACTCGGTCCGGATATTTTGTAGTTGCTTCGCCCAGCGGCTCCGACGCCCGTTTACCCAGTAGACCTAGCCCTTTTCTCAACTTGCCCCTGCAGCATTCTTCGTGATTTGTATTCTGAGCTCACGAGTCTTGAAGCTTGTTTTAGCACCATTCGAGCTTTGACATTTCGAGGATCTACCGAATCTAACGGGTGACCAGTGACCTGGCAAGGCTGCCGACCCTCAGGCTCGTCGCCACTGGCTTGAACTGCCCTTTGGAACCTTGGAACCTGGTGCCAGGACGTAAAGGTTCTTCTTCTTATCCGCTCGTCGCCCGGGAGAATCGAGGAGATCATCCCCTGTTCGCGAAGTGGAGTTGCATGTGGATATCGCGATGGGATGACACCACCCAGGCACTTGGAGGTGATAGCAAGAGAAATGTCGATGTGCGCCCAGTGTTATATCTGAAGCACCCCTTGACATGTCCAATGCAGCACACTTAATCCGGTATGGATCCTCCTATCAATCTCCACCAGTTGATGTCCCGCCGGTCCTCACGTCTGTGTCGTAGATCTCGTGATTGGACTGTCAATATCCACAGCCAATACGACACCATAACCCATGGGCCGTACCTGTCTCCTCATCCGTTCTATCGGTTTCACAAGCCCTGGTGTCTGTATAGGGTACTTCGATTCCGTTTTTCTACCATATCTTCGCGCATACAACGACCTCGGTCGGTATATATCATGATGCGCTTTAGGGCGTTGATTGCCACGACCTTGGTTCCTTCTTTTCGTGTTCCTGAATATACTTTGCACATTATCGAATACGGCATGGGATTTTCCATGCTGTAAAGCTGAAGGCCCCCTACTATCCAGACTTTATCTCCAAGGCTCTGCGTTGGACGAAACGAGGAACAATGTGGCGCGGTGAAACTGTTCGCCAGCGCCATCCGCTTTGAATAAATCACCAGAGTTGTTTTAGTTACCCTCTCGTGCTGAATTCCTTTCCCTTTCTCCGACTCGTCTTAGCCCGTTTTGCTTGCTCCACAAGGTCGCCTTCCTCCATTCTTTTGCATTCAAGCCTTCCACTCTTTATAATATATCCAGTCCCTTCTTTTGATTAACAATGGCTATGGGCTATGATGCATACGACGCGCTTCTCCACCATGTCTTTAACCAGGTATGCCTGTTCATTCTTTCTTCCGCGTCTCATCCCACTCATCATTGACCTCAACCTTGCCAGACCCAAGGTGACGCCTGGTTCAAGCCGGAGGAAGAAAACCTCTCTGGTGGTGTTTGCATTCGAGTCGAGCCAGGCCACTTCCGAGTGTTCCCTTACGAGAATCGTTTCCTGGAACCCTTCGAGGCGGCCATCCGTGTCTTAAACCCCGTCGTAGCCGTCAAGATCAGGAACGCCGCTGTCCATGCCGCCCTTTCCACAGTGTAAGTTCGATAATTCGGCCAAAATCTGAGCCCATGTTGACTCTTCAACCCCTAGCGCTGACGATGAAAGTGCGGTCTATGTAGACACTAATAAAAGGATCCAGATCGTGGAATCGATGACGTGGTTCCCTCGAGCTGAGAAGGAGCAGTGCGGCGCTTTCATTGTATGTTTACCTTGGCACAACCACAGCTTTCTGCCCGCTAACGACGAGGATTTCGGCGTGACGCACGAGTTCTCGTTCTATGGTCCGACGACCTGGACGGTATCATTCCCCTCTGCCGCGACTTTGAGGATATGATGATCAAACTTGTCAGGCGCAACCGACCGACTCTTACGCACTCCGCCACCTCTCCATCGCTGGCAAGTTCGGGAGCTCCATCTGCTGGTGCCTCTCCTTCCGAAGTTCAGCTAACCGAGAAGGTCGGCAGTTCAGATGAACTTGCCGAGGAGGTGCTCACCGAGAAGAGTGCTTGGGGGTGGAAGCTTAACTCTGCAGCCAGAGGAAAGAAAAAGCTGGCTGCATGTGACGTGGAGAAGGGTGTTGCCGAAAAAGATACACGACCCCTCAGGTTGTTTGCCCCGATGTACAACGGTCTTGGTTGTGCCTTGAGTATCTGTAAGTTGAGGTCACCCTCCTGTCTCGCTAATACATACTGATGGTCCTGGCAGTTTTTATCGGTAGTGGCGTCAATATCTTGATTCAGGAGCTCGTGCTCGATGAGAAATATCTCCGGTTTGCTCTTCTTGTCTCAGCTCCTCTCTTGTGCTGCGTCTCCCTCGTACGTACCAAATGGGAATTCTGTTTTCCACCATCTGACCGCCCGATCACAGTTCTTCTCTTTGCAAATCATCACCAATATCTCATTTGTGTAAGTCTATTTTGCGAGTGGAGGTTTTTTGCTGCTTTGTTGATTGAACTTGGTTCACTTATACCAGCCTTGGTCCCGTTGCTCAATACCACGAGAACTCGAGATACTACTCCGCCGTCAAGCCATCCCCCAACAAGCAACTCGACATGGCCTTGCCTCACGTCACCGTTGAACTTCCCGTCTACAAGGAATCTCTGAAAGAGACCATGTAGGTTATCTCCTCAAACCTTTCCCCTCTTCCCGTTTATGAATCGATTTTGATCCTTTTCCTCCAGCGCACCTTCAGTCTTCTCGCTCAAGAAAGCCATACAAACTTACGCCCGCCAAGGGGGAACTTCAGCTATCTTTGTCCACGATGATGGCCTCCAACTTCTTGGCGCAGAAGAACGTGAAGAACGCATCCGTTTCTATGCAGATCATAATATTGGTTGGGTCGCTCGACCTCCGCACGATGGCTCTCCTGACGGCTTCAAGAGGGCCGGTAGGTTCAAGAAAGCAAGTAATATGAGCTATGGGTTGGAGCTCAGCTTGAGGCTCGAGAAATGCCTAAAGGAGTTGGAAGCAAAGGTTGAGGGAGGTGAGGAATTTAGGATGGATGGAAGTGAAGTTGAGGATTGTTTGGAAGACGTGGCGATGAATATGGCGGTGGAGGAAATGTATGCTGAGAATGGTAAGAGGTGGAATCCTTGGGCTCGTAATGGGAAGAGCATCAGAATGGGAGAGATCATTCTTATCGTTGATTCTGATACCATCGTCCCTGAAGTTTGTCTCAATTTCTTTGGACTTGACCCAGAGCTTATTGATTTACTATAGGACTGTTTCCGCGATGCCGCTCGCGAGCTCGCTGAATGTCCCGAAGTTGCCATTATCCAGCACGAATCAGGTTCGTCCGCCGTTTATCCCGCATCATACCAAAGTCCCATACTTTTCTTCATTTCGTATAGATGTCATGCAGGTGGCTCACCACTATTTTGAGAACGGGATTGCCCACTTTACTGGGCGCATCAATCGGTGTATCTCAATGGCCACTGCCAATGGCAAAGTTGCGCCCTTCGTGGGACACAACGCTTTCCTTCGTTGGTCTGCACTGCAAGACGCCGCCTTTGTCGATGTTGCGGACGGCAATAGGAAGATTTGGAGCGAGATGAATGTTTCCGAGGATTTGGACATGGCGTTGCGGTTACAAGTAGGTGTTATCTCCTCTGCAGCATTCTTACCCTCGTATCTAACGTTCATCGCAGCTCAAAGGTTACATGATTCGATGGGCAACCTATTCCAACGGTGGCTTCAAAGAAGGTGTCTCCTTGACCTGTGATGACGAGCTCAATGGTTGGCAGAAGTACTCTTATGGTTCGTCGAGTATCTTCAATTCAGCTGCGCGTCACGATGGTAACCGCAATTTTGTAGGATACAACGAATTGATCTTCAATCCGCTCATTTATTGGTGGAAAATGGGACCTATCACAAAGCAACTTCGAACCTTCATATGGTCGAATGCTCCTGTCCATTACAAGATTAGTATGATGTCCTGTGAGTCCCTTGCGTCGAAGCGCCACGAAGACCGCTGACCATCTCGCATAGATATGTTCTCGTATTGTCGGTGATTTTCTGCCTTGCTGTTAGCCGCACGTACTCATCAGACATTGCAGATGGTATTGCGGCGGGTTCAGTCCTCTCATTCATGAACTACATCCTCCTTGGTTTCGATTTCGACATCGACGGCTTTTATATGCACAGTTTCGAGATTTGGCTCGCTTGCACAGTGGTCTTCCCTGGTCTCGGCAATATCGCGTTTACCTTGTTGGAATATCGCCTCGGACAACGAAGCCTCCTCGCGGCGTTGAGAGAAAACTTGACTTGGGTCCCACTCTTGTTCGTATTCCTGGCCCAAGGGTTCCGATAATAAAACATCTGACAATGCCTGCCCCCTCCCCAGCTTCTTCTTCTTTGGCGGACTCAGCATCCACCTCACCCAGGCTCTCCTTGCCCATTTATTCTCCTACAATATCACATGGGGAGCAACCAAGAAGGAGGTAGAGCAATCTAACTTCTTCATCGAGGTACCTAAGATCCTTCGACGCTTCTGGCTCGCCCTTGTCATCTCAACACTCTTCATCGCGACCATGGTCATCTTCTCCACATCTCTGGTTCCCGCGGGATGGATGATTCCGGGAGTCGACTGGGCTGTTATATTTCCCCTTGCGTAAGTTCCACTGCACAAGCATGCTGTTAAATCCTGACACATGTTACTTTCTCCAGTATCGTCGCTGGAAGCCACATTCTTTACCCAGTACTGCAATTTTCTATCATCTTCAATAAGTCTACTGACAGACCGAACCCTTCTAAGTGGTCCTGAATCCATGGCTCATGATCTTCTCGTATTAGCTTCGAGAGGTGCCCAGTCCCCACTGACGGCGAGCTGTCATTTGTCTTGCCTCGTCGAACCAATAGGTTACTCCTTGATAATTTGCCCTTGTCGATTCGGACTACTATCATTTCCCTACTTGTGCAAAACTTTTCATCAAATGCGTATATCACGGCAACAAACAATCCTGAGCCATTCTGGTTTGGTATACAAGTACAATGATATCTTCTCCCTTATATCCATATTTTACCTGATTTATTCATCGTGAGGAATGAGTGTCGGGCACCGACCGAGACGACGACTCTGAAATGTGGCGGCGCGCGGGATATGCAATATTTCTCCGCGCGTGACAATCCGTGACTCAAGCAGGCCAATGTCACGAAATCGTCACGCAGATTGGCAGGGAGTTTCGTCCATCCTCTATTATCAGTGCCTTCTACATCTTGCAGGGAGCCGGAGAAATTTGCATTAGTATTTAATTAGGGTGCATATTTGAATCCCAAAAGCACGAGACGAGAGGCTGAGAGGATCTGGAGGATCTTGGGGTCCGAAGGCCTGATGCCACCCAAGATTTCGACCTTTTCGCCCCCCATTCTACAACCACTTCATCCTTTCATAATCGGACTTCACAATCCTATTTTTAAAGTAGGAAAATAGTCTCCTGAATTTTTGGAGAGGTATCTGATGTCTGTGGAAACTACAAATTGTGTTTTGCACATGTTGCGCGTTTTGCACAAGTAGGGAACCGATAGTACTCTTTCTTCCGGTCCTTCTCGAGACCATTTACCTGCATTGTTTCCTCCCACACGTCAACCCATCGAGCATAGACTTTGCACCATTGACACCAGGACGACTTGGTGGCATTAAGGAGCGATGTACATACATAGGAGCACCCACGAAATGATTACAAGCCAGATGTGTGTTGTCAAAAGCGACGGGATAATGATACAATCCTTGCTAGCACAGAACATCACAGGTATCATGGTCACTCTGCCATGAAGGTACCAGCCAATCCGCCCACATCGTCTACCTCCATAACCCCACTGCCAGCGCTTTTGATGGTCCTATTGGCCGCTCTCCTCGCTTTCTTCGCTTCCTTCTTTAAAACCCTCCTACCTAACGGATTGCCCCTCGCCATCTGCACATGTGAATCGGCGACGTCTTTCGTTCGCCGCATACGTTTCGGTGGGCGTTGCGAGTACCCAGGGTCCTCAAGAGCTGATGTCGATGCACCTGAAGGAGCGACAGAGGATGGTGTGGGTGATCGTGATCGTTTACGTGGTACGTGGTGAGCCAGGTCGTCAGATTCCATTTGGACTCTGTCAATATATGCAATCAGCGATGGAGTAAACATACAATGGCCGTGTCAGCCGAAACACTGAATTGGCATACTTGCCTGATACAGAGTCTCCAACTGAGTCGACCAAAATAGAAGCGAACAGGCAACTCACCCGTCCTCGTCCATCTCGTCCGCCTCTTCTTGACCTGCCTCGTCAGCCATGACTGCGTCTGAGAATGCGCCCTTGTCGGCAGCTCCAAACAAGCCCTCCAAGGTGAAAGCTGGCGCAAAACTGGACACGATTTGGGCCTGGCCAACTGTTTCTGCTCCGGGAGCAATTGTTTGACCCGACGTCGAAGGAATGGACGATGGGTGGATCACCGGAGGCACAGAGAAAAAGGGGATCTTTTGGTGATTCCAATCCGTAAGAACTTGGCGAGACGCCGAAGTGAGATCTGGGGTGCCGCCCTGACGAAGAGAGTTGAGATGAGACACAAAGACGAACAGAAACCCGAGAGCTCTGCGTACTTTAAATAATCGGCCGGTCGTCATAGCCAGCATCGTCAGGAACTCTACGGTAGACGAAAACGGTGGAAGGTTGTATATCTTCTGGACTGTCTCGTGATCGGTTCTAGCCAGAATCTCTTCCACTGGAGTAGGTGTTTTGAGCATGGGGGCATATAGCAGGATTTGGCATGAAAGGACTCACCCACAGCGATAGGATCCTCAATGTCTTCAACCTTCACGACGTTACGGAGGAGTACACTTCCCTTCTTGGTGCCCTTTCCATCATCGAGCTCATCGTCATCAAAAATGACGCCCGGTGAGTCAACGATCCGGATACCACGTTCAAGCTGAACGGATTGCAGCTCTTTTGTGTGGCCTGGTTGCGCAGCTACCCGACAAACCTGCAGAGTTTCTCAGTATGAAGGCAATGCATGGCGATTTAATTTCTGGCAGCTGACCTTCGTTCGTTTCATGGAGTTGATCAAGCTACTCTTTCCAACATTGGGGTAGCCCACCACACCAACAGTTAAACTTTGAGCGGCGCTGGGTTTATAGGCTTTGATAAGCCGCAGGAGAGCGGGTGCAGTGGTGGAGGAGAGGTTTGTGCGTTGGTTCTGTGAAGCAGAACGGAATGGAAGGGTGGGAGTGGTGTGTCGCAAGTGTCGCAGCCATAGCTGTGCATTCTCCCGTGGGACAAGGTCTATATTGAAATGGGTTCAGTATCCCCAGCAACCCTCTGGTATCGGGAATGCATTCCTACATACCGATCTTATTCAAGACGAAAATCAACTTCTTCCCTTCATTTTCGCGTCTCCTCACTTCTTCTTCCACCAGCCGACTCCTGCATCCTTCGGGGTCTCGGGCATCCAAGACCAAGATGATTATATCGCTGTCGTCGATGACTTTGTGCAACGCTCGAATGTAATGTCGTCTGATTTGCTCCTTTGTCTTTTGTGGACTGGATGATGATGGATCGGTAGGGCTGGTCGATGTATCATGGGTTTCTGCAGAAGCGGCAAGGATGGCTAGCGAGGACAATGTGGGCTCGGATGCCATAGACGCATCCGGATCACGGCGATTCAATGGTGGACTCTGAACGAGGACATTGAGCAATTGGAGACCGGGAACAATGGATTCCACGTACATGGTGAACCCGTTGCTTCGCCGCTGTGCGTACTTTCAAATCGGGAAGCCTAGGGATTCCCGGGTCCTTCTTCAGCTCTAACTCAACATCTGTTGTTAATACCAGCGGTCTTCGCTGAGGGCACCGACGCACTAGATTTCAGAGGCACTGCGGGTTTCGTTGATTCTTTTAGAGATAAGGTCAATACAACGAATCAAAAAGTAATGGAGGGGCCCACTGTTTCTCCCCATTCTTAATGGCGAGACTGAGTGGAATGATAACGGTGCTGCAAAGAGTGTCTACAAGCAATGGTCGAGCCTGCCCAAGAATAAGGTTTGAGATGCGTAACGCGTGCCCAGCGGTGACAGCCTTGTTATCCGTGACATTTTGGAGGGCGCCAGACATTTGACGAGCTTTGAGGGAGGAGACTATTCATAAAGTTTTGATATGATAGAGTCGTAAGAAAATGCAGCACTACAAATGACAGTAAGAAATATTGGGGACATGCATGGAAATTTTGAGGTCCATAGAACGTATTAGTGACATATCCAGAAACTCTACCGGAGTTTACTGGGAAAAGTATTGCAGAAAACATATCTCAACGAGCAGACATAGCAGATACTAGGAGGTATGCAGATAATAGTGGGCGTTGCACAGGAGGCAATCCCAATCATATCCCATCATATCCGGGGCTCATAAGGGCTTCCAACCGCAAGAGAACTTGATGAGCCGTAGGCCTCTGCGACGGGTCCATTATCCAGCAGTCTTGTAAGATGAGCCAGATATCCTGCGGCATGCCGCGAGGTTTTGTGAGGCGACGAATCAACGAAGGCTCCCGCTTGAGTTTGGTAGGGAAATGCCGGCTTTTTACGTTGAAATCGAAGAATGGCGGGTTCCCGGTGTACATCTGCCACATTTCGACGTTGTCAATGTCACGAGAGAAAGGCGGTAAGTGGACCATATACCTCTAGAATCGCCATCCCAAGCGCGTACACATCACTTTCTGTAGTCGGCTCTACAACAACTTCCAAGTGCTCGTGATCTGGGAAGAGCTCGGGGGCGGTCCAGGGTAGACAAGATGGTCTCGGGTTGAAAACATCTTCAGTATAGAGCAGGGAGAATCCAATGTCGACCAGTTTGAGATCCCCAAGGTCGTCGACAAGAACATTGGACTATGACAGCCGCTCAGATGAGCGGGAAATGTAACGGAATGGTAGTTCGCACCGCTCGAATGTTTCCATGCACCACCTTCAATGCATGTAGTTGCGCCACACCTTGAGTGAATTCAATGGCCTATAAACCCGGCGAATTGGAGTCAGATGGATGTGACATGTCTCCATGGTCGTACGTACCATTATCAGTAGATCCGCGCTTTCTACACCCTCCA
The DNA here is from genome assembly GCA_000697665.1 of Jaapia argillacea MUCL 33604. Taxonomy (NCBI): domain Eukaryota; kingdom Fungi; phylum Basidiomycota; class Agaricomycetes; order Jaapiales; family Jaapiaceae; genus Jaapia; species Jaapia argillacea. Next base: position 913,639 of record KL197718.1, read on the forward strand.
AATGCTGCAAAACATTACGGCCGTGTTGACGAGTGACAACGGTTGTGTACCCTGTGTGGTACTGACTGACTCCAAGACATGGCAGTATATGAGGATGGGAATTGCATCGAAGGAGGTTGTGTGTCCTCAAGAACCATTGCAGTCGCTATAGGGTGGTCAGCGTCAAACTGGAAAGTCAACTGACAGGCCGCATACGGGTACCCCTTGTGCCGTTTCTGCTCTTCGCAAGCACTTCAATATGACCTATAAGGGAATCATCAGCGCTAGAAAAGGCGCTGAACGAGCGTTAAGATTGAATTACTGGTGTTCCATCAGGAAGTGTGCCATGGAAGTTATTCGTCTCTGGGCTGTGGAAACAGGCGCCCTGGGCATCCGGCCCGTCTGCCACATCGAGGACGACGTTATCCATGAAGGCGCCACGTATTTTAGTGAGAGAAGGCAACGTTTAGGACACAGTGGATTCGTCGAGCAGGCTCACTGTTACGAGAATATCGTATCAGTGGGAAAGGAGCGCCAAGGGATGGGAATAATCAAGTCTGCCACTTAAATACATCGAAGAAAGAGCTGGGACTCAGTCTGGGCGCACAGGAATCCTCTGCAAACCTAATCAAGAAATTGCGGTGAGAACCTTGTCTCAAGCTCTGCTATCCCCGGACTCACCTGTTGGAGAACACAGGCCACCGCGCAGCCTCCACGCTCACTCTGCGCGTCAGCCGGTACACAACACGAAAAATTTTGCCCAAAGCGAGGAGCAAAGGGGATACCTAGAGTCAATCTTGGCGTCAAATTGGCCGAAAGGCTAATGGATTGCTTACCGCACAAGGCCCAAGAAAAACTACGAATTCTTGTGGTTGCATCCATAGATCAGCAAGAGTGTTTCCCAGCGACTTGGGTTCACCATCCAGGCTGTCTTCTCGAGCCAACAATGGTGGATGGGGAGAGCCTGCTCTTCCGTTCAACTGGAAGCGCCAGATAGAACAGCAGGGAAACGACACTCGGGCAGGGCCTTTTCAGCTCCAAACCCCGAAGCCTTGACAATAGAGATTGGAACGGCCTTGGGCCCACGAGAGGTGCGCAAAGCGGAACCCGACATATGAAGAGCACTTGACAGTTTTCGGCATTCCAGATATCATCGTAGCGGACCCCAGTACGCAACCATGACAGCTACGCAGGTAGCTTGCAAGAGGCGCTAAACTTCCGAGATGAGTGAGTGAACCTGTCGATCGAAATTTTGACAGGAATTGATCGAACCTCCGGGCTGGACCAAAAACGGGTCATAGCACAGAGGGAGCAACGGAGTGCATTGACGTGGAGGACGCACGAGTTTATCTTCGACGCTCCCCAGTCCGCAGTGGGATCCCATACCTCACTCGCGAAACCAAAAGGACGATTGAGTCGGATGTGCGGAACCTTGAAGGTGAACGAGCGGTGTTGCGCTGGAACATGTTCCAAGACAGGCCCGCGTAGTAACTGGTTGATTTTAACATTGATCATGGGCAAGAAACGGAGCTTCCAGGAAAGGCATCTACAAGTGGGTGCATATTGTGCCAACGATGACTCGGTGGTGAGGCGTGGATGGTGAATCGCCAACAGTTTGCTGTCCTTCTGAACCACTGACTTCCACTGAGCGGAAGCCTAGGGTTCGCGGAGTTCAACGATCCACTATTCTCCGCGTCGATGGTGATTTTGATGCTTTCGAGTTTCAGATCTTCGGACTGCAGAGGCAGCAGGGCGGCGGATAGGGCGAGATGGATGCAATGATGGTGGTTATGCATTGACGTTGACGTTGTCACCTGGGAAGTTAGACCATCGTCACGGTCAACTTCACTCGTCCTACGACATCCCGAATGCTGGTCGTCTTTGGCGAAACTGACTAGTCATCACCTCTAGGGCTCAACTTAGACCCACCTGTGAGTCAGTACTGGACCTCGACAACTCTACACTGACTACAGTTCGATTACTTTTCCTTCGATACTCATGATGTTGACAATGAATCATGGACATGGAATCACCTCTTGGGCGGTTGAATGACGCTGGTCCATTCCATCGCATTGACACCTCTGGATCCAACCTTGGCGTATGTTCCACGGCTTGCGAGCGGGACACCTCTAAACATGGTCGACCATCCAACAATATTCTGGCGCTGGCGCCGCCGCCTTTCATTCCATCCTTCACCACTAAGTACCTCCCTGAATATCCACACCTCCATCCTTTAGCACAGGTACCTCACGACGAGCCTCCTAAGCGGAGTTGACTCCTGCTGAGCGAGCCATCGCAAAAGTTGGTCATGATGGGTGGTCCGTTCACAGGACTTGATCTAGTCGGATACTATTGCTTGAGGCATGCCAGAGACAGGGCGGTGTGGATCCGGAGATGTATGACTTTCCCAAAACTCGTATGTATTCAGGTCTATCATATATGGGTGTGCTCACGTCCTACCATTGGGCCAGCTCGCAAATGGTTCTTCTCCTCAAATCCTATATATTGCGCACGCTGGATAAACCAGAGGAAACTAGAAAGCCACAACGGGTGGTGTCATCGTCGTACCACACCCGTAGGGATTGAATCTACTGTAGGATATGTGCGTCCGGAATACCGTAATAGTCATACAATACTGATGATGATCTCCCGCAAACATGCAATGAAGTGACGAAAAAAGATACGAGCGATGTTACCGAGAAAACCTGACAACTTGAAAGCGGAACAGGAAATTGTCAAGACTATAATCCGACTAAACGGGCGCGATTCGTACATCAAGCCTGGACAAGGTGCGGACCCCCCGCAAGATCTTGCAATTGTTGAAGGACACTGGGAGCGGTGGGCCTGAGAGAAGCGTCCCTGTTCCAAGAAGCCTCGAGGATCTCCCAGAGGCCGTCTGGCATACCCGACGGCTGCCGGAGGAGGGCAATCATTCCAGGATCCGTCTGCATCCTGAATATGAAGGAGGTTGATCTGGGTTTGAATTCAGAGAACGGCGGCGCTCCAGTAAAGATCTGCGCCCAAGGGGATATACATGAGCACGTCGAATGGAAAGATATGATGAATGGAGGCTAACCTCAAGAATAGTCATGGCCAGAGAGTAAACGTCCGTAGCCGAGGAAGGCGAGACGAACTCGTCACTATCCTCCGAACTCGCCAACAATTCAGGAGCAGTCCAGACGACTACTTCTCCGACATTATAACCCTCGTCGGAATGGAGAAGATACCAAGCAACATCTACCAATTTGACGAGACCATCTTGGTCGACGAGGACATTGGACTAAAGGCGCAGTCAGATCAAAAGACACAGTGGGATGATAAGAGTGGGACTCACAGAACGAACTCTCCCATGCGGAATGCCGAGACTATGGCAATGCGCTAAACCCCTTGCCACCTGTGTGACCTAGGTGGCGTCAGTGCGGTTCTTGATCTCGGGATGAGGGCAAATTACCAGTTCTAGAAGATCTGCATGGCTAACATCTGGGCGTTTAGGCTTGAGATAGTTCAGGACGTCGATCCCGTGTTGAGGTACTATCAGGCTTAGGAATGGATCTGCGAAGCTGCTGATTCCGTTCAATGGCGCCACATATATATCTACGTTCGCTTGAAGGGTTTTTTGAATCCTTAGGAACTCAGAAAATCTCTGGTTGGAGTGTTAGAAATAGGAGATGCACAGGCACCGAAGGTAGGTCGTACTTTGGGAATCCACCCCGGTCTTCGCAGACGTTTTACGACGACCTGGAAGGGGAAAATGGTAAGACAGGCGCTCAAGGGAAGTTTCGGAATAGATTTGTGATAGCACCTTTTGACCGCTTGGGAGCACGCTAACGTCAAGGTTGGCTCGGCAAGTCTGTTGCCACGACATTTTTATCCCGGGAATGAATGCGGTGGTCCGCATAGAGACGGCAGTAGTCTTCCCCCAAGTGGATAAACTAGCGAGAATCAGGCGCTCTTGTTAGGGGGAACGTTTGAAGAAGACGATAGTGTGGAGGGCCAGTGTAACTCGTGGAGGAACAACGAACACGATGTCCGCTCAATTTTAAGGCCAGCTAGGCTGTACAAGACACCATCGCACTTCACATTGCAGAGCTTACGACCGAAGGCGCCCGCCCTCGAAGCAGCTCGCCTCGCTTCCATACGTGACTCTCATTGCCACGATCGGCATGAGGTCGATCCAGCAATTGAACGACCCTCAAATGTCGATAGGGCTCACCGACAGTGTCACCACGGACGTCCAATGACGAGAGAATGCTGGTAGAGCTGACCTCTTGGCCGTAGGACCATTGGCTGGAGCGTTATTCAACGGCTGCGACAACACTGGCGCACCCGCCATAATGGTAAGTGCATCTTGGTCGAGTGGAGATCTGTATTTCGAGTTGGTTACAGCACTGGTAGAGGGCTTGGAGGGCAAGGGTTGGGATAATCGAAGAATCTCTACCCGACAGTACGACCGTTTGGTAGGAATATCATATGGGACATCAGCCCGGTCGATCAGGCGTCATCGACGATTGATCTTCCGTATGATGCTAAGGTGGATAGATTAGGACAGCTCCGAAGTACGTGAAGCTCCCCTCTGTCTTCACTGAATGACATCTGATGACAGAACTGACAGGGAACGTCACCAATTCAAGGACATCCTATTGCGAAGAGCAGGGGACACTTACTAGGCACGGAGCCAGGATCAGTTTACGCAAGGGTCATTAACGCAGATGTTGACGACGAACAGCCTCAGAGGATATGTTCGCCACCTGTGGAGAACTGGGACCAGTCACCAGCCCCATCCATCCACAGCGCAGGTCAAAGAAAGGGCCAACGAAGGTAGAAACCGAGAGTCAGGAAAACTTCGTGAGCCACCCATCCGATAGCGGAGCCAGACGTCTCGTCAGCCAATGCCATCCAGCTGTCCCATCGAACAAAGGTAGCCCTTGAAGCAAATGGGTCGAAGGCAATGAGGTACGAGATCTCGTATGTTTCTTAGATGGCATCAATATTCCAGCCTGTTTTGCGCCGAGAGAGCAAGAGGATCGAGAGGAGGTGGCAAGAACAAAACACCAGCGTCACGAATATTTCAATTTTTGGTCACAGCAACAACCTGCCGGCGAACCGCAGCTCTGACTCGAAGTTTTCCATTCCTTCAAGGATCAACAAAACTGCAGACTCCTCTCCGCCGCAGCTTTCAGCCCACTTCATTCCCAACAAGTCCATTGCTCTGCCAGTGATTCGCCTCACAATCTTTTGATCTGGCGACACCCCTCGGATCTTATTTCTCTCTCACTCGCCATATATATCGTTCCCCGCATGCTATCTCCCCTCAGATTCCACCTCATGCGCATGCGCTTACACTCAACAAGGAGCGCTTCCCCGAGTTCTCGCACAGACGCACCAATCTCGCCCATTGTCCGTGTTGGCCTTCGGATTCTGGCGTGTATGGCGATAACAAGATGGGCTTGTCCTTGGTCAAGACTTTGCAAACCTTCGATTTGATGGAGCGAAATAGGTTTTCGACTACTCAGTAAAGTACCCTCTCCTGTATTTGATTCGTCCTGTTTGATTGAATCTGTTCCTCTGCTAGTCTTTCCTCGTCCACATCGTCATTGCTTCTGCCACACCTGGCGTCGGAAATTGGCTATCTGGCTCCCTTGTGTTCCCATGCCGACAATGTTCCAATCACTCCGAAACGTAGTAGGACCAATCCCGAAGATGACAGCCTCTTGGCTCTAGGTCCGACAGCCAAGCACCTCGCCATCGATATCCATGCTACTACAAGACCTTCATGACGTTCAAATGCCGCTGCCACCTCACCAACTGCTCAACTGTCCTCGATCGTCGACGAAGATATTCTCTATGTCAATACCGGCGATTCGTGAACTACAGCTCTTTGCTTTTTCTACGTTGGCGTCGCACGCCATGCCGGTAAAACGGGAAAGTGCTTATGTGCCGCCCTTCCAACTGACGAATTCAGGCTCACGTTCTCCGTAGGAATGAGGGAGCCAGTATCCATGCTATCTGCCACTACATTGGGTCTCATGCTTCCGTGATGTCGAAGAATTGTCAACATACGGCTATTCCACAATTCAGCAGCGGGTAAGTCTCGTCTGCCAAGTCCTTGACTCTCCGGATATTCTGACATGGCCATCACAGGAGGAACGACAAGGCCTCGGAGTCGCCGAACCAAGAAGACGCACCCGTTCGGACAAGAATTTGAGCTGCGATCTGCAAATTATCAAGGTTTGTGGAGGACCAGGAAGAAGTGAGTACCTTGGCGCCTTCTTATCCCTTTCTCGTGGCTGATTTTTGCTTTAATGCAGCATGCCCGTTTCCTGCAGTCTCGTAGAGGTTATGATTCGAACTTCTCTCATGTTGTTGAACGAGAGCGTCAAGGTTTCAGCCGACACTACCCTTGATGCCCAAGTAATGGACGGAGTTTGACACCATCGTTTCACGGTTCGCCACAGAAGTACATGTTCCAGATACTCGGATGTGGTTCCCAACAATTTCTTTCGTTTGCGCTAGATGCACATTTGCCGGAATCCTGGTCCGAGAGACTTTCAAACGATGTTCGCGTGAATGATTCGTCCAATCATACATCACAAGTTTGGGCGATAGAAATCCAATTGGCAGTTCTGTCTCTCTTCCGACCCTCTGGGGCATGATGCAAGTGTAACGTCGACAATAAGCGTGCACAAATGGCGCGAAGGGGACTAACATGACCCAAGTAGAGTATACGGTAGACGGGGAGCCTATATAGAAGCGATACCGGAGGGCGCTGAGCACACGGAGGGTCAAGAATGGCTTCAAAAATGTGTGTCAGTATATCCAACACTTAATCGGTGTTTCGAATGAGTGCAATGAACTTACGAACGGAATGAGAAGCGAATAAGCCTCCATGATCATAATAGAAAGTGTATCAGGCTGGGGGACGTACTAGTCCATGAGAAAGCTCTCCCAGCCAACTACACATCTTCGACAGGCTGAAGAAGGAAAACGAAGAGGCGGGAGAGAGGAAATACAAGCTTTGGCACTAACCTGCCACGTTCTATGCCGCCCTCCTTCGGGTATCCCAAACCACTTCGTTCCTTCCGCGTAAGGCGCCTCTAGGGCCCTTCGAAGCACCAAAGCCGGCTTCGCCACCGCGCTAGCAGAGTCCTTGCCTCGGATGTATCATGTCAGTGCCCAAACACTCAACCAATGCGTTCAGGCCAGAATCCTGTCTCTGTTTTTGTGCGCGAAGTCTATCGTCATAAAAGCAACTGTAATGAGTAATTTGATGACAGGTATGAGAGCATGCAGCAATACGATGGTAAGTATTAGGTATGTGGATGTGGGGGATTTCGTCCATAGAGTAGCAACAGTTCATCATATATTCCTCCAGAAAATAGGTATCATGACAGGCAGCTCCGTGACGAGCAGAGATAGGGCGGTAGGATCTCCATCAAATCGTACCATCTCCAGGTTACATAAGTGCTTCCAACCGAACGAGAACCTGATAAGCAGTAGGCCTCTGCAACGGTTTCATGTTCCAGCAGTCTTGGATAATGTTCCAGACACCCCATGGCATGTTGCCAGGCTTGGTAAGGCGACCAATCAACGAAGGCTCTAGCTTGAGTTTAATCCAAAAATTGAAGCGGTGGACATCAGGGAAACCGAAGAACGGTGGCTTCCCGGTGTACATCTGCAGCATTCCGACGTTTGTCAATGTCGCGAGTGGAAGGCATATTTGAATCACGTACTTCCAGGATAGTCATCCCAAGCCCATAAACATCGCTTTCTGCAGTCGGCTCCACAACAACCTCGTCCTCGCGATCTGGGAGGAGCTCGGGGGCGGTCCAAGATAGACAAGAAGTTCGCAGGTTAAAGCCTTCCCCACTATAGAGGAGGGAGAATCCTATGTCGACCAGTTTGAGAACCCAACGGTCATCGACAAGGACGTTGGACTACGGCGGCCGCTCAGGTGAGCGGACAATGGAACGGTATGGTAGTTCGCACCGCTCGAATGTTTCCATGCGGGAACCCCAATGCATGGAGGTGTGCGACACCCCGTGTCAACTTGATGGCCTACAACCCCGATGAATGGGAGTCAGATGAATCTAACAGGTTCCCATGGTCACACGTACCATTTTCAGGATTTCCTTGTTGTTCATGCACCACAACGAGTCCAAAATAGAATGGCCATGTTCAAGGGTAACGACAGTCGTGTACCCCGGGTGATATTGACTCAATCCGAGCGAGGGGAGGATATAGGGATGAGGATGGTTTCGAAGGATGTTGTGTGCCCCCAAAAACCAAGGCAGTCTCTATATGGTCATCAGCGCCAAACTGGACAATCAACTGACAGGGTTGCGTACGGGAACCTCCGGCACTGCCCCTGCTGTATGTAGACACTTCAGGACGATCTATATCAAGAATGATTAGCGCTAGAAAAGGTGCTTAACGAGCGCCACGATGAACTACCGGTGTCCCATCAGGAAGTTTGCCGTGGAAGTTATTCGCTTCTGGGCTTTGGAAACAAGCGCCCTCTTGAAAAGGTCCGTCGGCTACCCCGACGACGACGTTAGCCATGCAGTGTATTTTAAAGTGGGAAGGTAACGAAAATGACGCGATGGGTTCGTTGAGCAGGCCTGCCGTTACGAAAATTTCCCGTGGGTGAGAAAGGAGGACAACCTGTGGGGGATGGGAATAAAGAAATCGCGCGTCTAAATATTCGAAGAGAGAGCTGGGACTCAGTCTGGGCCCAAAGCGCTAATCCGCTCACCTAATCGCCGATTTTAGTGAACAGCGTCCTTCGAGGTCTGTTGAACCAACCCTCGACTCACCTGTTGGAGAACATACACCGCTGCGACATCTTCACGCTCACTCCGCGCTTCAGCGGGTACTCCAAGTGAAAGAAATTGCCTAAATCGAGGAGCGAGGGTGGTATCTAGGGTCAATCCTGCAGGAGATTGGCCGAAAGGCTGATGGACTGCTTACCGCAAGGGCCCAGGGAAAACTAGGGATGCTTATGGTTTCGTCCATGGATCATCAAGAGTGATTCCCGGCGACTTGGGCCGACCCTTGACGTTGTCTTATCGAGACAACGATCGTGGATGGAGAGTGCCCGCTTCTCTGTTCGACTGGAAGCGCCAGGCAGACCAGCTGGGCGATGACAGGGCATTTTCAGCTCCAAGGCCCCAAAACTTGGCAAAAGAGACTGAAACGGCTTTGGGTCGACGAGAGGTGTGCAAAACCCAACCGAAAGATGAAGAGCACTTGACAGTTTTCAGCATTCCAGCTATCATCATAACAGTCTCCAGCACGCAACCATGACGGCGGCGCAAGACGCACTGAATTTCTGAGATGAGTGAGTAGCGAACCTGTCAAGTGGAAGTTTGACAGAGGTTGATCGAGCCCCCGGGCTGGACCAAAATCGGACCACACAGCACATGACGTGGAAGAAACGCCTGCAGATGTCTTCAGTGCTCCTAGTCCCCAGCGAAAGCACAACCCTCAATCGTGAGCCCAAAGGGCGATTGAGTAGACTGCAGAGTCTTGATATTCGACGAGTGATGTCGCTGGAACGTGTTCCACGACAGGCCTGCGTAGTCGCAGGTGGTTTTAATATTGACAGTTGGCACGAAAAAACAGAGCCCAGGGAAAGCATCTGCAAGAGCCAGAGATGATCGATGACTGGGGGATGGCAAGTCGCCAACCTTCATGATCGGATCCACTAGGAGCGTAAGTCTGGTGTTCGCGGAGTTCAAAGATTCACCATTCTCCGACTCCCGAGTCGACGGCGATCCTAACGCTTGAAGCTTGAAACTTCAAGTTCGAACCTTCAGACGTCGTAGGGGGATAGGGTGGAGAACGATGGTGGGTACGCATTGGCATTTTCGCTTGGAAAGTCACCATCACTTGGTCACGGTACCGGTGCCGTTCAACAATTATCCGACATCTCGAATTCGAAGATTGGGAGGGACTTGAGGTGATGTTCGATTGCAGACGGTCTTCCGTGGCCAAACCCCTAGCTCTTATGAAGACTCGTTATCGACAACAGGCTCTAACCTGACTACCGTTCGATTGCTTTTCTTTCTCTATTGGCATAGTTGATAAAGTCCGCAGGGTCAACCTCATCGGCGGGTGGAACGACAGTGTCCTTACTCCACCACTATGGCATCAACGCCTGGATCCAACCTTGGCATTCTCCACGGCTTCTGGGCGAGTATGGTCGACTATCCAACAATATTCGGGCACCGCCGCTAGTCCTGCTATTCTTCCCATCAAGTACCTCCCTGATTATCCACACCTCCCGCAGTGAATCGGAGAACACACCAACGTCACACTGGCAAGTTTGTAATAGTTAATAGTCACAGAAATCTCTTCCAGTCGCAGCTCTTAAACTTCGACGGTTGAAAACCGACCCTTGTAATAGTTCTCGCGAACTCAGTACACCAAGTTAACGTGTCAACGAAACTGAAAGCCCCTCAGCTCCCCGCCCCAGGTTGAGACTCGGCGGTGCTTGCCGCTTGCGTGGGCGAGCTATTGATGGTGAGAGTACTTTCAAGTCGATGTGATCAGAATGTTTTCCGAGGTGAAGAGGTATGTAACTTTACGATATCTCACCCTTTCTCGTGACTAATTTTTGTATAAATGCAGCATGTACTTTGGCAGAGTCGCTGATAGAGGTGACGATTGGGATTTCTCTGATCTTTTTGAAGAGCATGAAGGCGTCGGCTGGGAGAGATTTTCAAAGGGTATTCGCTTTAACGATTCATCCATTTACTTTTACATCGCAAGTTTAGAAAAACAAACATCTAACTGATCATGACGTGGACAAAATCAACAATATTATGGCCTGCACAAATGGCGAAAGGGACGATGTCCGGAGAAGCGAAACTGGAGAGGCTGACAACGCAGAGGGCAAAGAAAGGCTTCAAAAGTTTGTATCAGTGGTATCAACCTCTTGATCGACATTCCGAATGAGTTGGGCAACTTACCAAAAATGAACAGTGAAGAAATCTCGGGAGGAATAGAAAGTGTACTGGGCTGGGGGAGAGTTCACGTGGAGGTGAGCCATGAGAAAGCTCTCCCAGCCGACTGCACGACTTCAGCAAGCTGAAGAAGGAAACGAAGAGGCGGAAGAGAGGAAGCACAAGCTCTGGAACCAAACCGTCACGTTCAATGCCGCCCTCCTCCAGGCATTCCAAACCACTTCGTTCCTTCCGTGTAAGGCACCTCTAGGGCCCTTCGAGGTACCAAAGCCGGCTTTGCCACGGTGCTAGCCAAGTCCATGACTCAGGCAGTCTCAGGCAGGCACTGTCGGAGACGGATAGAGATACAGAAGCCCAACAGCACTCACTTGAACCAAGACCGTCCACCAAAAGCCCACCCGTTCCTCGTTCTCCCTCGCTAGGCTGCCCCACCACCACATCCAACGGACGGACTGGGACATGACTGCCAGGAACAGACAGGTGTCGCAGGCGAGAAGTTGAAAGGAGGAGAGAAGAGTGAAACGGAAAGACACGTCTTTAGTTCACTTTTTCATCCTTATTTGTACGCGAACGCGATCGTATGAACAGCTTCCTGCGATCGGCAGCGGGTGACCGTGTGTGGCTAACACGACGCGATGCCGGCACGTGCCGCGAATGCGATCTTTTCTTTCCAACTGCGATGTCCAAACACCACCAATGCCCTCAATATTAATGTTCAGGCCTGAATCCCGTCTCTGTGTTTTTGTGCGCGCGCTCTACCACTATAAAAACATGTGTAATAATTAATTTGATGACAGGCACGAGAGCATACAGCAATACTATAGTAAATAATAGGTATGTGGGTGTGGGGGATTTCGTCCGTAAAGTAGCAACAGTCCATCATACACTCCTCCAGAAAATCGACTAGAATCTTTCACAAAATAGATATCATGACAGGCAGCTCCGTCACGAGCAAAGATAGAGCATAGAAACATAGGCATGGTATGAAAATGAAAGTGTGTCGGGCAATAGGAAGAGATCTCCATCAAATCGTAGCATCTCCAGGCTACATAAGTGCTTCCAACCAGACGAGAACTTGATGAGCGGTAGGCCTCTGCGACGGATCCATGTTCCAGCAGGCTTGCAGGATGTACCAGACACCCCGTGGCATGTTGCCAGGCCTGGTAAGGCGACCAATCAACGAAGGTTGTCGCTTGAGTTTCACAGGGAAATTCAAGGGGCGGCCATCAGTGAAACCGAAGAACGGTGGCTGCCTGGTGTACATCTGCAACATTCCGAGGTTTGTTAATATTGCGAGTGAAAGACACACCTGAATCACGCACCTCTAGGATAGTCATTCCCAGCCCATAAACATCGCTTTCTGCAGTCGGCCCCACAACAATCCCGTGCTGATGATCCGGGAGGAGCTCGGGGGCGGTCCAGGGCAGACAAGAAGTTCGCGGGGTAAAGTCTTCCCCAGTATAGAGGAGAGAAAATCCCATGTCGACCAGTTTGAGAACCCGAAGGTCATCGACAAGGACGTTGGACTATAGCGGCCGCTCAGGTGAGCGGAAAATGGAGCGCAATGGTAGTCCGCACCGCTCGAATGTTTCCATGGACCACCCCCAGTGCGTGGAGGTGTGCGACACCCCGTGTCAACTTGATGGCCTACGACCCCGGCGAATTGGAGTCAGATGGATGTAACAGGCCCTCATGGTCGTACGTACCATTTTCAGCAGCCCCGCGCCACCACCCACGACCCCCAACGAGTCCAAAACAGGACGGCCATGTTCAGGGGTGACGACAGTCATGTACCCCGGGTGGTATTGACTCACCCCGAGAGAGGGCAGGATATGGGGGTGAGGATTGTTTCGAAGAATGTTGTGTGTTGTCAAAAACCAATGCAGTCTCTGTATGGTCGTCAGCGCCTAACTGGACAATCAACTGACAGGCTTGCGTACGGGAACCCCTGGCACCGCCCCAGATCTACGCAAGCATTTCAGAACGATCTATAAGAAGAATAATGAGCGCTAGAAAAGGCGCTCAACGAGTGCCACGATGAAGTACTGGTGTCCCATTAGGAAGTGTGCCGTGGAAGTTATTCGCTTCTGGACTTTGGAAAAAGGCGCCCTCTGGAATAGGTCCGTCGGCTACGCCAACGACGACGTTAGCCATGAGGGCGCAGTGAATTTTGAATTGGAAAGGTAATGATTGTGACACGATGGGTTCGTTGAACAGGCCTGCCGTCGGTGAGCAAGGAGATCAACCCGCGGGGGATGGGAATTGACAAGTCGCGCTGTATAAATACCCGTAGAGAAAGCTGGGACTCAGCCTGGGCCAAAGCGCTAATCCGCTCACCTAATCGACCGTTTTGGTGAAAGCTTCCTTCGAAGTCTGTTGAACCAACCATTGACTCACCTGTTGGAGAACATACGCCGCTGCGACATCTACATGCTCCCTCTGCGCTTCAGCAGGTACTCCAAGTGAAAGAAATTGCCCAAACCGACGAGCGACGGTGGTCTCTAGGGTCAATACCGCATGAGATTGACCGGTCGATGGCTGCTTACAACAGACCAGGGAAACCCAGGGACCCTTGTGGTTTCGTCCATGGGTCGTCAAGAGTGCTTCCTGGCGACTTGGGCTCGCCTTTGACACCGTCTTATCGAGCCAACAATTGTGGATGGGGGTTGCCTGCTTCTCTGTTCGACTGGAAGCGCCAGGCAGACCAGCTGGGCGACGAGAGGGCCTTTTCAGCTCCCAGCTCCCAAAACTTGGCAATAACGACTGGAGCGGCGTCGGGCCGACGAGAGGTGTGCAAAGCCCGACCCGATAGATGAAGCGCACTTGACAGGTTTCAGCATACCAGCTATCATCATAACGGTCTCCAGCACGCAACCATGACGGCGGCGCAAGACGCACTGAATTTCTGAGATGAGTGAGTAGCGAACCTGTCAAGTGGAAGTTTGACAGAGGTTGATCGAGCCTCCGGGCTGGACCAAAATCGGACCGCGCAGCACATGACGTGGAAGAAACGCCCACAGATGTCTTCAGTGCTCCTAGTCCCCGGCGAAAGCACAACCCTCAATCGTGAGCCCAAAGGGCGATTGAGTGAGAGTCTTGCGTTCGACGAGTGGTGTCGCTGGAACGTGTTCCGCGACAGGCCTGCGTAGTCACAGGCGGTTTTAATATTGACAGTTGGCACGAAACAGAGCTCCCAGGGGAAAGCATCCACAAGAGCCAGAGATGATCGATGGTTGGTGGATGGCGAATCGCCAATTTCGTGATCGGATCCGCTGAGCGTAAGTCTATGTTCGCGGAGTTCAATGATTCAGGATTCTCCGAGTCGACAGCAGTTGATTCTAAACCAAGTTTGGACCTTCAACTTCAGACATCGCAGGAGAATGAGGCGGTGGTTACGCGTTGGCGTTTTCGCTTGGAAAGTCACCATCACTTGGTCACAGCGCCGTTCAATAATTATCCGACAGATGATCCCGAACTCAAACAGAACCCGACGTGCCCAACCTACTGGCCATCTCACCTTGTATGAAGCCTTGTTATCGGCAACTCTAACCTGACTGCAGTTCGATTACTTTTCTTTCTCTATTGGCATAGTTAACAAAGTCCGCAGGGCCATCCCAGTGGGCGGTTGAACGACAGTCGCCTACACCACCGCAACAACGCCTCAGGTCTCAGGACCCAACCTTGGCGTCTACGGCTTCTGGGCGACCTCTGAGCATGGTCAACCATCCAACAATATTCAGGCGCCGCCGGCGGTCCTGCTTCAAGTAAGTACCTCCCTGATTCTCCACACCAGCTGCAAGGACTCGGACAAAACACCAACGTCACAAATAGTTTTTTAGTCCCAAAAACCTCTTCTGTCACGGCTATTCAAGTTCGACAGCCCAAAATCGACGTCGTAATAGTTCAGGTGAACTCAGTACACCAAATTGGCGGGTCAGCCGCCGAAAACCCTTTCCCGCCCCAAGTTGAGACTCGGCGGTGCTCGTCGTGAGCGAGCCGTTGATGGTGAGGGGGCTCTGTAGTCGCCGTGATTAGAGTGTTTCTGTATGTACCTTTATGGTATCTCACCCTTTCTCATGGCTAATTTTGTATAAATGAAGCGTAATTCTGCCAGAGTCGCTTATAGTGGTGATGTTTTGAACTTCTCTGATCTTCTTGAAAAATAGGATGAAGGAGTCGGCCGGCATTGCTCTCGAAAACTGGTAATGCAGGGAGTTCCTTTTCAATTTCGGTTTGCCACAGAAGCCTATGGTTCATCATCATTACAGGACTTATTCCGCATACTCAAGCATGCTACCCGACAGTGGCTTGTCAGGGCTTGTTATCTATTGGCCGAAATCTTGGTTCTGGAGGATCTTCAAAGGTTCTTCGTTTTAACGATTCATCCAATCACTTTTACATCCTGAGTCTGGAAGATCAGAGATCTAATGGCTGAGCATGACATGGACAACATCAACAATATTATAGCCCACACATGACGCGAAAGGGACGACGTAGAAGAGGCTGACCACGCGAAGGGCAAAGAAAGGCTTCAAAAGTGTGTCAGTGGTATCCAACCCTTGATCGACATTCCGAATGAGATGGGCACCTTACCAAAGAATGAACAGCGAAGAAGTCTCCACTGCACAGGGACTAGACGTTCAGGAGAATGTGAAAGTACTAGTAGGAGGGAAAGTGGGATGGAAAGATATATCTCTCTTTCACTTTTGTATACTGGAATGCAAGGCGTGTCACTGTCTAACAAGACGCGATGGTGGCACGTGATGCGAACTTATATTTTCCTGAACGAACAAACGAGTCCACGCTGTCTGGGGTCCTGGCGCACGGTCTCGGTTGGCTTGTACTATACCAAGCTTGCGCAGTGGCAATGTACACATCACTCACCGTGGCCTGGCAAATCCATCCTGGGTTTCTTCTGAGAGCTGTTATATATGCGATATTACCAGCGTGTCTAATGATGCGATACCCTATCCTATCCATTATTCGCGAAACTCCTCCGCTGCAGCGGAACTCGCTCGCAGCATGACCTTCTCGTCCTGTTGTCAGTTCAATCTTCGTTCAGTCCGTGGGCATTGGGCTACCGTGGCTGAAACGTCTCGTACTTTCCAGAGTGCAAATACACCCCAGCAAACCGGGGAGTGATCTTTGTCTGATGCTGGCTTCTCGCCCTCCGCGTTGATCTGAAGACACTAGTTCAACCCTCTTGAACAGCCAATCCACTCGCCATCCTGGACTCAACAACCTTCGTACTACAGAAAGCTCTCCCTCCAGGGGCTCCCATCCTCCGAACTTCTGCTCGTAAAGTTAGTGACGTCTCCCGCATCACACCCACACTGTTCCGTGTCGTAGATCGAACTGGCTGACGAGCTCACCCAGAAGTCGCGATGAGATTAGGTTGGAGGGCTTTCCGAATTTGCCACATTCTTTTCATGGCCCCAGCGATTTCCGGGGCGGGGGAGGTGAGATGATGATTCGACGAGTACGTTCTGCACCTTTGATGACCTCTTTCGTTGATTAGGCTCGATGAGGCGGATATCGCTGGAACTCTGCCGCTACTCGTTACCTCCTAATGGATTACTTCCCTCCGAGCGCGGAAAACAACACATACACCCACCTAGAATCTCGAAAAATACCAAATCCGGCAGCGATTGAGGCGGATATTGTGCGAAGACTGTCGCTACCTCTTACCTCTCAATGGGAACGTTCCTTCGTGGCGGAAAACGGCGCATATAGCCACCTAGATTCTCGACAATACCAGCCCAGACAGTAAACAGCCTCGAACGGCACGTCATCTCGCCTCTCGAATACTGGGGCTTGTAACGTCGCCTAGTGCCACTTCAATAACGGTGGTTTTGCGTTGGGCATGTTATGGTAAGTCTTACGCAAGCTTAGTGGCGCTACGACGGCGTTGCCTTGAGATCTCGCTAACGATGTCGCGCTCACATCCCTTCCGTCCACAGTCCATTCTAACTCTCTAGTTATCTTCAAGAAACGGTCCAGGGGCCAACAAATGATCCTTGGTACGCTATCCTCGCCACACCCGTCGTCCATACATCAAATACACCCACATCGTCCAATGGTCCTCCTGGTCAGCACGATGCAAACTCGCGCAGAGGTTCTCGAAGAACTCTCCTAAGACCCTCAGTTTCGAAGTGGACTTGGGATGGGACCTAGCTTACGGATGTTGGTATGCGATTCACAATTTCCTAGTCTCCAGTCCGTTGACTTCGCCTCGTTCAAGAAAAAGAACAGCATACCGTCTCGGCCCTCACAGATTCAATGGACAGTCACGTTCGCGTGACCCTGACAGGCTCAACAGCATCAACGACATCCAGCGATTTCAGGCAGTGGACAAATCAGTGAGCATGGTGCGTCCCGTTGGTGACCGTCCTCACAAACTCAAGAATATCACTCCAGTTCTGTGGTTTCGCACCAGGGCTCAACAGGAAATGATTAGACCAAGCTGTGCCTTCTACCAACCAGCCACCGTACCAAACATTCCGAACGAACAAGGACCATACCTTTTTATTCCGGAATCCGGCATGTAGCGCGTATATCACCCACAATCTGCATCTTGACCGACAAAATAATATAATTGTAAACTATTGTTGACTTCTCGTATTTCGAACGCTAATATCTGTCGCCCAGTTATATCCACCTTCAAATATTTTCTTGGGCAACCTCATGGGCAGATACTCCGGATACCATCTCAGCTGTGCTCCATTGCATGCCCAGTCATGCGAAGGTGAGTAGGATTGTTGCCTTGGATCTTCATAGCGACGGGAATCTCACTTCCCTTCCTTTCGCTGTGCCTTGATATCTTTCTTACCCTGTGTATGAGTGGTGTGCCGACCTAAAATATCGCCTTTTGGAAAATCGTACAAGGGGACACATTTCATCTCAGAAATGGTGCAATGGCTCACATTATGCTCTCTTGGCAGGTTGTGTACCAGGGTTAAAGACACTGTTTACCTCCGAAATGGTGTAGTGGCTAACATTATCGCCTCTCATTGCCATAGGCAGTGATCGCGATAGCCCGGGGTTCGATTCCCCGTTTCGGAAGATATTTTGTTGAGAATTCTCTTCGACCAAGTCTGACCTTGGTGCGCAATTTACGACACTTCGTTTTGTCTACTTTTCTTCTGTCATCCGGTCATCCGGCAGTCAGTATGCAAGATCTCCTTTAGCCAGATGGCGGTTGTCAGTGATCTTTATCGCCCCCAACAATTCTACTGTGGAGAGTACATTTTGATGTGCATGGCTGTGCTGCTTCTCTCAGATGCACAGCCAAGTTCCTTCGTGCAACGCTACCTCACTAGGCTCCCACCCTTCATGCTTCTTGAACCGCCAACGGTCTTCTTTAGCAGCTGCGTCATTTTGATGCTGTGTCTTCTTCGAAGTGGTATCAAGGATGGTGTCTTCCATATATATTGGCGCAGCAGCTTCGACTGAAACTCGTTCTGTGACCTGATGTCCACCCCCCATCGACAGGCGAAAGTTTACGCAGTAAGTCCAACGACTCCCTTCCGATAAACCATGCCTTCTAAACCCGTTCAACAGCACTTGACACATGTCGTCCATTGTGCAGTGGATGCACGTAGACATAGGTTAGCCTAACAGACATCCTCATAGTGAAATATTACCCAATCACGGAATTTCATCAGACAACTGGAGAAGCTAATTCAAACCTACGACGATCCTAGTACTGTCATATGCCTCGCCCGGAGCCACGCATTCCGGACGGAGCTCCTGAAGGTATAATATGCTCCCTTGATTCTCACCTCTTCTCATTAACGGAGGCCTGCCAGCTGCTTTCGGACGTGGGCGTACGGGAGGAATCTAGTATCCAACAAGCCATCGAAGAAGATTTAGACGAGATAACCCAACTCCTACAGGGACTGCTGGACAGTCCCCACGAAACAGAGGTCGCGCTATCGCTCTCTGGATACGATGCCGATTCTTTTCTCATGCTTTTACAAAGTGTCAGTTCATTGCATTCCTATCAGTGCCATTCGGTTGATTGAAGCCTCCTCGTCATTGCAGACGCTTGATGACTTTGCCAGGTCGCGTCACTTTGATACAGCATGTGGCGGGAATCGGCCTTCCTTCCGATGCGGAATTCATCAACTTTTGATCAGACTCTCACAGAACTGTCAAGCTTTGCCTGCTTCCCTTTTCGTATCTGGTATCACCGTCTGCGGCAAGGATCCTGTCGCCGGTGGAGGGTTTGCAGATATCTTCCAAGCCTGGTACGATCGTCGTCTTGTCGCCATCAAGCGTTTCCGCGTATTTCAATCTTCACCTCGGGAACAGTTGGAACTTCGCAAGGTCTTGTTGAATTTAAAGCCTCCAGTTATCTTACTTATACTCATTGTTGTATTCACAGCTGTTCCATAGGGAAGCCCTGATTTGGAAGCAACTTCATCATGACCATATCCTCCCATTCTTAGGGATCGATACTCAGAATTACTCTTCGCAGTTCTTCTGCATGGTTTCTCCCTGGATGCAGAATGGAAACATTTTGAAATACCTGGCCAGTAATCCACCTGAGAGTGTGGATTTAGACCGACTGGTTCGTCTCGTCCATCATTGGACGTCATGGTTATGGTGCTCACGTGCGCCGGAATAGTTACTGGAAGCTGCCCGTGGTCTGAATTACATCCATTCTATGGACATTGTCCACGGGGATTTGCGAGGAGTATGCTCTTTCGTCTGATGCTTCGAGCTCTGACTAACATCATGGCTTTCTTTTCTCACCGCAGGGGAATATTCTCATCGATAACAAGTACCGGGCTTGCCTCGCAGACTTTGGTTTAGCCAACTTTGCTGATACAACCAAGGTAGCAACAACGAAGCAGCACGGTTCCACTCGCTGGATGGCCCCAGAACTCGTACTTCCGGAAAGGTTTGGTGTGAAGTTTCGGCGGACGTTTGCAAGTGATGTATATGCATTCGGTTGTGTTTGCGTGGAAGTCCGTGCGCATCTCCCTCGAGTTCGAATCACCTCCTTTACGAAGCCCTATTGTTCGAATAGGTTTACACAGGATGTCCGCCCTTCTCAGCTATTTCAAACGACTGCGAGTTCGTAATGAAACTCCTGACTGGCTACCGGCCAGGACGGCCTTCGCCAGCGAACTGTGGAGGTAGGAGCCTCCCGGACGAGCTGTGGCAACTCATCCAGCGGTGTTGGTCCGAGGAAGCCATTCATCGGCCTAAGATGGTAGAGGTCGTGGAGTTGATGTCTACCATCTGGAACGCTGGGTCAGGACAGTCGCGGTATGTGGAGAATGAATCCATGAAGACTCGCCGCTTGTCTGACCTTCAGTCCTTACTCTAGCCGAGCGGAACCAATACCACTGGCTTCCCGTGAGCTAGTTGGCATGCCACTTCTGGCACCACCCGACCTCCGCGGAGCCCGTGTGGGTATTCCGACGGATACTTGCAACAAATGCTCCAATCATCAGGAACCAGCCCTGCATCCTTCCACTGAATACTGCCACCATTCCCAATATGCGGGAGACCTCATCGTATCGACTTCAAGCCCATTCCGCCAGCCTCCATCTCGCTTTGATGTAATCTCAACAATAGGTCATCTTCAAAATCCTGCTCCCATACCTGTAAAGGTAGACAGGTCCAGAGGAAGGGGTAATGGGAAGAAACCGAGACGGCCTCGAACTGCAGACGGTGCTCTACCAAGTCAACCTCACTCGCTTTTACCCCAGTAGTGATGTTACAAAAGAGAAGTCGTATAATTATTAACTGTACTACAACTTCAATACCTACGTCACAATAAATTCTACCAGAATACACAAGTCTATCCATGATCTACTGGAAATACAAATGAAGGGTGGGTATAGTCACGAACCTGTCCAGGATAGAAGTGGATAAACAAAGAATGAAAATAGTCATGTCCATACTAATGCATAATCTTCCACCCAGACCTTCGGCGTATCGTTCTCAGCCCACTATCATGCGCGCCAGCTGTAGTGTATGGAGATGAATCATGAACCTGCATCCCGCCTGCATTCACATCGTCTTGTTTGGGGTTCACAGCAGTATTGGCACCCACACTGAACAGGTAAAGTTGTAAGAAAGGTAAATCCAGTTGGGACGGCAGACCTACTCTCGCGCCAGAAGGTCTGCGGTACTCATATGCATCAAGCGAGCAGGGGTATCGGTCAAGTCGCCCTGGCTTGGTGTGACTGCGGTGTCGATACCAAGGCTGGATTGGAATTCTATCAGCCTCGCCATCGAGAAGCATCATCAAACACCTACTCTCGCTCCCGAGTCTCTGTCGAGGTCCCTGGGATCGTCATCTGTGTCAATCCCTGACCTCCGCTGGCCAAGTCACCCTGATTCAGTGTGACTATTGTATCGATACCAAGGCTGATGGTGCGATCCCAGTAAGTATCCAGGGTCTTGCCTTCATAAGGACAAGAAAACTAACTCTCTAGTTGCCACTGTCTTGGGTAGGCATGCCAGTCTGGAACTACCAATAATCCCAGTATGAAGAGCAAGGGCGTCGCGAGGCTTGATGTCGGCCTCGAAGCTTCCATCCTTCGCTATGGTGTAGCTAAGCAACGAAAATGTTTAGCGGGCTCCTTTCTCCGTGAAAAACAAACGTGGCAAGGGAGAGAGAGGTGGAGAACAGGAGCAAGGCTTACACAGGTTGATCACACCTGCCGGGAGTGATGGTGCCATGGATGACGTCACAATACGTTCCAGCTGGAAGAGATGTGTTGAACTTCCCGGACCAATGGGCATCGGCATTATTGATGACAATGAATGCGACGGATCCTGAGCAGTAATCAGGGATTTGAGGATTGAGGTGTCGACGAAATCGAGCCCAATTCGTACCTCGACCAAATGCGATCTGTTGAGAACCAGAGGCGAACCAATTGGTCACTGGCGCCTTTCCGGCTTTGTTCCTCCAACCAACCATCCCCGCGAAAGCAGTCCACCGATGTTGACACAACCTACATGAAAAAAAAGGAACGCCGAAAGTCAATCACGCATCCAGAGGGAGGCAGCCCAAACTTACCAGCCAGCAGCCCCACCATTATTCGAACAGGTGCCAGCACCTACGAACCCAGAGAGCGATGAGCTTGCTACCTACAGCTAAAACGCCGACTCAACGGGTAAACTGACCGTTGTTGGGACTGCCAACGTCGATGTTCTGGAAATCATATCCGGACAAGACTGACGGTCTCCCGTATGGATACGCTCTAGCTTCGTTGGTCAGTGTCAACCATGAGATCGAAAACATGTGTTGACTTGCAAGGAGAAAATGGTGGCCAAGATATACATGTTAGATGCCGCCTTGTAATTTAGACCACCACCATTCTAAGCCCGAACAATCAGTGGCGAGATGTGGCCCAGCACCAATGAAGCTACTTACGCGTTCAGTATCATGATTGGCAACGAAGACGTTTGCGTCGTTACTGGCAATCCAACCTATTGCCATTCAACAACAGCATTAACGGGTTATGAGTAGAAATGTGGAACCTCGACCCTCCAGGCCTTTCAAGTTGGCAATCCCAGTCATCGAGAATGCTTCCTTTAACGCAGTCGTATATCGGAACCTAGATAATCATCAGCTCCAGTCAAAAAGACGGCAATCTCTCTACTACTCATGAGAAATCGATACCGACTCTTGCACATTCCCTGGAAACACAGCTCTAGTAATCAGTCGATTTGTAGTGAGGAGTGCCCGTGCAAGCTACTCACCGATACCAACATACTCCCCAGGTTGAACAGCGTCACTTTGACCCCAAATAACCTGATCCACAATAATAAGCATAAATCTCACGCTTAGCCACAAGGGAGAGGACAACGAACCTCCTGTGTCATATACGGCTTCCGAATAAATCGGCTGGTGATGTTGATAAGATCTGCAGCGGCGACGTCTAAAAACCACTTCGTCATCACGTTGTCAATGTCCTTGAACAAAAATTTCACACGTACGTTTAGCAGCATCCAATCGCAAACCATCAACGCCAAGTGAAAGTAGATCGTTCCCATAAGCAGCAAGAGCAGCACGGACGTGCTCAGTCTCAGTGGCGAGACTAATGGGTTAGAGATCGTTGTTAATGCAGTCCACACTGGTAGGATGACGACGTACTCCGCCAAATTGACCAGTTCACATGTCTGTACTTCGGCTCGCTTGGTATAGTCGACGATCTCGTCACCGGGTTCAAGACCGCAATGATGGAAGTCCTAGATAATCGAGAACTGATGAATAGGATGTCATCGAGGAGGGATGCCGTACCGAGTTGGAATACAATCCGGGATATTCGTAGTGTTGGAACTCTAGCGCAGGTCAATAGATTTAATACACAACAAGTGGATACATCCTTGAGGTACACCCACGGGTACCCGCCACGCCAGTGCCTGCAGCATATCATGAGTATCCTTGACTCCGACCATCGCGGCATTTCAGCACTTACCTCCATTATCCTGTCCACTCATATGATTAAGGATCGTGTCTGCAGAATGATGCTTCAGAAAATACAGTAGAAAGAAAATTAGGTCACGAAAGAGTCGAAAACGTACCGGCGATAACCAAGACACCAGCCGCATGGCAAGTCTGAACCATCGCTTGATATTGTGATCTGCTTCCTCTCTTCGAGCTGATCTGATACGAGACGGGTTGATAGTCTGTCCACCATTGTGGGCCTACACCACACCAAGTAATTCAGCAAAACCAGGCATGATGATGATGGACGCAGGGACAACCCACCTTGCACGTGTTCTTGGGCAGGGCTCGCTGTGGTACAAGGTGGAATTAATCGGCGAGCATATATTAGACACTTTGTAGTATCCCACCTTGAACATAACCGTAGCCTGTGGGATCGCAACGAAGTCAGCGGGAGATAGTAGTAACATGACTAGAAATCTCGCACCAGCCGGCCCAAGAAAATTTGTACATTCCGACGCAATGCTGTCCCTAAAGTAATTGCCAAGCGACGCGTCAATAGGGTGGCTACAAATTCGAGCGAATAACGTACCATGACCACTGAAACATCTGCACGATGACATCTTACGGACAGCATCAGCGGCAGGTCAGAAACCACACTAAGAGGCTCTCACCTTTGTCTCCGATTCCCTCCCCCTCGAACGGTGCCGTCTGACTTGCAACGGCGACGGCAATCATAATGAGAAACATGAACGCCATCATTGTAAGCCAAAGATGCCCCTTCATAAAGTTCCAGCACGTTCTGGGGCTATTCTTGATAACGAGTAGGATGCTCTGAAGACGGTTGATGCACTTCGTTGACCAGGATGTGGGAGCAGGGATAGGTTGAGGGATAAGCTGTTCTTGGTCCTTTTCCGATGTTGGGGTAATGGGTAGAGAGAGCACACCCTTGTCGGGGAAGGGGGCTGGGGAGTCCAGTGTGGGGGAGCCGCGCGGGTGGAGTAGATGGGGGGAAGATGAAAGAGTTGAACATCCTAAGGCTGTCTTATATGGATTTTGCAGACGGGGCGATTGACATCGAAGGAGGGCAAGAAGGAAGCAGAGTGAGGACGAAAGTGGAAACACATTTGCCATAAAAGGAAAGAAGCTGAAAGCCGATGACGAGCGCTGCAAGGGAACGTGGTAATTGTACAGGATTTGGGATCACTTGGGCGAGTAATAGCGAGCTCAAAGAAAGATAGGGAGAGGAGAAGTGGTCAACTGAACGAGTGGATCGTACAAATTGGACAATTCTGAATCACTAGGGGGTGGAATGATGACCAAGAGACAGCGAGAGACATCTAACACAAGACTAATTAAGCACTTCACATAGGTCTACATGCCGCAAGGTGAGGAAGGTTAAGGAGCGAGCGATATGAAACCTACTCACACATTCTCAGAATGTTCCACCTCCTCCTTGATAATCAAGTCCTCAACCTCGTTCGCAGCCTACCGCGCGTCATGGAAGTTCAATTCGCAGTGTGTTATCAAGACCCTCGTAAGTCCGGGAGCCAAATTGACTCCCCACCTCACAAGTGGCACCAGAGGCTTCAAAAAGCGATAGATATACTTGATGGCTGCCATCAGCCATTTCCTTCTCTCGATCCTCCATGGGGCCGCGAGCCCATGTCGCCTAATCAATTGACGGACTACCTCTGCGGATTCCCGATACTCTTGGGGAAACCCTCTCTCCCTAGCCACAATCACGGCATGACCATCGAACGATAAACCATAAGACTCAAAGTTGGGTCCATTTTCTTCCCACCATCTCTTCATCGCATCAGCGACGGGTTCGTCCTGATTGTCATCATCGCAGGCGTTCTCGCCATGTGTAACGACGAGGACCATGGGAACTTTCTTCTGGCAGAATCCTTCGTAGAACAACTTGTAGTTCCTTTCCATGATAGCGGTGATTCGGCCGAGGCGAATCACGAATACGAGTAGGTTTACGCCATCCTCAGGCTCCTGAATGAGCCTATAGAGGTTCGCATCGCATCTGGGGAGGTCATCGAGCCTTCACTACCTTCATTGAGGCCCGCAGTGTCGTGAACCCTGAAAGATGGGCCAATGGACTTCTCGTCGTAAGAATTGCTGCGAAATGTGCAGCCACGAGTACCATTTGAGGTTTTGGCCACTCTCTTGCCAAGAACCAGATTGATGACGGCGCTCTTTCCCACCCCAGTCTCACCAAAGACGACAACGTTTGGGACGGGTGCGGCTTTCGGCTGATTTGGTAGCTATTAGTGATGCGAAAGAAGAAGTTTCGTGGTTACTGACAGTTGACATCATAACTACAGAGGATAGAAGAGACAAGAGTAGGTGATGTGTGGCAGATTGCAAGTGGGTAGAAGCCGCTTCTTGGAGGGGGGTGATAGGGAGGGTGACGGATGAGCGTAAGGGCACAAGGACGCAGAAGAGTGGGTTTACGAACTTATAGATGAGACTAAGCGCTTGTAGAAGCATACAAGGAGCATCAAAGTTTCGTCGATATGGCACATGAAAGGGCTTGTGATGGACGATAGACTCAGATAAATGCTCAGTACTGGGCTCATTCCGAAATGAAGAACACGCCCTGTCCGTCCCCGCCCATAAGAGAGTGAGCGCCCGTCCGTAGCATAACTCTGATGTTGAAACCTATGAAAGGGCAGATTGTCGTGCCCATCCGGCAGCATGGCCTCCAGGAATGGGGTAGATATCGCACCAAGTGGATCAGAGTTTCATCTTGGTGTAAGACCCTGTTGCTGAAGCGCCTGATAGCGGTAGGTTTCCGAACAGAGTGCAACTGTGCAAGCGCCCAAACATTGCCTGCGTATTATCCTGGGCAATCGATGCCTCGCCGCGCAGATGCCTATAACCCGTTGTTATCTTTGACTTATCCAATAGTCATACACAGAACATTCAAGAAAGCTCACAAACGCGGAGTCGAAAGGTAGCACTTGCTACAAAGAGAATCCCCCCCCCCCCCCCCCCCAAA